>CM051829.1:101888788-102433788 GCA_028451465.1 Erethizon dorsatum | reverse complement strand
GGGGACGCAGCACCTCCGCCAGGACCCTACACCCCAGAGAGGAAGGGATCTTTCCCCGCTCTGACGACCCGGCACTTCGCGAAACCTCTGCGGCGTCCTCTTGATGTCTGCAGCCCCTGGACAAAGGCCAGTGAGTGGAAATAGGAGAGACCCCCGACATGACACAAACTACCCACAAGCCGCTTTCCAAGACTGTGAGGAAATGGGCTGGCATGGTGCTGACTAGAAATCCCCATCTCACACGCCTGGAGGGTACTTCGACCCACAGTAAAACTAATTTTTCTTCCTTTCTACTCTTCCTTTCCCCATAAGAAAACCCCTTCCTCCAGATCTTATGTTGCTTCACTCAGTTGCTCTCCTAAAATCAAAACACATCCCTTGTGTTTACAAAGGGTGATGGCAGAAATTCTGCATTAAAAGAACATCCTTTAAACTGAAACTATTAACTATACAAGTTGCTTCCATGCTGTTTCCCTCTGGACCAAGATGGAAATCCCCAATAAAAGCCAGGAGTGACCAAAAACTATTACTACTATGCTGTTTAGATGGAGGGAGAACAAAAATGAACTTTAATCCCCTCCCCAAATTTTGATTTCCTGATAATTTTAAACATCTTAGCAATTTAAAGATCCAGGTGGTGTTTTATTGGTAACTTAAGGGTTTTTAATTGATACGAATTTCAAAAATTTATTTTGCCTTATCAATTGTTTACTTTCCTAAACCAGAAGAGCTGTTTCCTTATTTCAAAAATCTGAATTAGTTTCTAACATACCATATTGCTTGCTCATCCCTGTCTTGCTAAGAGACACCTAAAAAACTATTCTATGCTTACACATGTTACAATCATGAGGCCGTACTGCAAATTAACACTATTAAACTTTATCTGTTTTCAAATATCTGAAAGGTTAATATTATCTTCTAAGGCTAGAAGGGGTTTTGTTTTCATAAGATTGGTTAAGAAATTACAACCTTACAGGTATCTGACATTAAGTGCATTTTCAGTGAAAGAAACATGAACTGAGGTTGCTTGATGGCAGTGAAACTGGAGAAGAGGCAGCACTGTCAGTGTAGATAATTTTCACCCTGAACACTGTGTTTGGTTTAAAATTTTTCAGTCCTTATCCTATAGTTGCCAAGATTTCCCTCTGTGCGATGGATGCACATTGTGTACGAGGTCTGTGGTTTTGAATCATCAAAAGACTGTACTGCAAATGGCTCCAGTCTAGGGTTTTGGAAGACGTGGGAAGCCTGGGTCCCTTCTTAGATGCCTGCAGTTCTACAGTTCTGAGTCTCAGCCAACATGAGGCACAAAGGTAATCTTTGCAGATGACTTCCACTCTCACGTGGTCAGCCAATGCTTGTGGCAGAGGCTTATGAGTCAAATAGGACCCCCGGGCACAGAGTGTGAAAAGGTCCCAACCACAGAGTGACAGCCTTAGACTTCTAGGCAAAGGAAGGAACAAACACAGAGATTTACCTCTTGGAAACAAGTCAGTGAGGATCTTTTTATAACTTCCTTTCATTTTGTGAAAACATTCAACAAAAATGGGTATCAATTTTAAATACATAGAAACCAGGAAACTCACTTTTTTTTTTTTTTTTTTTTTGGGTACCGGGGGGTCGACCTCAGGACCTCGTGTGCCAGCAGGCGCCCGTGCTGCTGAGCGATATCACCGGCCCCTTTTTCGTATGTGGGTTCCGGGAGTCGAACTTGGGTCCTCGCGCTTGCTGGGCAGGCGCTTAAGCCGCTGAGCCATCTCACCGGCCCATCACTTTTTAAAACTGAGTGTAAATCATCTTTTGTACACAACATATGCTAGAATTTCCTTGTTTCATGCAAATCACTGAAGACCTGCAATGTATCACTACACAATGTGGAAAAAAGTGTGACTTCTCTTTCTTTCAGTCTTAATTACAGTACTATAATAAAGCTGGGATAAGGTCAAGCAAGGTGTGATCTACTTGTAAATCTATGCCTGCCTATGTGCAACACAGCCAATCACATTATGTTTCTAAAATTCAGGGGAAATTTAAAAAAAGCTTCCTACAATGGCTTGCCTATCTTTTTCATAAATTATAATCTTTCCATGGTGACTTACCCATCTTTTAATTTCCAGGCCCCAGTGAAGCTTGAGAATCCCCAAGCTTCACAGGGGCCTGGAAATTAACCCAACTTAGGTCTAAAATGCTAATTGAGACTTTCTGCATGGTACCTTGCCTGCAGACCTCATTTCTCACTTTGAAACTAGCATCCACACATTCTTAATACACCTGCTGCAGTAAAAGCAGCAGACATTTGGGGACAGAGAAGAATTCTGTGGAACATAGATCAGGAAGGGATATACCAAAAAAAATACTGCTTTTTTTCCCACTATCCCAAGGGGGGGAGGGAAACCAATAACAATATATATCAGCTACTAACTAGGTCTGTTCTCAATGTTTATAAAGAACTTCCTCAGTTCCTGATTTGTAGAGAACACAGGTCCAGCAAGTTCATGCCTAGTTTTTGGAGAGCATGAAGGCTAGGACACTGATGAGATTCTGGTGTTCTACAACCAATGGTTCTCTCCTGGTTCTTGAAACAAAATGCAATTAGATTCCTGCTCAGGCAGTCACTGCTTCTGAAAACCTCTGGAGCCAGGATCCTGAAGAAAAAGCTTCCAAATTTCACCACGATGGCTCCACAGAACTGAAAGGGAGTGGATGTGAAAAAAGGGCTTCTGGTACCATGTGTGGACAGTCAGTGCCAGGGTGTGCGGGAAGATGGGGATAGTAATCAGCGTGCCTGATTGCTGCTGGGACTATAACCTACACAGGTGGAATTCTATTACTAAGAGCATTCATTTCCTGGTAGTTCTCCAGCGGGTCCCAAAACCTCTCTCCCTAGGCTTTGCAATTTGCTGGGAACTCTGCCCAGCCTCGGAAGGGTCCCTTTTCTGTGGGAGAAGAGAAGTCTCCAGCAGAGAAAGTTGACTTTTATTTTAAAGTATGTGGAAAACCTCTCTTTCATTGAAGGTCCTGAAGAGAAAGTCAGCAGGGTATCATGTCCCTGCTTTAGAACATACCACCCATCAACTTACCCATGGTGCTGCAGTAAAAGGCCAGGTAAAATAAAGGAGAGGAAACTGGACCTTACAACAGAAGTAAAACAAGCAAGTATCATTCTAGTCCTCTTTTCCTCCCCTGCTTCTCTCCCTCCTGCAACTCTAACAATAAGCCACCAGGGTCTCCTAGAAGAATCTGAGTTTCTGCTCTTAAACAGCCCTTTTCCAAGGAGGAACAAGGTCTGTTTCCTGATGTGGGGCCTCAGATGCTTTGTTATTACAACTTAAATTTTGTCATTGCTTCTTTTCAAAGATTATTTGAAATGAATTGTTTCTTTTGTTTATTATCGAACAAACGACCTCTGCTAATCTTATATTTTATCTCCCTAACATATGGAAAAGCTATTTATTCTAGCCAATCACAATAAAGTAAAGAAAACCCCATTTTATGGAAAGGTATATATCACTAGTCTGTTGATCATTAAAGATATGATTACCAGTGAAAACCCTCTGAAGGTGGCACATTTATTCTTCCAGGAACAGATGGGGACACGCATTTTCCTTGCAAATACTTTTGAAATTGCTCTACTGGTAGCAGTATAAAAATGATATACAGATGCCAGGGCCTGCATGGCCAGGATGAGTATGCCAGATTTACACAGTAAAGCCTTCACACGCGGGCTGTCAGTTTTGATTGATCTCTACTATACCTCAGGAACTTGTTGACTAGGTAGGGAAACAGTGCAAATAATTCACTGCAGCAAGTCAGATAATTCACACAACCAATCGGTCTGCTTCACTTTCTGGTTGTGACATACAAGCTTTCTCTACAAAGACACATCATTTTCCAGCTTGAGCGATATTCAATGTCAGGGAAGAAAAAGTATTAAAGCCACACAAAAGGAGTTGGACTACTGCAGGATGAGAAGTTGTTTTGGTAATGGGGGCCAGATCCTGCTCTACTCTAAGTCCTACCAGGGCATTCAGGCCCAATTGTCATTATCATATTGATTAAAAAAAAGTTCATCATAGTACAATTTTAGGTTTAACGCCAACAGATCGGGAAAGAGCAAAGAATTATCCCACAAAAGCACAACATTCTTACCGCAGGGACGTTTCCCTGTTCCAGTTCATTGATGGAGTTGATTAAGTTTAAATGAAGCAGACACTGGATAAAAGTAAGGGTATTGACCACTGGGCACTGCGATCGGTGCTTGAAAGGACCTGATACATGCAGAAAAGCAAGATTTGCTAAATGCTCTAATCTTCAATCAAATCTTACATCAATACAGACAAAGTTTGGTAATGAGAGATTCAATGAAGCATGCGGGAGAAAGAATTAATCCTCTTGGTCTAAACTGGCTTCAACTTTGAAGCTTGCTCCGAAGGAAAGACAGTTATCTAAATGCTAAATAAGAAACTTATTGTACTTTTCATGGCATGCTAATCTTTTGTCTATTTCATCTCTATTATGTGTATGCTCATAGACTGCAGTTGTCATGGTGATTATATCTAGCCACGCTCAGGGGATGGTGGTGAGAAGCCAGGCATCAAGGTGGAAAAGACCCCCACACAATCCACAGTACACACACACACATACACACACACACTGAAAGCGGGGAGACCGACATAAGACCCCTTCCAGGCTCTTCTGCCAGGACTTGAGAAGGTTGGGCTTCCTGTGCCTTCCTGTTCTTCAGCATAGTGGTGGGGCGGGTGTTAAGCATCCTTCCTACTTGGAAACCATCTCCCCACATTTTCCCAGCTTTTAGTTCAGAGACTCCTTCCTCCCTTCACAGATCCCCCTCCTGCCCAGGACTGCAACCAGCTGGTAGGAGTGCATGGCTGGAGAGGGAATTGACTGGAGAGGAAACAGAAGTACAGGCTCCAACACTAGTGGACTGGTTCTGCATGGCTGTGCCCGGGAGGGTGAAGTTAAGTCATCTGCTCCTGACTACCAGGGGGGTTTGAATTCCAGAGAAGCAGCCCACTGCAGCCCTGGTGGGAGGTGGAAGCTACAGGGTCACCGTGGGCCTTGACAACCAAAGGTGACCTTGGGCCCTTTATGTGTTTTACAAAAGTTGCCAAATTAAGACAGGATTATAACTGCTCTGAGTCTTTGTCAGGGCTGAAAGGTTGGGAGCCTCAAATATGCTCCAGCAGTGTTGATGAAAAGCTTAAAAAGTAATAACAGGGAGAAAAGAGCGAAGAAAGTAACATGTATAACTCTTATTAAAGAGAAGAGCCACGGAGAGGTTGTGAACTTGAATCACTGTTTGAACTTTAATTTGTTCATTAACAGGATTTGCCCCTCACTGTGAATGTTATTACTTCCTTTTGCCGCTCAGCAACAACTCTGGGCATAATGAAAGAGTCTGGCAAAAAGTTAAATGTCTGGTAATTAATTCATTTAATTGAAAAAAGGGAGAAGAGAAAAAGAGAAGTCCCACTGTAAGAGCAGAAGGCAGAGGATGGAAAAGGAGCAAGGCTGAAATCTGTTTGGAGGCCCTTTCCAAGGCCAGCCACCCATGGAAGACAAGAGGCTGGCCTCCGATGAGGTCCCTTCAGCCCCCTGAAAATCCTCTTTCCAATGCTACCTGGCCCTGGTCCAAACCCCCTGCCCAGGGTTTTACCCAGTGACTACTTTGGATGATCTATTACGGTGGCAGAGATGTCAGAAATCCAAAACAACATATATTCATAAAATATTTCATTAAAAACTAGGAGTCTTTTTTTTCTCTTCCCTCCCTTCCCTTGAGTTGAGCCTCTTTGGCAGTTTTTCCTTTCCAGGGGAGAGTGTCAGGAATTGGACATAATCTGCATTTTTGCATCTCAATCAGCCTTAAAGATCATGTTTTCTTTCTTCCCATCCCAGCCAACATTTTAAATAAATTCAGGGGATAAAAAATGAACTCAGCATGCACCCTGCCCTTGCTCAGAAGTGGCAGGACTAAATCAGTTTACTTTGTCTCTAACCTCACAGAATCTACTTTTTCCTTTGTCACTAGGTCCTTCCGTGTTTGTCAGCCACTGCATCCAATCCTCTTTCATATGCATCCTCCTGGGAGAAGACCAATGCGCATTCAGACACCTCAAAGCTATTAGCATGATGTTGATTATTGCAGCCCTTTGCCTACAGTAAAGTTTAGGAAATGATCGGTCAAGTTATTCTTTACTATTTAATGTTTAAGGCCTACCGCAGTCATGATTTTCTAATGTTTTTAAAATCAGTGTCCATATAATCAATATGATTTTCTTTCTACTATGTACTACCCCATTACAAAACTATGGTCAGAAAAAAGAGAGAGGTGGGGAGAGAACATGAGACAATATAAATAAACTCCACAGAATTTGAAACAATTTACTGCGTTTGTGTTTTGTTGTTGTTGCTCTGGGGGTTTTTTATAGGGGTGGGTTGAATTCAGGGCCTTTGCACGGAGTTACATCCTCAGCCCTTTTTATTTTTTGAGACAGTGTCTCACTAAGTTGCCTAGATTGGCCTCCAACTTGTGATCCTCCTGCCTCAGCCTCCCAAGTAGCTAGTGTGCACCATCATACCTGACAGGTTAATTAAATAACTTCTCAAAACCAGAGAAAAGACAGAATGTTATCCAAATTACACTATCACCAAATAAATTAAGTAATCAAAATTGCTTGGCTAGGTCCTCCCTATTTATCTCAGTGCTTCTTGTTATGAAAATCCTAACCTCAAATTTTATACAGTTATAAATGATCTGTATATGTATATTCCTGAAAACTAGGGGGAGACACACTCAATTAGAATTAATGGAAAGGGGACAGGAGCTTTTAAAAAAGGGCTATTTTATAAGGTGAAGCAAGTTATAGGGCTTATTTAACATCAAAGTTACTTCCCATCTTTATAGTCCCTGGATAGTGAGTGAGCTCAATTTTCCAGAGTTGTGGATCTATCCTAGTTTTATTCTGGTAAACTGACACTAAATATTAAGAGTCTACAAACAAAACAAAACAAAAAAAGCTCCCCTCCACACTGAGCTCTAAGCTGTAAAGCAGCTTAAGGAGATGTGGCCTAGTAACCCTGCCACTATCCTAATCTAGACCTTGACCACCTTACATTTGCACCAGTGAGTTTCTTCCCTCCTCCAACACAGCCTTCAGAGTGCCCTGAGATTAACGATTCTGAACTCCTACTCTACTCCGAAGTCTTTATAGTTCTTATTATCTGTAACAGCCCAGGTCCTTAAATTGGCCTCAGACCTCCTCCCTTCCCTGCCCATGGGCACTAATTGCCCTTTCTGGTTTGTTTTCTACTACTTGCCTACAGCAGGCAACACCTAATATGAAAACATAATATGAATTATTTTTATTTTATTGAAGGTGCCAGGCATCATGAAATATTCTTTCATTTAATCCCCTCAATTGGATGGGCACGACCCGTTCCATTATTAAAACGATGTATGTCAATTTTAAAAGAAGTCCTTAAGGTACTTGTCCACCACAGATCTCACAGCCAGCTAGGATTCTCAGGATTAATAGGCTGGTTCAAAAGCCAGTATGCTTTCCAATCTGGCCTTCTCCCAAACCTGCTGTTCTGTGTGTTTTGATCACTCCTCCCCCTTGCCATCTAAGATGCCTTCTCAGTTACATTCTACATATCTGAATTCCACCTAGCCTGCAAATCAAGAAAGAAATTCCTACCTCTGTATTGAAACCTTTTGCCATCAACCTAGTCTTCAGCAGAATGCTGAACTCTTCATCTACAGCACTCACTAGGCACTATCATTTTCTGCCCTGTATTGTCAATTTTCTTTTTATTTGATCCCCTCCAACCAGAATGTAAGCTCTTTAAAGATGGGAATTTGCTGTATATTTCTTTATATTCCTCTCTTACTATCCAGAGCCTAATAATACAGTTCCCATTTGTTAAGCACTTACCTCATGCACAACAATCCTTACAAGTAGATATTGTTATTGTCTCTCCCCTACCCCCTTTTTGAGACAGGGTCTTGCTCTGTATTCCAGGCTGGCCTTGAATTCAGTATGTAGCCCAGCAGTGATCCTCTTGCCTCAGTCTCACAAGTCCTAGGAATATAGGCATCCCCTCTACACCAGCACTATTGCCATTTTGCAGATAAAGAAACTGAGATTCAAAAAGATCAAGAAATTTGGGCATATAATGTCAGAATTAAGCACCACTTTTCCTTAGACACCACACTGTACTCACACTACATTGTATCTCACACACTGTGAATTAATGAAATGTCATTACGAGGAGCATACTGAACAATTCTCCAGAAAATACCCATCTGTTATGGCTTGTATTTAGATGTCCCCCAAAGCCTCAAGTGGTCATAAGTGGGGCTTTCTGGAGGTGGCATGTAGTGCTGAGATTAAGGGTGCCCTACCCTGGGTGTCAGCGCTACCTGCCCAAAGGGTGGGTAGCCCGGATGGAATATAATGGACAGAAAGAAGGCTGCTGTTGCTTTGCTACTTCACTGCCTTCTCCCTGCCATGAACTGTTTCTCCTCTCTGATGCCTCTCTGCCATGCCACCCTGCCTTGGAGCCAGCTGACTGTGGACTGAAACCAATATGAACTGTGAACTGAAATAAACCTTTTCTCCTTTAACTTTGGGTGTCAGGTATTTTGTCTCAACAACGAGAAAAGTAACTAAGAGACCATCTAACCATTACCTCAGAGAAGCACTGCTTTTATTCTTTTGTAGATTCTGAAAGTCAACAGGATAGGTATATACACACCACACAACATTCCATTTTTTGAAACTACCTTTCTAGAAGCCATACTCTCCTCCCTATATTGGTGGGAGCGAATGTCCTCTCTGTATCTATACTGATATTTCTAGAAAATAGAGGGCACAAATCACCCTTCCCCCAGCATCATTGGCATCTTTTAAATACAGTACATAGAGGAAAGTAGAATAAAATGAAAGGTACAAATATTAATTTTTTAAATGGCCTTCAAAGAGTGGGGAAGGGGCTTGCTGTCTCTGCAGTAGAAATGGATTGCTGCTATAAAAAGAATAACAATTTTAAGAGATTTTAAAAAAATGTTCATAGTTGACCAACTAAGCCAATATGTGGAACTCAAGTCAGCTTCTTGTTCTCCTCTAAGTCATGAATGTGGCAATATGCTTCAGTGAAATTTCTAAGAAGATTGAGAATATGAGAATCAAGAATTAAGAAGCATGGCCAGTTTTCTCTAAAGGAGATTATCCCTTCAGTGCCAGTGATGCAGATCCGGGTTTAACGGTACTGAAGAAGCTACCCGGTTTCTTTACATACAATGAGTCTTTAGGAAAAACAAAAAACAAAAACCCTCTTGATATGGCAATAGAGTGCTTCTTATGAATCAGAAAGGAGGAGTAATGACTATACTGTACTATTCATATGTCTCTGTACCCGTGCTAAACCTATTCTCCCAGTTTCCCAAGGGTAGTTCCATATTCGTTCATATTTTGGTTTAAATATCTAGACAATTCAATGGCTACGACCTTTAACGTACAAAACCTGCATTGCAGTACACAAAATCCTGCACATGCACAGCACTCAACACATCAAGTCCTTCTGTTCACTTCGTCTCAGCCTAAGCTCAAACTACTCTATAAAGTAGATCTAATAGGTATTGTCTATGAGGAAAACAAAAAATGTGCCCCAAGTCACATAACTGGTACCTGCCAAACATGGTCCAAACTCTTGCTCCAGGACTCTTTCTACTACAACACTTTACAATTTTTAGGGCAACAGTCCATTTGCTCTATTTTCTGGAGCTACATGCAAGTCTTGTAAATCTAAAGCCAGAAACTTCTCTATCTGAAAGAAACAGGATTCAAGATATAACCACCAGACTTCTTTTACAACTACCTGAGCCCCACTAACAGCTCCTCTGCCACACTTCTGAAGCTATAGGCATTACATACATTTAACATTTAAGATCAAATTTTAAAATATTTGGATGACAAGTCTACAGAAGATGGGCAGGCGTAATAGTTAGGCTACCTCAAAAGGAAGGCTAAAATCACTGTCAGTTGTTTCCCCACAATTGTTACTCTTTATGGAGGGTATCTGGCCTTCCCTTTTATTCCTAACAGAAGCTGTTTTGTCTGCCTGATGGACCGAGTACAGAGTTTTTCCTCAGAAAAGATAGAGAATTGAGTTTGTCTACCTTGTTCACTGACCTTTTACTTAGGTATACGGCTCTGGCCTCTAGGGCCCAGCAGGGCCACTTCACCTAATTTCTGGGCAATAACCATGCTCATCAAAGCAGACAGGACTAAAAGTTCCAGGACTTACAGGTGACTAAAATAAATATATTCTTTTTGTCTTAATTCAAAGTCGGCTAATCTCCATATACGATCTAACTCTGGGGTGAAAGAGGGGAAGAAATTACTTGTTTTTAGAACACTGGGGCTGTTTCTTTATCCGCTGACTGACCAACCCTTGAAAAGCATCAACATTTATAATATTTCATTTAAGTGTTAAAGCTCTTACTTCATTATCCTCTGGTCTTGATCACTACTGATCATCATGATCTGGATTCCTGCCAATCACTAATGATCTTGTGGTGCTCTGTCTAATACTAAAGATATTAGACCCGAACCTTTAGGAAAATTCCTACTCAGCTCATTATATTTTTTTCTGCTTTTCTTGGTTCTCCATATAGTTTCAGTTGGAGGTGAATTTGAATTATTTCCTCAAGTTTTAAACACCTTTTCTGGTGGTTTTGGAAAGTGATTTTAAAACCTTCCCTCTAATGAATTCAACTAATTACAATTCAAAAACTCCATGACTTACCTCACTCCTCTCCTTGACTCTCTTTTTCCTTTGGTGTCTTTCTAACCCCCTCCTATATTCTGGTGTTGACTATCTAAGAGTTTAAATTTTCTAAGTTAAGAGCTTCATGATTCTGTATTTTGTAAGTAGGTGGCATATTACTAACTTATAATATATCCTTTACAAATAACATAACAAGTAGCATATAATATATCCCTTACAAATAACATAACAAGTAACATATCTCTTACAAAGGGATTCTACTTCATATGTACTTTGAGGTCTACATTCACATTCAACTACTGAAAAGTACAAATGTTTTAGCTCACAGATTAGACCTCACTTGTAATCTAAGGATGGCTGAGCTTTTTTTTCTTTCTTTCTTTCTTTTTCTTGAAACAGGGTCTTGCTATATACTTTAGGCTGACCTCGAACTCCTGGTGATCCTCCTGCCTCAGCTTCTCCAGTTCTGATATTACAGGCTTGCACCACCACGCCCAGTGGCTGAGCTCTTTTTAATGGTAGAATACCTTGCTCACTAGATAGAATACGAGTTAAGTTTGACTTCTTAGCTGAGTATAAATTTATATTTCAAGGGATGTAAGCACTGATTCAGTAGAGTTACATAGGGCAATACTAATTTTAGCCATGAATTTTCCCACCAAATTCCACATTCTAGAACTTAATAGCTTTTTTTTATGTGGGTAGCAGGAGTCGAACTCAGGACCTCGTGCTTGCCAGCAGGTGCTTGTGCTGCTTAGCGATATCACCAGCCCTTTTTTTCCTTTATGAGGGTACCGGGAGTTGAACTCAGGACCTCGCGCTTGCCAGGCAGGCGCTTATGCCACTGAGCCATATCACTGACCCCCTTAATAGATTTTTAAATCATACCAGAATTGTTTAGTCTCATAAAATCCAGAATCTATGAACCAAATTATTGATAATATAACTTTCTGAAGTGACATATCTGTATAGTACACATCAATGAACTACATATGTACATGACTGTTAAATTAGCAATTCACTGACAAAGAGATTTTTAAATTCTGAATAAGCACTTTTCTTAAAGCTGTCCCTTGGCAATTACTCTTATTCCAGTGGAGCTTCCACTGTTCAAACTATGTTAGTATAATGACTTTAGAACTAGTTTTTTAAAAGCCACTCAAGAAAGTCATCTAATTATCTTTTAGCTTGTTTTGACCTCCAATTATATTACACTGACTTGATCGCCCATCTCCTTCTTCAGCACACAGACGGACTGGATAGGAAGAAGACTTGCCACCTCTAAGTCTTTAAAGCAGATGTGCTGTGGGTATTGAAAGTGACTAAAGAAGAGTTCCAAAAGAGGCTTGAGTAATAGAAGCATTATTTAAGTGACAGCCTTCCAAAATGACTAATTGGATGAGAATACCTCAAAACATAAATGTAAGTTCTAGCATAGTTGTTAAAACGCAGACATTACTTTATAGTCATATTTTGGTTATAGAGTTTCAAGTTCCACAGCACAATATTAGGATTAGTGATAAAATTATTCCTAACATCTTGGCTTTCGTTACTGTACTTTGCAAAATTTATATTCATTAGGTTTGTCTCACAGATTTCACACAAAATGTTTTGACTCAAGGCTTTAAGGCACTTTCAAAATAAATGAAGAACAGCATAGCCCCTTCAATCATGTAAGTCCCTTAAACTTTGTTTTAAAAAGTTTTAAGGAGAAAAAAATGCCACTGTGAATAAGGCACAAGTTGGAGAAAACTTTGATTCCTAATTTATTTCCTTGACTTACCACTTGAAGGCAGTAAATACAATTTTCCATTTGTAAAATAAATGGTCACAGTTATTAACTCTTTCCTAATAATATTCTTCGAGTTTTCTGTAGCCAGGAGAAAATATACATATTTTAGTTACAGTTTCACAATTCCTTGTGAAATGCCTAAAGGGACCACGTTCAGTGGCGAAGTGGAGTGGAATATCTATAATAACTAGTTACTAAATGGACAAATAGAGG
Organism: Erethizon dorsatum; assembly: GCA_028451465.1. Taxonomy (NCBI): domain Eukaryota; kingdom Metazoa; phylum Chordata; class Mammalia; order Rodentia; family Erethizontidae; genus Erethizon; species Erethizon dorsatum. Next base: position 102,420,968 of record CM051829.1, on the reverse strand, counting down.
AAAAGAAAAACTTCTTGGGTCAATATATATGGAGTTCATTGTAAAACTACACAGTATCTCATCCATATAAATACAGCTTCTGGCTACTATACAATGTCAAAGATAAAGCATTTGCTTAGGTTTGGAACTGACTTTGGGTTTGATTTTTCCATTTATTCCACTTTTAGAAAATGTCTGACTTACCATGGACTACTTAGTAGGTCAAATAACAACTCTGTTCCTCAGTTTATATGATAGAATAGGAATAAAAGAAAATCCTCCTTATGAGGGTTTTGTGAGTACAATGATAAATACCTACAAAATGATAAATGTTACTACCTCCTCCAGCATTTTGAAAGATGTCAACCAAACACAAAATATTTTTAGTGTGTGAATTAAAATGCTTCTTGCTGATGGCCTCATATGTTTCCATGTAAGACAGTATGTCAAGACCTGGTTTATGTACTATCTGTCCTTCCAGCGTGCACTGACATCGCACTTCATAATAGCTTGGTAGAATGATCGCTGTCAAACTGCCTGCATGGAACACCCCTGCCCTGGATTGACATAACGTATTAGCGTGACAGAAGACTAAAAAACTAAGGACACATGTGAAGGCCGGCTCTGAACACAGGGGACGGAGGGGCATGCTATGCATGAGCTGAAGGGTCTCAGTCTTGCTTGAATCTACCCCGAGAATGAAGACTGCCTGGGGCTCCCGTGGCGGGGGGAGCTCCCTGGCAAGGGCCTCGGGACCACAGTAGGACAATGTTTTTCAAGTTCGAACCCATCCAGGAATAAACAGGACTTTGGTTCTCTCGTCCGTCCCCATGACCGCCACACAATGGCACACACTTCTGCAGGGAGCTGAAATCGAGGCGAGGGGAGGGCGGACGTGGCTATCTCGGGTGGGCTGGGGTCGGGACCCGGGCACCTCCTGGACTTGGCGGAACGCTCCAGGCTCGGAGGCGCCAAGTGCCCACAGGCCCGCGCCCCGGAGAGCGCAGCGCCGCGCCGGGGTCCGCGGAGGGCCCGGCTCCCACCGACGCCGCATCTCTCCACACGCCGCCTCCCCGCCTGCGGCGTGAGACCCTGAGTTATCCGAGCCGCGAGGCCTAACTGCACACAAGGTCCCCAGAAGGGCCGCGACGCCCCCACGCCTCGCCAGCCCCAGCTCGCCCAGCAGCGCGGAGAGCAGCGCCGGGGCGCGCGTCGGCCCCGCGGGACACCCGGCTGAGGGGAGGTGAGGCCCCGCGCGCGCGAGCACCCGCCCCGAGCAGGGCCCTCGGCCAGAGGGAGAGTCTCACCTCAGAAAACGGGCGCTGCCGCCGGCAGGGGGAGGAGAGCAGGTGGGTAAGGGCCGCGCTGGGCCGCGCCGGACCTCGCTCGGCAGGACGAACCTGGGAGCGGAGCCCCATCCCGCGAGGTCCGTGCCGCCTCCTCGGAAGGGAGGCCTCTACCGTTCGGCCGCGGACCTGCAACCGCGCTCGCGCGCCACCACAGCCCGCGCAGGCCCCACCCACTTTCCCCGCCCCCATCGGCGCCGCCCAGTCCCGGCCCGCCGTCGCCGACTCCGCCCTCACCGGCACGGCTCCACCCACTGGCCTCCTTTTTCCCGGCCCCGCCCTCCCTTCCTCAGCCCGCTGGGTGCTAAGGCTCTCTCCTGGAGACGAACGCGAAGCAACGTGGAAACCATTCCACCAAAATGAGCTGTGATATCCTTTTGATGGCTGTAATTTATTCCAAACGTCCCTGGACTGAAACGATCAATTAGCAGCCTGAAACGCACTGTGAAGTAAATTGTCACACTCTCTATTACAGGATGGTTATCATATATTTATAAGGTGTGTTTTCTGCAATCAGAACCAACAAGGTGTTGAATGATCAGTCATAAACCCACTTCTTCAAAAAAAAAAGGGAGAGAGGCTTCAGCATTGTGTAGCAGGGAAAAATCCTTTTGACAGTTGTCCTCCCCACCCAGTTATGTTGCTTCTTTGCAACTGAGGAGTGCACTGAGGGCCCCAGGAGCAGCCGCCCTGAGGACTACAGGGAGACTCCAAGTCCCAAGAGGAGAGGTTTCCTTACTGTGTAAATACAGGGTGAGAAGAGGGGTCACTCACTCCTCTGTCTTCTTTCCCATCTCTAACAGTAATCTTTTACTCTTTTTGTCTAAACTTCTCACAGAATGTTTGCATTCTGCACTTAATCTTGAGTCTTTTCTTCCTGAGGGATCACGGTGTTGCCTTGCTCTCTATTCCTCAGGTGACAATGCACTCTAGCGATTATGTCAGGGTGATAAAAAGTGCCCCTATGTGGAGTATGCTGTATTCTCAATTGGAATCTCCACCAGAATTCTTCCCCATTCAAAAATGAGATGGCACAAAGTTCTAAGTAATTCCTAAGAAATGCAGATTTAGCCTGATAGGCTGCCTTGACTAGACAAACCTACAGACATTGTTATTTTCCTTAGTCATCTTCAGTAGTCAAGATTATACCTCCAAAATTTCTCAGTTTCCTCTAACAAACTTTCATCCGATAGTCACTCATGAACCACGTATGAATCATATTTTAGAAGGGTTTGGTTTTGCATCCAATTATTATTCCTTTAGTTTGAAAACATAGCTCTAGATCTTAGCCTGCTGATTATTGATTGTGAGAAAAGTTTAGTAGCGTAAAGTACCCTCTGTGGTTAAAAAAAAAGTGTCATTGAATAAAGTGTGTCACAAGGTTTGGGGGTAAGATGCAGAATTTATACCACATTCTTCTTAGTTTCACCACCCTAGAGACTTCTGCATGGCAGGGGATGTCCACAATGCCGATGCAAAAAGAAGAGAGAGAAAGGAAATCTGGTTGGGCATATGGGTTGCCATTGCCTCCCACCCCAGCACAAAGAGGGTACCATGTTCCTCTCTCAGAAAGCAAAGAGAACCCTTGTTTCATCCGAGGACTGGCATGAAAGATCCAGACCCAGTACCTTCACATTATACCTTTCAGTGTTGTTGATTTAATTTGCATTTAATCCGTGACTAATATTTATTGAAAACTTACTCCTTGCCAGGCACTGTGCTGTAAATTATCTTCATTATTTTATTTAATCCTCTCAACAGTCTTAATGGGAAAAGTTCTTTATTTTGCCAATGAGGAAACTGAGGCTTAGTGAAATTGAGCAATTTATCTACAGTTGCACACCTAGTAAGTGATGACCTCAAATCCAGGTCAGAGTCCAGTATCCATACTCTTCACACCAATAACATAATATCTTGAATTTAAGATTTTGATATAATCTTTTTTGCACCAAAGAGATTTTAGTGGAGCTGCTGTTAAAATGAGAATGGTGAATTCTGAGAGAAGATGAAAAGAACAGCTGTTTGCAAGAGAAAGCCACAGGAGATACCTAGACCCTTGACATGGGTAGATTAATTTCTATTCTTTTCTACCTTTCATATCCTGTGAGTTCTTTCTCAGAGTTACCACCTGCCATCTAGCCACAGAGTGTCTTACCCAAGGTTAGTGATACCTGCTAAACTTAGGGGAAGGAGTGGGGAGGTACATGCTGCAGAGCCCAGAAAAAGCACAGCACCCTGGAGAGAGGGCTTAAGTGGAGCCCAAGTAGGGCAGAGACCCTTGTCTCAGACACCCAGCTCTGAGAATGAAACTTTGCTTCCTAATGGACTTTAAATTATCAACATTGCTAAACTTCCCTTTATAGACTTGTAAAGATCTGCTTGCTACCTTTTTCCCCTTTCATGTGGAATTTGTAATCAAGAGCCCAATTTTGTCATTTGGAAATACTAATTATCTAATCACGGCATGCCGCATAACGTACTTGTCTGCCCAATTAGCTAGGACAATTATTAAAATTCAGAGACCTAATTATGTCTCAATTTAATGCTGGCAAACTTGCATACAGAGCAGTAATTAAAATCCTCTCTTTCCCTCTGCCTTTAGGGCAGGGGATGATTAGGCCTTGTCAGGGGGTGTACTGAACCAAACCAGTGAAGCGTATTGTGCAACATGACCCTACATATTAACCTGAATTCCCTTCAGCCCCCACATAATCACATTTGGTGGAAGAATAAAGGAGCTAAAATATGAAGCATTTTATTAAAAAAACATAAATTCTTTTTAATTAATGCTATGAGAGTTCTGATGAATTCCATGCTTCCAAGCGCTGGAAGACATAAAACTCGTTCATCTAATTACTAGCAAATTTCCTCTTGTTAAAACTACTTTTTTTTCTCATTAAAAAAAAAAATTTTTTGTGGTATATTTTGAAAAAAACTAGTTGGCTTCTAGTAACACATTTGATTATCAGCTTTGATGAAGGAACAAAAAGTGAATGTTGACTTCCAAATGATTCTAACTGAAGACTGGAGGCATGGTGGGAGGAGGTGGCTATAATTTAATATTTGAAAGATGTTAAAAGTAAAACATTAAAAATCATAATATTGAAAAAAATTCAAAATATTTGTCTTTTGAGTTCTTAAGTTTGATGTCTGAAATCAAACCAACATGAGGCGGCCCAAGCACTGTACAGAGTCATGATACCTGGAAAGCTCCTTAGCATGTAGGAATCCAGATGTCCTCTCTGCTAGCATCTTCTCAATGAACTAAGGAGAGCTACAAAACCCACTGAGATTTCTGAACTGTCCTCTAAATTCAGGTTCCACTTATGGTGGTCTTCAGAGATCCTTTATGTACTCAAGTAATGAAGGATGGCATTCAGTCTAGACCAAAACTAAATCTGCAGGAGGACTTCTTTCAGCTGCTTCCAAACTTCTTGCTGCATAGATAGCTTCCAGAAAGCAACACATGTGCATGTGCACACACATAGTTCCTTACTTGGACAGAGCTCACTCTCAACTGATCCCATTTTGAATCTCCTGACAACTTTGTCACATAGCAGGCAAGACAAGCATGTCTCCATTTTGTTATGTGCAGCCTCCAAAATACTTATCCAGGTTGACCATTCTGTACCCCACTTCCTGTATGGGCAGGGTAAGACTAGACCTTAGATTCCTCTGCTTCCCACTGCATTAGAATGAAGGCTGTGAATGAGACACCAATGAGGGATACTTAGTTTGGTTAAATATCTCACATAGAAATCTATCTATCTATCTATCTATCTATCTATCTATCTATCTATCTACCTATGTATATATGTATATATGTATGTATGTATGTATATATGTATACATAAAATAAATGAGGTAATAAGTGTACAGCCTATGTATCCACACCAAAGGACCTGCTGTCCTCAGACAATACATGTATAGTTGTATTTGTTCAGATTGAATGCCTTTGGCCCATTTTCTTCCTTTTTCAGTTCTTATATTCTGTAAATATGTATAGTTTCATCTAGGTTGGTGGTGGTAAAAGCAAGATTCCTCTCCTCCTTCCACTAATCTTGCTCTAGGTACAAGTGTATCTGTTTAGAGACAATCCTAGCTGGTACATGCCTTCTAACAAAGGTAGTGACTGCCATAGTCTCTAAGGGAGGTGATTGGCTGGAACCAGGACTAGCCCTTAGGCACTTGTGCTGTAAAACCAGGGGGTGGTAGCTCCGCCCCCCAGGCCTCCCACAGAGTATGCCCTGTGTCTTGAAAATGGCCTTGCTCTAAGTCTCTTTGGAGGGCAGATTGAAGTGCAAATCTGTGTTCTGACTTGTTCCCGTGGCTGTCAGCATGTTTTCCTCTTGTCAGCAGCAATTGACTGGTCAGGCTCACCCCTGTACAGCAATTGTAACAGCTCATTGACAGACTAGTGACCCAGCTGGACCTGATAATGGAAAACTATTGATTTTTGTGGGCTCCACGAATCTAAAATGAACGACCAATGTAATGTCGTCAATTGTCTTAGACTCTGATAACCCAGGGGGAAAAAGTTTCAGGGATTGCCTGTATTTCCTGACAATAGTGTTTCAAAATCTCACTGAGTATATGTAAGAGGAACCCCATTTCCTAGGTGGTTTCCTTAACTGATTTGGATTATTTTATCAGGGCTTCAACCCTAAGGTGTGTGTGGATGTTTAAATAAAGTGGAAGGTATTAATTAGCCAACCTGGTACCTGACATACTATTTAGGAAATAAGTTGTAGAGAGGCACTTTGGGAGGAAAAAAACTTTTTTTTTTTTTTAATTTTCCCCCCTCTGTTACTGGAGATTGAACCTAGAACCTTTGCACTGAGCTACATCTCCAGCTCTCATTTTCTTAAATTTTGAAATAGGGTCTCACTAAGTTTCCCAGTTGGGAAACTTATGATCCTCCCGTCTCAGAGCATGCCACCGCACACAACATTCTTATTTATTTTTCTGGTGCTGTGGATTGAAGCCAGGTCCTACTCTGTGCTAGGCAAGCACTCTGCCACTGAGCTATATCCCCGGGCCTCTTATTTGTTATAAAACAAGATTACAGGAAAAATTAAACTTGGGAGCAAACCATGATATATCAGCTCTCCAAGAGTCCTGGTATATGAAATTGTGGTGGAACTATTAGGTTGCTTCTGTATGCCTGTGTTAATTTATTTGTAGTAGAAAGGCTTGAAAATAACGTAGAGTTTCCTTGGATGTATGTGTGAGAAATCATTACTTTGGTTTTTAAACACTTTCCTCCTTAATTCATCATTTTATTTTATTTATTTATTTATTTTTTTGTGGGTACCGGGGGTCGACCTCAGGACCTCATGCGCCAGCAGGCGCCCGTGCCGCTGAGCGATATCACCAACCCCTTTTTCATATGTGGGTTCCGGGAGTCGAACTCGGGCCCTCACGCTTGCCAGGCAGGCGCTTTCGTCGCTGAGCCATTTCATTGGCCCTAATTCATCATTTTAAACTCCTTAAACATTGCTTAGTGGATTTTTCAAAAACAAGAGCTATTTCTTCTTGAGCCAAATTAGCAATGAATTGAGGCTAAATTTGCCCAGTAGTTAAGTTCAGAAAATTCCATACTCTGTGCTGAATTCAGTGGATAGAATGCCCATGAATGGTCTCTGCCAAAGAGAACTTCTGGGGTGGGGGGGGAATGATACTGATCTTAGCTGCTGACTCAATATATTTAGCTCACAATCTACTCGTAGTGATAAGATAATCATTGTGTGGTTGTGATCTAATTCAGATGGTCTAAGAATATAGTTCTGGGGCTAGACAAGTCACAGAGAACGTAAGTAACGGGTGCTTCCCTATCCATTTGTTCAAAGAGGACTGGAGAAAAGAGTCTGTGAGGAGCCAGAAAGGACAGTCCTTAGGGGTGATGAGTCCACATGTGCCTGGGCTCTTATTCGTAGGACACTGCAATCATCACACTCTGCTGTAATGGTCTCTTTATGGCCTGTAATTAACTTCACCTCTTAACAACACTACATCTAGTTTGCTAGCACTATTGAAATCAGTGTTGCTAGCTGTTTGGCTGCCTATTAGGAAAGACACACAAGGTTGAGATGTGAAAGAAATTAAGCTAGACCTAAAAAAAACTACCTTTGGCATTTGTACTTTAATAAACATAAACACTCAAAGCAAAAAATTCAAGATCTTCCTGATTCCATGATGTTCTTATGGCTCAGCCAAGACATGAATGGGTCCTACAGATTTGGGAGTTCTTCAGGGTGGCTTCTATGAGGCCTTGCATGTCATAAACATATAGTCATTGAACAAAGGAGCAAAAAAGCTATTTTTAAGTAGAGAAAGATGAAGGTAAATATTTTCCAGTTTAGAAGACTTATAAGCAAATCAGTTTCCATATGCCTATGTGCAGGCTCTTGCCAGTCCACAAAGAAGTACCAATGCTATGCCAAATATATAAAGAAAACTGAATACAAGTTTATTTTTTTTTTGTTTATTTTATTTATTTTTTTTTTTTTTGCAGTGCTGGGAATTGAACTCAGGGTCTTACACATGCTAGGCAAGTTTTCTGTCACTAACCTACATCCCCAGCCCCTACTGTGATTTTACTTTTTTGCCTTTTTTTTTTTTTTATGTGGGTACCGGGAGTCAAACTCAGGACCTCGCGCTCGCTAGGCAGGCGCTTATGCCGCTGAGCTATCTCACCAGCCCCCCACTGTGATTTTAGAAAGCAAAATTTAATCTTTTGAAAAACTCCAGACTATACCATTTTGAGGCATTAAACATTTTTGTTTATAAATAATGATGATAATAGGCAAGAGATGTTTTTAATATCTTTACTTGGCAAGGGAAGATAAAAAGTGAGCAAATCATACATTAGTCCTAATATAGCTATTACTTTTCTGTAAAAGCCAAAAGCATGAGTGCAATGATCTAAATACCTATTTATGTGAATGATTAAAATTAAATCCACTACAGCCATATGACTTTCAACACAAAAATATTTGTGATTTGTAGCATTTATTGTAATAGGACAACTGGACTGAAAGGTAGTCATTTGTAGCTTCTTTGAGGTTTTTATTTTATCTACTATCACAATCTGTTTCATCTTTACAACCAACTTTTTTTTTGTGGGTACTGGGGGTCGACCTTAGGACCTTGCGCACCAGCAGGTGCCCGTGCCGCTGAGCGATATCACCAGCCCTTGTTTTGTATGTGGGTATTGGGAGTTGAACTCAGGACCTCACACTTGCCAGGCAGGCGCTTATGCTGCTGAGCCATCTCACCAGCCCTTTACAACCAATTTTAAACCCCAAATATGTGATATCACTGAAATGATTAAAGATGTGATCTTAGTCACAGTACTTTTAACTTTAAGATAATCTTTTCCGATGACATGACTCTTACCTCCTGCTCTATACAATGTCAGGTCCATTGCTAGCAGAAGTTCCATAGTAATGATGCCATTTGGAAGAGGAAAAAAAAGCTATTTTGTTTCTAATTTGATTTTGAAAGTTAAAATTTAAATTCCAAGTGGATTGTTAAGTACATGTACCACTCTATTAGATAAATGTGAGGGGCCGGTGAGATGGCTCAGCAGCATAGGCGCCTGCCTGGCAAGCGCGAGGGCCCAAGTTCTACTCCCGGAACCCACATATGAAAAAAAAGGGCCGGTGATATCACTCAGTGGGCATGGGAGCGTGAGGTCCTGAAGTTGACCCCCAGTACCCACAAAAAAAAAAAAAAAAAAGATGAATATGAATATCATGTACTACAAACACGTGCTAGCTGGGCATGGTGGCACATGCTTGTAATCTCAGCACTCGGGAGGCTGAGGCAGGAGGATTGCAGCAAGTTGGAGGCCAGCCTGGGCTACATAGTGAGTTCAAGGCCAGCCTGGACTACATAGCAAGACGGTGTCTCAAAAACCCCCCAAAACAACAAAACAAAGCAAAACAAAACAAAAAACCCTTGCACTAATAAAATAAAATACATTAAAAAATAAAGGTCTATTTTATGTCAAAAAAAATTCTGCGTGGTTTAGTGTCCTTTGTAATTCCCGCCAATAAGTAATCATAAAAATTACAATGTTTCTTTTTTGGTGGGGAGGGTGGATACTGGGGGTTGAACTCAGGGCCTCTCACGTGCTAGCAAGTGCCTTACACTGAGCTACACCCCCAGCCCCTACAGTATTTCTTAATAGAGAATTAATAACTCTGGATCCAGTTTCATCTCCATTTTAAACATCTTCCTCTTATTTTTTCCAGAATGCTTTAGGCTACAAGTAAAAGAAGACTGTTTTGTGTGCTCATTTATTTCACAAAATACAAGATTCCAAGATTCCTGAGAAAAACTAAGAGGACATCGTAAGCATACTGGGACTGGAATGTTGGGATACTGGGAGCTGGACAAACTAGTGCTATCTGTAGAAACGGCTTTCCTGCCCATGTGCTAAGGCAGATATTCTTTGAAATGCTGGTCTTACAAGGGAATAAAGCAAGCTAATGATGGCACGGCTGTGTAGTTTACTTTATAAAACACCCTCCCTTCAATAACTGAGGGCAGAACAGAGAACATACAGCACTATAGTGCCACCCATGCCCCCAGCCTTCAGTGGACACTGAGTTCTTTCTGGCAATTTTCTCTGTCCAGCCCACCACTGCCAGACCTTTTGGCAATTTCCTGTCTCGCCAGCCACCCCTGTGCTTCTGGCTACAGTCTTGTCTAGCCCACCACCACTGGACTATATCCTTTCCGGCTAATAAGTCCCATTTAACCCTATCCTTCCCTACTAACATCTTAATAAGCTTTCTCACAAGCCATCTCTAGGTACTTTCTTTGGCAACCTATTCCACTGGCCTAGCACACCTGGGCTGTGGATAGGACACCAGCATTGATTGATTTAGGTTCTCAGAAACATCACCAAGGACCCAGGTTTATTCTGCATTTCTCTTTGGCCATCTCAATGTGTTTGCTTGTCTTTTAATGCTGTCTTCCTTCACAGCAGCAATATGGCTACACAATTCCAGGTATTAAATGCAGATAACAGTTTCTAGCAGCAGAAAGAGACATTTCTATGTTGTGTTCCTTTTTAGGACTTAAGGAGCCCTTCCAGAAGCCTTCCTTCTGACTTTACCTCAAGCCTTACCCAGAGCTGTGTCACAGACCTATTTCTAAATCCATCCCTGGGAAGAGGGATTAATGTGACTGGTTTACGAGGCTAATCTATAGCCATCCTCTGGGAATAGGGATGGGCATAGGTTCCCATCCCCATTCTCAAGCACACTATGCCTGAGAATCCTGGGGAAAAATTAAGTTTCTGTTAAAAAGGAAGGGAAAGGAACACATGAATTTAAAATAACTGTTTTGGTATCACTTGCTCTTAGAATCCAACTGCCATGTAAGAAATTCAGATACCCTGAGGACACCATACTAGAGGAAGCCTGACCAAGCCCCATGGAAGAACACTGAGGCACCTGTCAAGCACGTGAGATTTTACTGGACCTTTTAGTTCAGCTCAGTAACTTAAATAACCCAAGAACTGCTTAAATAAGCCTTGCCCAGATTCTTTACACAAAGAATCTTGAGAAATAAAATACTCATTGTTTTAAATCTTTAAGATTTGGGGTAATTTATTATATAGCAGTAAATAACTAAAACATCCCAAGTGTGATGACTAGAACAGAGACACAGTTTATAAAGTCAGGCCAGGCGTGGTGGCGCACGCCTATAAGCCTAGCACTTGAGAGGCTGAGGCAGGAGGATTGCTGTGAGTTTGAGGCCAGCCTGGGCTACAAAGTGAGTTCAGGCCAGCCTGAACTGCATAGTGAAACTCTGTCTCAAAAAGACAAAAGACAAAAAAAAAAAAAAAAAAAGTATAAAGACACTAATAGGTTAAAATTAAAATATGGAAAAATGTATACTGTGTAAACAATAAGCATATTACTACATTAATATCATAGTAAAATAGACTTCAAGACAAACACTGTTGTCAGCAATAAAGGATAATATTTCATCATAATAAAAGGGTCAGTTCATCAAAACACATTGCAATTGTGTATACGTATCTAAACCAGAGTTTCAAAATACATTTTTCAGGGCCAGGGATATAGCTCAGTGGCATAAGTGCCTGTCTGGCAAGCACAAGGTCCTGAGTTCAATTCCCGGTATTAAAAAACCAAAAAAACACGTTGCTCAAAAACTGCTAGAACTAAAGAGAGAAATAGAATATTCAGAATTTTAGGGGCTGGGGATATAGCTCAGCAGCACAGGGACTTGAACATCTGCAGATTTTGATATCCTGTGGGGTCCCTGGAACCAATCCTTCACAATTAAGAGAAGACTGTACTTCTGTTAACTCATGGGTCAAAAAAAAATCACACGGAAATTTAAAAAAATATTTTCAATCAAATGATAATGTAAAAAAGATTTAAAATCAATTATCTAAGTTTTTACTCTAAGAAGCTGGGAATTGATGAGCAAATTAAATCTAGAGTACTTTTACTTAGAAAATAATAAAGAAAACAGTAAAGACAAAAGTAGAAGTTAATAGAATAGAAAAATAAAATGAGAGAAAATTAACAAAGCCAAAATTTGGTTCTTTGAAAAGATTAATAAAATTGGTAAGCTTCAAGCTAAACTGAAAAAGAAAACTTATGAAAAACCTCAGGTATGAAAGGTATCAACACACATTCAATAATCACAACATTAGATAATAAGGAAATATATAAGCAACTTTTAAGCCTTTATATTTGACAACATGAATGAAACAGACAAATTTAAAGCAATACTTATCAAAGCTGATATGTAATGAAACAGAAATTTTAAATAGCCCTATATCTATCCAAGAAGTTGAATCTGTTATTAAAACAATAATCTTGATGTTAAAACTTATCAAGACAAAAAAGCCAGGTGCCGTGGCACATGCCCATAATCCTAGCTACTACAGAGGCTGAGGCAGGGGGATCTTGAGTTTTGAGGCCAGCCTGGGCAACTTATTGAGACCCTATCTCAAAAAATAAAAGAGGTAAACACAGATCTAGATATTCCTGTAATTCTGTATTCATGGAACCCTACAAGCATATGGTTAATGGCACAGGTTCTGAAACCAGCTGCCTGCGTCCTAATTCTGTTTCTGCTACTTAGTTAGGATGAGTAACTTACTCTATCCGTGTGTGACAGTTATAGTGTATTGTCAACTTGATCGGCTTGGGAACCATCTAAAGCACATTCCAGTGCACAACCAGGAAAGCACGTTCCTGGATATTTCTGAGTGGGCATGGAGGCATGACCTTAGGTACTATCTAAGGTCCCTTCCTGTCGGGTACTGTTCCCCTGCTCTCTTTCCCGACCACCGTGAACTGAGCAGCTTTGCTCAGTTCCTTCCATCATGATGTTCTAGCTGGGACAAGGAAAAAAGAAGAGTAAAAACATAAATATTTGAAAGGAAGAAATATTAATATCTTTGTAAAAAATATATCTTTGTTATCTCCATTTTTAGATTAACTGAATTAATAATTTAACAAAGTATAAAGATACAAAGTTAAAATATGAAATCAATTTGTGACCTGAAAAAAGTCATGTTAAAATCAAGGTTGGACTCCAACGTGATGGCACACACCTGTAACCTCAGCTACTCAGGAGGCTGAGGCAAAAGGATCAAAAGTTTGAGAACTGTCTCAAAAAGCAGGAAGCAGGGGCTGGAGATGTGGCTCAGTGCTCCCTAGGTTCAATTCCATACCCCTGCCCAAACAAATACAAACAACAAGAACAGACACTACCTGTATTTTATAACTAACAGCAACCAGTTAGAAAATGAAATACAAAAACCATTCCATTTATAATATCTCAAAGAGCATAAACCATTTACTAATAAATTCAGCAAAATGTAGGGTGATGTCTACATTGAAAACTGCTAAACATTGCTGGAAGGAATTAAATAAGAACTAGAGAAATAAAGAGGTATATTCCACAGTTATGGATTGCAGGACTCAATATTGTTAGGATACCAATTCCTCCAAAATTGATCTATAGATAACAGCACAATCCCTATCATCATCCAAGAATACTTTTTTTTTTTTTTTGAGACAGGGTCTTGCTATGCAGTTCAGGCTGACCTTGAACTCACTATGTAGCCCAGGTGATCCTCCTACCTCAGCCTCCTGAGTGCTGGGATTACAGACATGCACCACCATACCCGGCCATCCCATGATACTGTTAAAAAATAGAAATTAACAAGCTGATTCTTAATATTATATGAAAATGCAAAGAACGCAAAGTAGCTAGAACAATTTTGAAAAAGAAGGAAAAAATAGAAGACTTAAATTTCCTAACTTGGAGAGTTATTATAAAGCTACTTCAAGGCTTCTTAGTTATTATGATTAATCCTGCTGTGAATATGGGTGTTCTAATATCTCTTTGAGATCCTGATTTCAATTCTTTTTTTCCTTTTTTTTTTCTTTTTTTTGGCAGTCCTGTAGATTAAACTCAGGGCTTTGTGCATGGCAGGCAAGTGCTTTACCGCTAAAGTATATCCCCAGCCTTTGCTCAAAAAATTGTTGGAACATATGGTAATTATATTCTAAATTTTTTGAGGAACTACTATACTGTTTTCACAGCAGTCTTTCCGCACCATCTTCTATTCCCACCAACAGCGTACAATGGTCCAAATTCTCCATATTCTCATCAACACTTACCATCTTCTGTTTTTGTTTATTTATTTTTATTTTTATGTTTTTGGTAGCAGCCATCCTAAGGAGTGTGAGGTGGTGTCTCATTGTGACATTATAAGGTTTTTATTTGTATTTCTCTAATGATTAGGGACACTGAACATCTTTTCACGAGTTTATTTGTCATTTGTATACCTCCTCTGGAGAAATGTCTAGAGTTGTCTTCCTGTTTTTAGTTGAGTTGTTTGATTTTTTTTTATGATTTCAGTTTACTTGTATATATTTTACTATCACACAAAGAAATGTGTGAGTACCTTTTCATTATAAAAATTCACACAATAAGTATGTGTACAAGTACTGTAAAAATATCCTATTCTTTTTCTTTTTCTGTCCTATTTTTGACCTTTAAATATATTCTTCATTAGTACGTATTAGTTATATAGAATAGTGGATTTTGTTTTGGCACATTCATACATACATATAACATACTTTTATCAGTTTCACCCTCCTATATATACAAAGTATGCCATTCTTGCCCTCTGCCCCCAACATGTCCATCTCCTTTCTTTCCTTACTTTCTGTGTTGGTTAACTACATGGCTGCTGGCTGTTCAAATCCCAACTCTGCTAATTGCTAGCTGTGAGATCCCGGGCATTTTCCTAGCCTCTCCTCATTAGTATCTACCTAAGTTGGAAGGATCGTACTAGTACGTATCTCAGTGAGTTGTGGTAATTAAATGAATTCATTCATATAAAGAGATTAAAATGGTGCCAGGCACTAAATAAGCATTTGGCTTGTCTCTTCTCAAAGCTTTCCTATGCCTCTACCTACATACAGACATAATCAGAAACAGATCAATGGAAGGGATTTCCCTGTACCGTACCAATGTTGTGCAATATTTCTGTGTTTATTACACCCTGCCCATCCCCAATTCACACGCAGTCAGGCTCTGACATGCTGGGATCATGTGTTGACTCAAACTGACCTGTCCAGCAGCTCTCAGGTGGAATTATGAAGGAGTTGGGCCAACTTCTTTATACTACCCAAGTGGTAATTGTTTAGTAGCAAACAAAAGATTTGGGAAGACTGTCCCCATCTCAGTTTTGCCACTAAACATTCTTTGAGATCACAGCAACACAGTCCGAATCCAATGGAATCCTCATTTCAACCCCAAAAGACTTGAAAGTAACATACATCCTTTACAGAAAGGTTTCTTGAGAGATCAACAAAGGGCAGTTGTACCTCACAACATAGCAAAACTCCCTACAACTCCTCTATCCACAAAGCTATATTTCTAACAGTCCTGAGACCTCTTTCCATCTCCCATCAGAATCCCCAAACTCTGGGTTACGATTCTCTCTTCATTACCCTGTTCCGAGGATCTATCTGGGGACTCTGGGGCCTTATTCCTCAAGTGGAGTGATTAGTCACTTTCAATCCCCATCACTTTCAATTCCCATCAGTCCTCGCTACCAGGCCCACCAATGATTAGAGCTCCAGAAGCAACAAGGGAAGGTGAGAAGGTAAGGAGAGAAACATCCTTTGAATTTAATATATACTTTTTATTCTTGACATATACATAATCCCAAGCAAGTCATTTCTCCCCTGGCCCACACTCGTTGCCCCCTTTTGTATCTTCCTCTCTTGCCTCTTCTCTTCTTCCTTTTTTCCCCTTAATTTTAAAGAGAAAATAAAAATAGAACAAAATTTCAAAACAACATAATAGGAGGGTAACGATGGTTAATATATTACGTATTGTTATCTTTAAATTAGCTACTCAGGGTACAAAATATCAGCATTCAATTGTCCAAACAATATAGCACAAACCTTTCTTTTCAATGAACTAAGTGAAATTAGTAGTGTATCTATCTTAACTATCTTGTATATATATATCTTCTTTTCTTTTCTTTTCCCTTCCTTCTTTTCTCTATTCCCCCATCCCAGTTTCACTTTCCTTTTGAAAAGTTTCTTCCTGTTTTACAATATCTATTGTACATTTTGGATCTTATTTACTCTTTCAGTTTCTCACAGTAGGGAGACAATACGATGTTTACACATGTGAGTCCGGTTTATTTCACTTGTGAGTATGGTCTCGAGTTGCATCCATTTACCTATAAAAGTCTCCAGTTTATCTTTCTTTATGGCTGAGTAGTACTCCATTGCATAAAAATACCACATCTTTTTTATCCATTCCTCGGTTGATGGGCATTTGGGTTGTTTTCAAGATCTGGCCATTACAAATTGTGCTGCTATAAACATGGGTGCACACATATCGCTGTGGTACAATGTTTTTAATTCTTCTAGGAAGATACCCAGAAGGGGAATAGCTGGGTCAAATGGGACCTCCAACCCTAGTTTTTTGAGGAATCTCCACACTGATTTCCACAGTGGTTGCAGCAGTCTACATTCCCACCAACAGTGGAGAAGGGTTCCTTTTTCCCCACAGCCCCTCCAGCATTTGTTATTGGTTGATTTCTTGATAATAGCCATTCTTTCCAGAGTGAGATGGAATCTCAGCGTTGTTTTAATTTGTATCTCTTGAATGACCAGTGATGTTGAACATTTTTTCATATATTTATTTGCTGTTTGTATTTCTTCATCTGAGAAGTGTGTATTCAACTGAGATGCCCATTTTTGGACTGGGTCTTTAAATTTGGGAGGTATGTTCTCGATAGTAGTTTTTTGTTTTTTTTTTTTAATGTGGGTACCGGGAGTCGAACTCAGCACCTCGCACTTGCCAGCAGGTGCTTGTGCCACTGAGCAATATCACCGGCCCTTTTTTTCCTTTATGTGGGTACCGGGAATTAAACTCAGGACCTCACGCTTGCCAGGCAGGCGCTTATGCTGCTAAGCTATCTCACCGGTCCTCGATAGTAGTTCTTTGTCTGAGGAACAGCTGTCAAACCCTTTTTTTTCCCACACTGTGGGTTGTCTCTTCACTCTGTTGGCTGTTTTACTTGCTGTGCAAAAGCTTTTTTTTTTTTTTTTTGGTGGGTACCGGGGGTCGACCTCAGGACCTCACGCACCAGCAGGTGCCCGTGCCGCTGAGCGATATCACCGGCCCCTTTTTTCATATGTGGGTTCCGGGAGTCGAACTCGGGCCCTTGCGCTTGCCAGGCAGGCGCTTATGCCACTGAGCCATCTCACCGGCCCGCAAAAGCTTTTTAATAAGATGAGATCCCAGTTGTTGATTCTTTGTGATAATTCCTGTGCGATTGGGGTTTTATTCATAAAGTCTTTGCCCACCCCAATGTCTTCAAGAGTTTTACCTATTCTGTCTTCCAGCAGATTTATTGTTTCTGTTTTAATATTTAGATCTTTGATCCATTTTGAATTTAGTTTAGTGCACGGTGAAAGATACGGGTCTAATTTTAATCTTCGGCAGTGCAGAGCCAGTTTTTCCAGCACCATTTATTAAAGAGGCTATCTTTCTTCCAGTGAATGTGTTTGGCTCCTTTGTCAAAGATAAGGTGGCTTAGTATGTCTGGAGTTGTTTCTGCATCTTCTAATCTGTTCCATTGATCTTTGGGTCTGTTTTTTTTGTTTGTTTGTTTGTTTTTTGGGTTTTTTTTTTTTTTGGCCAGTACCACACTGTTTTTATCACAGTAGCTTTATAGTATGATTTCAAGTCAGGGATTGTGATGCCCTCTGCCTTGCCTTCGCTGCCCAGAATTGCCTTTACTATTCTAGGTCTCTTCTGGTTCCAAATGAATTTTAGGATTGTTTTCTCTAATTCTGTGAGATATGTTGTTGGAATTTTGATTGGAACTGCATTAAATCTGTATAACAATTTTGGAAGTATGGCCATTTCACTATATTGGTTCTTCCTACCCAAGAGCAAGGGATATCTTTCAATTTTCTGATATCCTCTTCAATCTCCTTTTTCACAGTACTGCAGTTTTCAGTGTGGAGGTCTTTTACATCCTTTGTGAGATTGATTCCTAGGTATTTCATTTTTTTGGATGCTATTCTGAAAGGTGTTGTTACCCTAATTTCTCTTTCAGTGAGTTTGTTATTCACGTACAGGAAGGCTATTGATTTTTGAGTGTTGACTTTGTATCCAGCTACACTACTGAATTTGCTTATTAAATCTAGCAGTTTTTTAGTGGAGTTTTTGGGGTCTTCTATGTAGAGTATCATTTCATCTGCAAATAATGATAATTTAACTTCTTCCTTTCCTATCATTATTCCTTTTATTTCTTGCTCTTGTCTAATTGCTCTGGCTAGTTTCCAGGGCTATGTTGAATAAGAGTGGAGACAGTGGACATCCTTGTCTTGTTCCTGATTTTAGAAAGAAACCTTTCAGTTTTTGTCCATTTAGTATGATATTGGCTGTTGCTTTGTCATAGATGGCTTTTATCAGATTGAGACAAAGACCATCTATTCCAATTTTCTGTAGGGTTTTTATCATGAATGGGTGTTGGACTTTGTCACAAGCTTTTTCTGCATCTATTGAGATGATCATATGATTTTTGTCCTTGGCTCTGTTAATATAGAGTATTGCATTTATTGATTTACGTATGTTGAACCATCCTTACATCCCTGGGATGAATCCAACTTGGTCATGGTGTATAATCTTCTTGATTATTTGCTGCACTCTGTTTGCCAGTATCTTATTGAGGATTTTGCATCAGTGTTCATTAGGGAGATTGGCCTGTAGTTCTCTTTCTTAGTTGGTCCTTCTCTGGTTTTGGTATCAGGGTAATGCTTGCTTCCAGGAATGAATTTGGGAGTATTGCTTCCCTTTCAATTTCATTAAAAAGTTTGAGGAGTAGTGGTGTTAGGTCTTCTCTAAATTTCTTGTAGAATTCGGCAGTGAATCCATCAGGGCCTGGGCTTTTCTTTGTTGGGAGGTTTTTAATTACACCTTCAATTTCATTGGTTGATATTGGTCTATTCAGAATTTTTATATCTTCTTGATTCAGCTTTGGTAATCCATATGAATCTGTCCATTTCTTCTGCATTTTCCATCTTATTAGAATACAAGTTTTCAAAGTAGGTGTAGATGATCTTGTGGATTTCTGCAGGATCTGTTGTGATGTCACCATTTTCATTCTTAATTGCGTGGATTTGAGTCTTTTCTTTTCTTTTTTAAATAAGGTTGGATAAGGGTTTGTCGATTTTATTTAATCTTTCAAAGAACCAACTCTTTGCTTCATTGATTCTTTGTATTGTTTTTTTAGTCTCCAATACGTTAATTTCTGCTCTGATCTTTATAATTTCCTCCCTTGTACAAGCTTTTGGCTTAGCCTATTCTTCTTTTTCTAGAAGTTTGAGGTTCACCATTAAGTTGTTTATTTGTGCTTGCTCTGTTTTCCTGATATGGGTATTTACTGCTATAAAGTTCCCCTTAGGACTGCTTTCATTGTGTCCCATAGGCTCCGGTATGTTGTACTGTCATTATCATTCAGTTGTAGAAAGTGTCTAATTTCTTCTTTAATTTCATCTGTGACCCATTGGTTGTTCAGGAGGGTGCTGTTTAATTTCCATGTGTTTAGGAAGTTCTTGTGGTTTCTTTTGCTATTGATTTCCAATTTCATTGCACTATCATCTGATAATATGCATGGGATGATTTCAATTCCTCTGCATTTGTTTAAGCAGGTTTTATGAGCTAGCATGTGGTCTATTTTGGAGAACGTCCTGTGTGCAGCTGAGAAGAATGTGTATTCTGATGTTGTGGGGTGGAACACTCTGTAGACATCTACTAAGTCTATTTGTTCAAAAGTTTGGTTCAGTTCTAATATTTCATGGTTGAATTTTTTGTCTAGTTGATCTGTCTTTTTGTGACAGTGGGGTATTGATATCCCCCAACACAATTGTATTAGTGCTTACTTGACTTTTCAAGCCCATTAATATTTGTTTTATATAGTTGGGTGCACTGGAATTTGTTGCATACCTATTTATGATCATTATCTCTTCCTCTTGGATTGTTCCCTTTACATGGATGTAGTGACCTTCTTTATCTCTCTGAATCAGTCTGTGCTTGAAATTCACTTTGTCTACAAAAGAATAGCTACTCCTGCTTTTTTCTGGGTTCCTGTCTCATGGGATATTGTTTTCCATCCTTTGACTTTCAGACTATGAATTTCTTTTTGAATAAAATGTGTTTCTTGTATGTAGCATATTATTGGATCTTGCTTCTTGATCCATTCTGGCAGTCTGTGCCTTTTGATTGGTGAATTGAGACCATTAACATTGATGGTTAAAACTGATATGTATTGACTTATACTTGTCATGTTACTTTCCTGTTGTTGGGTCCCCCTTCTTTTTTTTTTCTTTCCCTCTGTTTGTTTTCCTTGCCTGTTTGATTCCTTCTGTTGGGGTTCATGGAGTTGTAGTGCTTATTATTTCTTCTTAGAATGCCCTTCAAAACATTTCGAAGTGCTGGTTTGGTGCTCATAAATTTTCTCAGATGTTCTTTGTCACGGAAGTATTTTATTTCTCCATCAGTTTTGAAAGAGTTTTGCAGGGTACATCAATCTGGATTGAAGATTATTTTCCTTTAGAACTTGAAATACTTCACTCCAAGCTCTTCTTGAGGGTTTGTGCTGAGAAGTCAGCTGTGATTCTGTTGGGCTTTCCTTTATAGGTGATTTGTCTCTTTTCCCTAACAGCTTTTAAGATTCTACTCTTGTGCTGAATTTCTGGAATCTTGACTATGATATGCCTGGCTGAAGATTTTTTTTTTTTTTTTTTTTGGATCATGGCTAATTGGAGTTCTATATGCCTCACTTATCTGCATGTCAAATTCTTTTTCTCTACCAGGGAAATTTTCTGCCATGATGTCTGTGAACAGTTTCCTTATGTCATTTATGCTATCTCCTGCTTTTTCATTGACTCCAATCAATCTTAAGTTATTCTTCTTTGCCTCATCTAGCAGCTGCTGGATTGATTTCTCATTATCCCTTGCTATTTTTAAGAATTCTTTCTTTTCATGGTCACTAATCGCAAGCCTGTCTTCTATATCGGAGATCCTGTCCTCACATTGGCTTAATCTGTTACAAATACTTTCAATGGAATGTTTTTCTCCTGGATATCTGCTTGAATCTGCCTTATGGATTCCATTTCTTTCCTATGCTGAGCATTCATGGCTTCCATAATTTTCTTAAGCTCATCTATTTTTTTGTCTGTATGTGCTCCAGAGTCCCTAAACGTGGTCTTCATTGTGGACATCATGTCTGCAGTTATCTGAGAAATTATTTCTGATTTCATTTTTTCCAGAGCCTCATTCATTTGCTTTGTTGTTACCACTTAAGATATGCCAGGTGGGTGGCTATCAGATTGTCCCACCTCATTGGCCCCTGGGTTTGCTTTTGGTGAACTGGATGTGTGGGTTTGCATCTTATTTAAGTGTCTTCTCATTTTCTTTTCTTTCTTTGGTTTAATTCCTGGGGTGATGCTTGTAAATTGCCTATGGTAGGTTGCTTTATTGCTAGTATTTAAAGTCCTTAGAAGATGACTACTTCTTTGTGGTGTCTTGCAGGTGTAGCTTATTTTGGGGTTTTGAGTCTGATGCAAGATCCTACCTCTTAAATTTGTTGAGCATGAGAAGTTGCTGCCTATTTGGCCCGATCCTTGGTTGTTTGGCACTGTGCCACAGTATTTTCTGTGACCCTTAATCAATCTTAGTCATGGAATACCAGGAAGAACAGTTGTTTAGAACAATTATGTCACTTTTGGCTCTAGTGATACCAAAAGCATCAAACACAGCCTAGAAAATGACAGACTGAGCTAACCAGTTATTTGCCACTTTCAACCATATAAACTAGATTTGTGGTTATATAACAAAATCTAAAATAAACCAGAAAATTATATGCAGTATACAAGTCCTTAATATGTCAATTTTGCCCTCAGGAGTTTAAATTTAAAATGAGCTAAGGATAAAGTAGAGAATTGGAAGAAGAGGAAGGAATTACATGTAAGGCTGGAGGACAAAGAGGGATCCCGTTAGCATTGGGAAACTGGTGCAGAAGACTGGCAGGAAAGAGAGAAGGAAAGGATAAAAGGAAGAACGGAACAGAACCACAGCCACAAAGAGGCCATAAACTCTGTTTACACTTGTATAAAATCAAGGTCAAACAATGAAGGAAAAAACAAACAAACAAACAACAACAAGAAAAAAAACACCAGCACTGGAACAACAACAACAACAAAAAAAAACGAAAGAGAAAAAAGAACCAAAAAAAAAAAAAGTTCACTTCCAGGTTTGTCTCTGCTGTAGACAGTGTGTGGAGACAGAGTCCCGTTCTGTGTGGATCTGTCCCAGCAAGCCAGCAGCAGCTTTTTGGCAGGGTACTGGATAATCTCAGAGAGCCTGCACTTTCTGGTGAACACCAGACTCATTCGGCTGCTGCCATCAGAGCTCTTTCCACGGGCCTGAGCCCGGCTGGGAGCTGTAGATGGAGCAGCAGACGCCCTGAATTCCAAGCTCAGCCGTCCCCCCCACAATGGCGCCCGGCCAATCGCTCTCTCCCTCTGGAGGGCTGAGCCTCAGCAGTCACCCCCAGCCAGTGCGGTCCTTCACATCTGCTGCTTCCCCACACCGCTGTGACATGCGTCCCTCCGCGGACGCCCCTGGGGGCGCTGGCAGGCACTGTGTCCGCAGGTTTGAACCTCTTCTATCGCGCTGCAAGTCCTGACCCAGGGAGAAGGCACCAGCGGCCACCTCCTTCTTCTTTGTTGAAGTTTCTATCTTCACTCTCTCCATGTGCCCTGAACTGCGCTTCAGATCCTTCCTGGGCGTAGGGGAATCACTTCCCTCTTTCTTGTCCTCCCCGAGCCGCTATATTCCAGTGTCTGGATGGTGACTCTCAGAGAAGCTTGCTGTCTGCTTCTCACCACTCCGCCACCTGAAGTTCATCCCTCAAGCCCAGGAACCTATTCACTAGATGCCCAACTGGGCACCGCCATCTTGGCCTGCAAGGCTACGCTTCTGCCTCTCCTCTTCTCCCTTTTGCAAGTCACTGTCATATAAGAGCCCTTCCACCTCCACTCAGTATAGGTTGAACATCCCAAATCCAAAATCCTCCAAACTCCAAACCTTGATGAGCACCACTGTGATTCTACAAATAGTATGTTCCAGGCCTGACCTCATGTGGTGGGTCAAGTTAGAATGCACACTAAAAATATTGTATAAAATTACTTTCAGGCTATATATATAAGGTGTATATGAAACAAATAAATTTTGTGTTTAGACTTGGGTCCTTTCCCCAAGATATCTCATTACACACACACACACACACACACACACACACACACACACACACTCTTATGTAAATATTCCAAGATCCAAAAAAATAAAAAATTATCCAGAACATTTCTGGTCTCAAGCATTTTGGGTAAGGATAGCAACCTTTGATACTGTGTTCCAAAACAAGTTTAAGATCCTCAGCCATAGCAATTCTAGGCCCTTCTTTCTTTTGAGAAGCAGATTTTCTTTCTGAGAATAACTTATGTCCTTTAAAATGCCAGTGATTATTTCATTCAGAGAAAAATGAAGTTATGAGTACTTTAAAACATGTAACTTGTGGTACATCCCCTCTCAGCTGTTCTTAAGCCTAATCTTAGGCTCCAGGGAAAGCCTGGCCTTTATAGTTCCTTTTTTTTTTTTTTTTTTAACTACAGTAGAAGGCAAAGGATTTATCTAATATTTCCAATTACAGGCTTTTTGTTTATTTTGTGTTTTGAGGTACACACAGTCCCTAGTGTTTGTGTGTGTGTATCTTTAGTTGTTTTTTAAAGCATTTGTCAACTGTTGTTCAAAATTTTGGGTGTGGGAGGGAAGGACAGGAAGGGAAGGGGCTCTGTTGCAAGCAGTTCTTTTCAATTATGTTGTTTTTAAAAGGCATTCTCTGGTCAAGTTATGCCCTTTTTGTTTGAAAATAATGGCCCAACTTTCACCCAAGCTACACGATACAGGAATCCTTGGTCTCCCACCAACAGATCATGCAAAACAGCACCAGTGACTTTCAGTGAGATTCTCACTTCATTATTAAACAACTGTTCTCCTCTTGAAGCTTTTAAAGGCTGTGAAGCTTTTTGAGGTTCTGCATGTATGGGTCAGCACATCAAGCTACCAGAATTTGAGCCCCACGCAATTAGATGTTGACCAGAACCTAACCTAAACAACATTTTGTCCGTGGGATTTTTAAAAAATCAATTTTTCACATGACTTATTCTTTAGTTTGTAAGAAACCTTTTCAAATTGCCAAATATTCTTTAAACCCCAAGATATGGGTTTACAATTTTAAAATAAAGTAGTTGGAGAAGGCCTCACAGAAAAGATGAACATTAGAGTAATGATTTAAAGAAGGGTAGAAAGACAGCCATGTAGATATCTTGGGGAAAGCATTCAAAACAAAGGGAACAGCAGCATATGAGCCCTCAGTTAGGAATGAACATAGAGACCAGGCCTGGGGAACCCTGGAGCAGATAGAGCCAGTTAAGCCTCATAAGTGGAACCTTGCTTGATTTTCAAACTTAAGTGAAATTTGAGCTATTTCTTGTAAATGTCTATATTAAAGTAAAATGAAAGTTGAGGATAACCAGTAAGAAGTCAATAATGGTCTTACATAACTAGGGACCTTCAGCAGGATAGACCGAATAAGGCAACCATATAGCCATAACTAATCAGATTTTTTTTCATGTTTGCCCAATAAGAACCTTCCCTTGTTTTCCCTTAGTGGAACTCAAAACTACCTTCGGTTTGGTGCCCATTCAAGAATCGCTGTTTGCTCAAAAAAACTTCTAAGAAATTTATTATGCCTCAGTATATCTTTTAACAAAATATGTCCGGTATGTTCAAAGAGGAATGAAGTGCCCCAAATGGCTAGAACAGAACAAGAGAGGGGAATTAGTAGAAGAGGAGGCAGACAGATTTAGAGGTGGATGGTAGAGGCAGATCACATAAAGACATGGGTTAAATTAGGTGTGGTGCAGATGTCTGTAATCCCAGCACTCTGGGAGGCCGAGGCAGGAGGGCTGCAAGTTTGAGCCCAGTTTGGACAATTTTATGACTTAATAAGATCCTGTCTCAAAAAATTTTAAAAAGGGCTGGGATGTAGTCAGTGCAACGGTCCTTAGTTCAATCCCTAGTACCACTAAATAAATAAACAAAAATAAAAATTAAAAAGCTATGGGTTACTGTAAATTGATTTACTTTGGCTTTTGCTGGAAGTGGGTTTGGAAGCCATTGGAAGATTCTGAGCACATAAAGAATGTGGCATGATTTGTGTTTTTACAGACTCACCTGAATTCTGTGTTGCTGAAAGAAGGCAAAAATAGAGAACAGTTAGAAATCTATTGCAGTAAGCCAGTTGATAAACAATGGTGATTTTGATCAGAAGGGTAAGAGTGGAGATGGTAAGAAAGAATTAGACTCTGGATTTTTGGGAGGGGTGGTACTGGGAATCGAACTCAGGACCTTACACTTGCCAGGCAGGCGTTGCACCACTGAGCTAAATCCCTGGCCCTTATGGATGTATTTTTTCCCTTAACTTTATTGAGATGTAATTTCTATACAAAATGTACCCATTTCAATGTGCATTATCTGTTGCTGTCGTTTGTGTGTGTGTTTTACAAAATTGTGTGCTACTGCCACAATTGAGGTATAGAACACTTCATCACCCAAAAGAGCTCCCTTGTCCCTCTGTAGTCAATGAACTCCACCCAGTCCAGGCAACTGCTGGTTTGCTCTATATCATTATGCATTAAATTTCTCTTTCCTATGGTTTTATGTAAATTGGGGCTACAATTTAGTTTTGTGTCTTAAAGTTTTAGTTCTTATAGTATTTAGGATTTTAAAAAATTTTATTTGTACAAGTTCGCAGTACATAATGATTACATTTATTGTGGGAAGTTGGTACATGTACATAACACATCTTAATTTTTCTTTACTTCCTTTTCCCCTCCCTTACTCCTCCCTCCATCTCTAGGTGTCCCTCCCATTTGCAAAAGGGTTTTGATCTTGAGTTAATTTTTCTACATGGTGTGAGTTAGTGATCTGATTCATTCTTTTGCATGAGAATAGATAGTTGTCCCAACATCATTTATTGAAAGGACTATTCTTTCCCCATTGAATGGTCTTGGTACCCTTGTAGAAAATCTATGTATGCTTATGCCCATTCTTATGTCAGTACCTCACTTCATTGATTGTTCTTGGAGTAAGTTCTGAAATTGGGAATTGTGTGTTCTCCAACTTTGTCCTTATGCTATTCCAGGTTTCGAGTATTTCAATATGAATTTTAGGACTAGGTTTTCCATTTCTGAAAAAAAGTCATTGGAATTTTCATAGAGAAGTGCATGAAACTTGTAAACCAATTTGAGGAATACTTCCATGTAAGCAATATTGTTTTCTAATCCATATCTTCCAATTTATTTGGAACTTCTTTACTTTGTTTCAATAATGGTTTGTAGTTTTCAATGTATAAATCTTGTACTTCTTTGGGTAAATTTATTATTAACTATTTTATGTCTGTTGATACTATTGTATACAGAATTGTTTTCTTAATTTTACTTTTGGATTCTTCATTGTTAATGTATAAAAATGCAACTCATTTTTATATATTGATCTTGTATCCTGTAACTTTGCTGAACTCATTTATTAGAACTAATAATATTTGTAAATTTCTGAGTGTTTTCTTTTTATATAAAATTATGTTATATGCAGGTAAAGGCCATTTAACTTTTTCTTTCCAATCTGGATGCCTTTATTTCTTTTTCTTCACTACTCGCCTTGACTTGAACCTCCTGTTGAACAGAAGTGGTGAGACCAGATGTCCTTGACTTGTTCCTAATCTTAAGGTGAAAGTGTTCAGTCTTTCACCCTTAAATATGATGCTAGCTGTGGGCGTTTTATAGATGTCCTTATATTTTGAGAAGTTCCCTTCTATTCCTAGCTTGTTAAATGTTTTATCATGAAAAGATGTTGGATTGTGTCAAATGCTTTTCTTATGTGTATTGAGATATTCATATTCTAATTCTTTCTTCTGCTAGCTCAAGTCTATTGTTGAGTCCTTCTAGCAAATTTTCCATTTCAGTTATTATACTGTACTTTTCAACTCTGGGATTTCTATTTGTTTACTTTCTTTTTATTGATAATTTATTTTTTAATACATCTTTCTCATGCTTTTCTTTAGCTCTTTAGATATGGTCACCTCTGAACATATTCAAAATAACTGGTTTGAAATTTTTGTCCAGAAAATCCAAAATCTGGGCTTCTTCTGGACATTTTCTGTTGATTAGTTTTCTTGAACATGGGCCATTCTTGTTTCTTTGAATGCTTTGTAATTTCATTGTTGTTGTTGTTGTTGAAAACTGGGCAATTTGTATAATATAGTTGTCGTTGACTACGGCAGTAGCTGTTTATTCAGTGGCTTTTCTGAAGCTATACTACCTATTGTGTGAGGTAGCTGTAGTCTTTTATTGACTAGTTTAATGGTACATTAATAATTGCATTGAGATATTCTAAATTCTTGGAACCAAAACATACTTGTCTTTGCTGAGGGGGTATTTGTGTTGAGGCACACCTTAAGCACTCAGTCAGGTACAGTAATAGCTGGGTTCGTGAATGCTTCTGTTTGTGAACAGTTCGGTTCGCAAACAGAAGCAATCGGCAAAATTTTGCTTCTGTTTGCGAACTCTGCACCAGGTTTGTGATAAATGCCAATGCAGCCATCTTCCCCAGAACTTTGGAACAAATTAAGTTCATGAACCGAGGCACCACGGTAGTTTATAATTCTGCTATAATTCTGCTTAAGGCTCTGTTTGTGCAGAGCCTTAAGGACAGTCAGAGATGATAGGTGTATAGCAGCTTTAGTACTGGATGAATTCTTAGTCAAGTTAATAAGGAGAAGTCTTTCCAGCCAGTGTTCCAAGAAACCACCAGACTTGGGGCCAATGAGATGGCTCAGCGGCATAAGTGCCTGCCTGGCAAGCGCAAGGGCCCGAGTTCGACTCCCGGTTCCCACATACGAAAAAAGGGCCAGTGATATCACTCAGCGGCACGGGCACCTGCTGCCGCACGAGGTCCTGAGGTCGACCCCGGTACCCACAAAAAAAAAAAAAAAAGAAACCACCAGACATCAGTTAGTGACACATCATTATGAAGGAAGCCCATTCTTCTCTTTTAGGTACGTGGAAGGTGAGCTGTTATTTTCAAGAGTACTACTGAGCAGTAAGGAGGGACCAGGGTATACTGAAATGCCACCAAACTCATTGTTATTGACAAGACTCAGCTGTTTTTCTAGAAAAGGCAATGCCGAGGTTGCTACAAATTTTTGGTTTATTTATAGAGTTCTGCAAAAGCTGATTCAGATAGTTTTTTGCCAGTTTTTACATTGCTTTAGGGGGATTTCAGTTTCTTACCCTGCCATTTTCACTTACATCATTTTTTAGTAAATCTCTTTTAATGAGTTGATGGCAGCAGAAGTAACACCGAATGTCTTCCAAGGGTAGTCAGAAAAGGTGATACAATTTCCACCTTGCTCACTCTTTTGAGGCAGTTATCCTTGGTACAGTGATAAATGATGACGGCCACCATTTTGGAAGAATCCCGGTATAATGGAGAGGTTATGTGATAGTGCTCAAGCCAACAGTCTAGCTGAAGTCCAAGATGGCACCCACTATTACCTACTGGTCATAGAAATGAGTGAGTCTTCACCGGATTCTAGTCCCTTGCCATTGAGCAGCCCTTGCTAAGTGGAGGCAGGATGATTATTGCCCCACTGAGGCCTGCTCTGATTGCAATTTCATGACTAAAATCAATGTTATTATTTAAAATCATTAATTTTTGGAATTATTTTTCACACAGCAATAGGTAATTAGAATAGAGTCAGTTATCTGAAAGATGTGCTGCTGTGACCAGAAATCTAAATTAAAGGTAGCAGACTCAGGTGGAAGCTGGAAGGTCCTCACTGGTAGAATAAAAGCCAAATGCTCTCAAAGATGCTCTTGGTGGAAACCTGATGCCTCTCAAAGAGGCCATTGGTGAAACATTAGCGGAAAGAGAAAAATGTGCTTTTGGAAATTGGAGGGGAGAAACTTGATACCTAGTAGTGAAATGTTAGTTTCACTGTTGCTTCTACTAACATGAAAACTAGAAAATTTATAAAATTAACTGGATGTTCTAGCTAAGAAGATTTCCAAAGTGTTCAAGCTGTTGTTTGGGCTTTTTGTTGCTTATAGTTAAGTGCAAAAGCAAACTGCTAAAGAATGATGGTTAAACAAAGATTAACAAAGCTTGCTGGCTTTGGAAATAAAATTGTTATTTATTTTCACCTTTTCCAGATGGTAAATTTTACCAAAATTTAAAAATGGCTTCAGGCAGAGTTCAAATCTACAATGCTGTCAGGAAAACACAGTAGAAAAATGTAGCCAAACATATTACTGTAAGATGATAGATAGATAGAGAGATAGATAGATAGATAGATAGATAGATAGATAGATAGATAGATAGATGATGATAGATAGATTTTACAGGGACTGAAGCCAGGGGCCCTCTTCCACTGAGTTACACCCTTATCCCTTTTTATTTTTTTTTTTTAATTTTCAGACAGGTTCTCACTAAGTTGCCCAGCTTTGTCTTGAACTTGTGATCCTTCTACCTCAGTTTCCTAAGTAGCTGGAATTTTAGCCATGTGTTATCACACCCAGCTAACTATAAGACTTCTGATAAGTCCTCAGAAAGATTTAAGATGCTGCTTCAAACAAATAATAGTTCTTAAAAGTATTTTTAAAAAATGTCTTGAAGATCTTCTCCATTAAACTTAAGGATCTTATTTATGGTCATTGTCCCATAGCAGCCTTATAGGAAAGCAAGGTGGAGACTAGCTTAACTTAACAAAATTTGTGAATGCTGCTTTTGTTTAATGAATTGAATATCAATAAGAGTCATAAGAAACTGACAAGGTTTTTAAGAAAATTGTATCAGAAGAAATACTACCAGCTTGAACCTTCATGTCTTTCATTGTCTTGCTTTGTCTTGTTGAACTCAATTAGTTTATTTTTTTGTCTCTTTAAACTGCTCCAACATTTTATTGGTAAAATCCTTTATCTGTTTAATTAAATCCTCTGAGCTCATTAAACATCTTATGCATTTGCTTATACAGACATTCCTCGTTTAATGATTGAGTTCCCTTCCTGCAACTAGGGTCATTAAATGAATTGGTCACTAAATGAAGAACTGCATATAGTATGTACATTACAATATGCAGAACAAAAAACCAGTACCCCAAAACTTGTTAACAGAAGGAGTCACTTTTGTTAATAGCTGCATTTGCAGCTTATGATAACTGTGGGCTTTTGTGATCTATTGTTTCTACTTGGGGCTGCTGATCCTCTCCAGGCTTGGTTTGTGTTTACCTTACTGGGAGCCAGGGTTAGCTTTCCAGACTGCTTAGTTCTTTTCTCTGTGTTGTCCTTAGTTTCTCTAGTTTCTTTGTGGTTTCTAGCTTTCCTGTTGGCTCTTACTTGATTCCTAAAGTGCTATTTCTTTTTCTCTTCGCTAAGTTGCTGTTTTGCAGATGTCTCAATTCCAGGTCCCGTAGAGGCTGTTAATATGCTACTGGCCTGTACTCTGCCATTTTTAATCTCTTTCTGTGTATCCAATGTTGACTTTAGAAGGACAGACATTGCCATTTTGCTGATGATGAAACTGAAAGTCAATGGGGTTCATCTGAGAGTAAATTTTAAGAAATAAAGTAGCACAATAACAAACAGTACCAGGCACCAAACCTACATATGTATGATGCTAAAGCACAGATCTTTTCCTTTTACCATGTAAAACTTCAGCAAAACCTATATTGGAAAGTTGTTTTGGGGGGTTTACTAATTATGACCCTGGAGAAGTCACTAAACCTCTAGGAACCTCAGTTTCTTATTCTGTTAAAACAAGAAAATGACACCTGTCTCTTAGGAACACTATGAAGATGGCTGTGTATGAAAAGATTCTGTAACCTATAAATTATCTTCTAAATACTTATTTATCAAACCTATGTGAAGAACTGGTTTATCTCCATGGTACTTTCTTATAATTTGGGGGAAAATTGATAATTTCTCTGGCTTTTCACCCCAGAAAAGTGCTATAAGAATACCGTTTTTGCCTCCCCCTCTATATTATCTAATTCTTCTTAAACCTTTTATTCCATTGTGCTGGAAATTAAACCCAGGTCTTCACACATGCTAAGCACATATTCTACCACTGAGCTACATCACTAGCTCCTATACTTAAATTTAATATGTACAAAAAATGGTACAGTTTTGTTCAACATTCCTTTCAAATACCAACCTCACTTTCCTCCTATGTGTACAGCCAAAAATTACTACTTTTATTGCTTTCTATGGCCTTTTAAGATCTGTTAGCAAACAGAAAGTTTGTCTCAGATGACCCAGAAGCTGTGGACAAACACTGGTAAAACTAACATGCCAGAAGCCTGCTCAGAGTTCACTTGTGCCCAGCGGTCGGACACGGTGAGGCTGGCACAGGCAAGCCAACAACACTTGCTTATTCATAGCTACCTGTGGACTCCTCAGCTGTAGGGTGGAAGAGGGTATGGATTCTATCATGGGTCAGGGTTACATTGTGGGTGGGAGACTCCACAGCCAAGGAAATTTTATACCATTGCTGCAGAAAGAATGACATATTCACCAGCATGGGACTCTTCTTGATCTTTTCTGCAGTTAGCTGTCTCCAGATTCTTAAAAATGGGCAACACTGCTTAGTATTAGATTTATTGTATCTTAATAGAAAGTACCTGCTTAAGTAGGTTTTCTTTTCAAAACCCTGTTTTCTCAAATCATCCTTGGGAATAGGGAGAGTACTTTGGATTAAAGATCTATAGGTATTTTAGGTAAATGAGTTGACTATATTGACTTTTAAAAATAATTTATTTTGGACTGTTTTTCTGTCATTTTACTACTAGTAAGCCAAGGAATAATTGAGTGTGCTTTTTACATCTTTTACAGATTTACCTTGTTCCCAGTAATTTCTAGCTTTATTAAGTTGAACCATATTCCATGACCACTTCCGTAGGTCAAAGATAGTTGAATGTAAGTAATTTCATATGGTCCCACCTAATTATGTTGTGAATAAGAACTAATGCTCTTTCCTTACATGGTTATTTGGTGAAAATACCGAATTTACTTCTCTATTTCTACCAACTTTCTGATACCATTTTCCTGATCTTTCCCAACTTAATATTTTACTTTTACTAAGATCTTCCTGCTCCTTTCCCTTCCTCACCTTATGGCAATTTAATGATTACTTCAATCTCTCCTGGAAATAGTTTATACATACCTTGGTTCTAGCAGTTCCAGAAATGTCACCAGCTCACAGCACTTTTCAAGTCTAAAAAGGTTATCTTCACTATTGATCATTAAGCTGTTAAGAAAGTACACCATATAAACTAAGATGACAAACTAGTATCCGCCTTCCAGGGATTTTAAAAGCTCTTTCAGTCCATGCATAGTGCCATCTGGTGGTTCTATACACAAACCGTGCCTTACTCTGGCTTTCATTTATAACTTTGACGTATGAACTGTAGAACTGTAGATCCAGATTTGGCTTTACCATTGGTGTTTGGAAATCACCTATTGACACCTACATGCCCTGGCAGTGGCTCAGGCTTGACCATGCATCCCAGAACTTGGGGGTAACTGTTTGCTTTGGAAAACCTCCAGTGAGTCAGTTCCTTCTTGCGTGTGATGTGATTTGATCCCTCGATACAGCTCCTTTTATTTCCTTACGATATCTGCTACAGATCCAGAAGGGAGAAGCCTCAGAGGGACACCTAAGTTTTCAATATATCCCTTGCCACCAGGGACAGTCATTTCTTTACTCTGTGCCATATTTGAAGTTTGTTGGTAACCCTAATTTACATCAGGAGCTCCCATTACTGAAGCAATGATTTCCTCAGTAATCCCTTGTACAGAGTGTATAACTCTGGAAATTCAAAGTACTTTCAGTATTTTCTAGTACTATAGTGTGGACTGTAAGATCTACAGAAAGCCTTCTTGAAGGGCTTTGCACCATTTATGACACATTTTCTACCCCACCCCCACCCCTTTATGTCAGAGGAGAATAAAATGTGAAGATAAGGCAAATGACCAGGAGGCCCTCTGTATACATCATCCCACCCCCACCCCCACCTTGGGCAGCTGCAGTTTGTGATCTCAGCATATTGGTTTATATATCATTCCCTCCTTTTGCTTCTTCCTACCTTCTACGTGGTCATGTTGCCAGTGGCTCATTTCAACCAAGCCAGAACCAGGCAATGAATCTAACTCATTAGCCAATAGCAATACAGAATAGCAGTGTTAAAACACAGGAATTAAAAAGAACTAGGTCACATTGCACCTATCATCTACTTATTAAATAATATTAAGTATCGGTAGAGCATTTGAGACTGGATAATGAGATTCTGTTGTAAGTTTTCAGCATTGTGTATTGGGAAGATCATATATATTTAAGAGTCAGAAGATTAAAATTAAAAATCCAGTATGAGTTAACTTGACATCATACATGTGACGTTAGCTCTTCTGAACCCCTTTCCTGATCTGTAAAATGACATCTGTCTCTGAGGGCGGTTGTTAAGGTCAGTGAGCAAACATGGCAATGTATTACTACGAATATTGTGAGTAGCTTAGTAGGAATATTAGCCATATTGTTATTGGAGTGAATACGTCTAAGAACCCATTGTTTTCTCCCCTAAGGTTCAGGGGAAGTTTTTGTAATTGTTGGATGGTTTTGTCTTTTAAAAAAATACAAAGAGTAGGCATTCATAAGAAAATGTGATTAGTAACTGGAAATTCCAGTTAACACAAAATGATTTATAGCTAGCAATGCAAGCCATTTGGGCATTCTGGTACTGGGGATGTTATTTTGTTTGTTTGTTTTTTTATAGTGAGTCTGAAGATGTAAGAGTAACGTTTCCTGGAGTTGCAAAGATATGTGCAAGTCTAAGAATGAAGATAGGAGGGGGGCTATAAACTGACATGTTAATATAACAGTCAAACTATTTTCAAAAATAAGCAAATAAATATTCCAGTAGTTAAATGTCTAGTCTGACTTTCATCCAATGTTAAGTAGTGCTTTCAGTGTGTTACCAGTCTCTTTAAACACCAAAATATTCAAATCCAAAGTAAAACATGCTTCCAAGCCTTTTTAAATTTTTTCTTTTTTTGAGATGGTCTCACTGTGTTGCCCAGGCTGGTCTTGAACTTGTGGGCTCAAGTGATCCTCCTGCCTCAACCTCCAAACAGGTTGTGATTACTGCTCCTAAGAATCATTTCTACTGACTGGTAATGATTTCACTTTCCCAATCAGAACATATAAGGGCCTGGGTAATATTACTACAGAGAACAATACAGAGGAATCATCTGCTAAATAATGAAATCTTTAGGATTTAAAAAACCATGTCTCTCAGAAGAGCCATGAGTTTGGTTTGCTTTTATAGAGTTTGTCACAAGGTGGGAGGGAGAAGTTCTGCTTGGAAATGACAATGTTGACTGTAGTCAACGACACTTCTGAACTTTGGTATTCTGTGTACAGCTAACACAGGACTGCCAGTGCACTGGAGCAATGAGAGGCTACTGTGCACAAATCTTCCCAACGCTGCCTTCAGTGAAGTCATTTTGGTAGCTTGTTCTTAGTTGGAAAACCACGTTAAACATTAGCATATCACTGCACAGGACTAAAATTTCTTGAATGTTCTGACTGATGTTGAATTAGTGATTTTTAAGGTACAAGAGTGGTTCTTCACAGGTTGTTTGAATGAAGTCTAAAAAAATCACTAATTTCTCCCTGGACCTACACCAGCAGAAACAGTTCAATCTAAATCATACATATTAATTCTTAGGATCCCAGTTAGCCAGGATCCAAGCCCTTAATGCAATATTATATAGCTGGTTTTAGTCTAATGCTCTAGGGTTCTCAGTCTCTAAGACAGCTTGAAATTGTGAAAGTCAGAGCATGTTCTATAAAAAGCATAGTCAGTATGATAAAAAAATTTTCCACTGATGCCATGTTTGTTTAGGAATACTCCCCAGGAAAGATATTGCAGAAACTATACAGATCAGAGATGCCAATGAGAATCAGACTCAATTCAAAATTGTGTCAACTGACAAAGCTAAAAATGAAGATTCCCTTGCTACCCAAATGCAGTTTCCTGAGAATTTAATTTGCTAAATTCTGTCATTATGTTGCTATATACATGTCTCCTCTCATTTTTCATAGTTGGGTATTTTTTACTTCAATCTTGTCACTCAGTGTTTGTACTAATTACTCAGGTCAGAGACTTTCTAATTCTTGTGTAACTCATCACATCTCTTACTAGTGTTACCCATGTCAAAGATAAATGTTTTGAGGTGTAGCAGTGACTTTCTAAGTCTTTCACAGAATAAGATTCACTCTGTAACCCACTTCAATTGACAATATTCTTTCTCATTCTTTGCCCAAATCTCTTACACTGAAGCTTAGGTCCACTTCCTATTGTTTGAATGCAGGGTAAATAAAGAACAGCTGGTTACCATCTTCCACATAATGGCCCTTCATATTCATATTTGGGTGGATCTTACATTCAAGGCAGGAGTTTACAGCCCAGTGTTAAGACTGGCTGAGGCTTTATTCTTTAAAAATGTTTAAACCGCTATTATTCAAATGACTGCTCTTTTAAGTGAGTTTATGAATCTCTCCCTCTCTCAGGCCAATTTCAGTGGTTTTCCAGGCTAGAAAGTCCAAGAGACTAGATATTTGAAAACAATAACATTATGAAGCCTTCTTGCAGCATTCATTCACCTCATCAACCTTCAGTATCATTTGGTACCACAAATTTGGGTCAATTCTTAAAACACTGACTGAGATCAATGCCTGTAGCCCTGAAGAAATCCAGGTTAAGTAGACTTACCCCAGAATTTTGTACTTTTCTTACCTTATTAGTCACACAATCCACTTCCACTTTGGTTTCTGATGTTTACACAAAATAAATTGCCATTAAAATTCATTCCTTGCTTTTTTTTATATCAATTGGAACTTTTTACCTCTCATTTATGACTATTTTCCTTTTTCTTTTGAGTCTGCTGTTTATAGTTCCTTTTATTTTTATTAATTTCAGCTCATTTCTTGAATCAGTTTTTATTTGGTTCCAATAAAGGGTCATATTTTTATACAACTTTGAAGAAAAATGGCTACCTGCATTTCCCCCTAAATTTCACTTAATGCTCCTTCTTTAGCATCTGTAAGAATGAACCCCACAGACCACTGAAAAGCTTTTTAGGATTAACTAGAGATCTGCAGATTTGGGGTGCTATTTAAATAATAGAAGATATAATATAGTCTCCTCCCCTTCCAACAGCCAATAAAATATTTAGCAGCCTGAGGAACGTCAAGTAAGTGCTAAAGGAACACTTTCCACTTAGGCAATCATATCCTTGCTTCAGAAATACAAAATACTTTCAAAATATAGACTAAAAGAAACCCAGTAGACTCTATCTCAGGGACTAGAGAGACTAGAGGTAATTGCCTTTATTATAGAACATGCCTGAAATCACAGCTTAAGGTATTACACTAAGAAGTCAAAACATAAGGAATTTGTGTTCATTTAGCATAGTCTTCCCAGAAGGCTATGACAGAGTACAGAAACTACTTTTTGAAATTGTGTCTTGGCTATAGGAAATAAGACCAGTAAGTGTTTATAGGTCTACCCAAAAGACAGTTGTTTTACTAATTTCCACAACAAAGTTTACAGAATATAAAATTAGGATGATATTCAGTCTTTATCATGAGATGATGTGCTCATGTTTAAGCTAATTTAGTGTATCCCACTGGGTTATGTGTCATTCAGTGAGATGTGCTCCCTGAATCAGAAGCCAGATGGCGGATATAGAAGTCTTTTACTACAATACATCTCTATAGAGGATGACATCACATTGGACTTGGTGACCAGGCTGACACTGAATGCAACTCAGTCACGGTATTTAAATCACATTAAGACTCTCTTTTATTTATGGTTCTTCTTGTGGTTTTGTCTGGCTTTTATGTCTAATTGCTAGCCTCCATGTGGTGATATGATGTGCTACCAACTTTTTATCTTTGCCAAAGTGAACTCTGCACCCCTTCCAGATGTAGTTTTCAAAAAGTTCATTGTTACATAAACCAAATGTAACTAAGCATGAATTTCATTAACAAGATATCTTGTTTTTATGTTTTTAATATTCTTGATACTGCTCAGGCCAATTTTATTAGTGTTAGTGTGGGCACTTTCTACTGTAATGACCTGATTTTACAGGTGGAAGGACAAGAAGGTATGTAGTCCCATCTCTACTGTTAGGGAAACTAAAATCAATATGAATTCAGTTTTGTGTTTAGGTGAATCAGCCAACAACCCAAGTCTAGAAATCAAGTTATGATACCTAGCTTAGTATTTTTTCTACTACTCTCTAGCTTCCTTCCAGTAACAACCACAGACTTCAAATTTGCCTTCATCATGTCACTGATACCATCATTGCCACCACCATCACCAATTGGCTACAGTGGGAGACACATTTGTTTTCTTTTATATCTACTTGGTAAAAGAAAAGCCAATTACAGTTCTATCATTTGGGTGTTTCTTCCAGGGTTGTATTATCAGAGAAAGTAGCTGTGTGAAAATCTGTGACAATGGCAAATAAGGCTATTCTCAAACAGAAGCCTGCTTTCTTCCTGTATGTTTTAACAAACGCTTTCTGGAACAGTCCCTCTTCTACAGCTCTAGTCCACAAAAAAGCAAAGTTGCCTTTTCCCATCCTGGCTGGCTCTTCAAGCACATCCACCTGGTTGAACCTGAAATTGCTCAGAAGTCTCCCTCCTAACACCCCTTCATGTTAGTAGTCTTTTAATGTTCACTTTAGGAAACTCTTCTACTTGCTTAGCTTACTGAACCTCTTGTCATGTTCTCTACGGTTCCTCAGAACATGACATCCGTATTTCTTAAGTTGTTTACTTGTACATATTTTGTGCTGATTATAATCTTGATCTTCACAATACTTGATAATATTACTCCTTAAATCACTAGTATTTACAAAAAGTAATTAGGCTGAGGCCCTGTGACAAATGTTTAGTAAAAAAGATCAACTCACCTAAAAGCATATACTGTAGGATTGAAAACTCTTAAGCTAAATCTGTACCAACAAAGTTATTTATTTTCTTTAGAAACAAAGAGAAAAATGTTTTCCTTAGACTCACAGAGAGAGATTACTCCTAAAAGAGCAATGGGGTTTATTCATTAAATTTAGGCCAGTTTAGTAAAATATTTTCAGCTTTATCTTTTCTAATAAATAAGACCTCCAGAGTGAAAAGTATCACTTGGAAAGTGGTTGTAGTTTCCTTACTCTAATAGTTTGTAGGTCAATTCTTTTTTATTCTCTTTTAGTGATTTCTTGTTAACATCAATTCTTTCTGGATTGGACCTTTCACTGTTGGTAGTTTTACCTTCCTATACCCACATTTGTCTTAATTACATTCAACTTGTAAAAATGTTGAAATTTTATTAATAGGATGCAGGTGGGTGAGGGAAGAGTGACAACAGGCCTGAAAAAGTTGTCTGGTCCCTGCATTGAAAATTTTAGATAATCTCTGACATGAGAATAACTCAAGAATGAATAGCAACAAAACAATCAAAAGTAATAAAGAACAAACACTAATCACTTCCCTCTGGGCATGTTGACTTACTTCACAACCTGTTTCACACAGGAGAGAGATAAGACAATCATAAATACTCCTTTTCCCCTTGCCAGAGATGATTTAGAAAGGAGCAGTCTGCCATGTCTGCTGTGACAATACAGGAGGTCAGCTAAAGTGATTCTGACTTTTTTCTTGCTCTTAAAATCTTAACTGCTTTTGAGGGCTTATTACTAAGAATTTTCTAGGTCAAGAATAATAAATATCCATATTAAATGATGAAATGAATTTTCCCTGTTCCAAAAGATGGATGTAACAAAGAATGTAAGACAAATATAAAAAAGAAGTACAACTTGGACACAGCTGTGTGCCTGTAATCAACTACTCGTGAGGCAGCAGGATTGCAAGTTCAAGGCTAGCCTGCTCAACATAGTGAGAGTCTGTCTCAAAAAACAAAAAAGCAAGAATGGATGGCCAATTCTTTAAGAAGTTCTCTAGGCAAGTATCAGATTAGGGTCTAAAGCAAGTAACTCCAATTGAAGGGTTTTTAAATTATGCCATTAGTAGAGTTTTTAAAAATATCTCCTTTAGGGCCAGTGAGATGGCTCAGTGGCGTAAGCGCCTGCATGGCAAGCGCAAGGGCCCGAGTTCGACTCCCGGAAACCACATATGAAAAAAGGGGCCGGTGATATCGCTCAGCGGCACGGGCGCCTGTTGGCGCGCGAGGTCCTGAGGTCGACCCCTGGTACCCACAAAAAAAAAAAAAAAAAAAAAAAAATCTCCTTTAAAAAAGAGTGCAAAGGTCTTGATTATTAAAAAAAAAATTATTTTTTTTTTTTTAGCTTTTTAGTTTTTTGGTGCTGAGGACCAAACCCAGGGCTTCCCACTTGCTAGACAAGCATTCTACCACTGAGCTAAATCCCCAGCTCCAGGTTCTTGATTATTTTTAATCTAGCAAACAGTACCATTACCAATTCCAACATAGCAACTGCAAATGGCTGAAGGGACAATTCAGACAAATCTTGTTTACTACCAATCTGATTCAGCTCAGGGATTCTTTTTTTCTGGATTTCAATTCAGGGTGAATGAAGAATCTTCTTTTCCTGGGACCCACTCTGGTTCCTGTTTGGCCTACTAAGCAGTAGCAATAGGAGACAGAATTTATGCTTCAACCAAAGGTAGAGCCAACTTTGAGCCCTTTACCAATGAACTCACACAAGAGGCAAGAGAAATGCAAAGCATAAAGAAACAAAAAAGTACTAATCTTCATGTCTTACTTTTCTCATTGTAAACTATGTTATTTTCTATTTCACTGGATTGCTATGAAAATAAAGTTAAGATTAATGTGTAAGATATCTGGAACAGTGATCAGCACACAGCAAATACTTAATAACTATTATCTATTATTACAAATGTTATCCTTATATAATGATTATTATACCTGGCCAAGTTTTGCTTTAAAAGAAAAAAGAGAAATAGGTGGTAGCTGGAGAGGTTAGAGGGGTTTAAGAGAAGTTAAGACAGAAGGAAAAAAACATTTTAAGTGTGAAGAGTTGCTTTAATTGGAGTTGGGATCTTGCCAAAACACACAAATCTTTCAGCACACAAAGTCAGAGGACAGGGATGGGTCATTACAAGACAGTAATCTTCATGAAGGACTGATGAATACAATATGGGTAAAAGAGAAAGCAAGAACATGGGGGGGGGAGTAGATGAGAGTCAGTGAAAAGGCAGTCAGACCACGAGATCATTGGCTCTTGAGGAGCTGAAGAATTACTGGAGTCAAGGCACAAGAAAGAATAAAAGTAGGACAGGTAGTGGTAGTTCAGAGAAGAAATACTGAAACTGAGAAAAAAAGGTGGGCTGCGGTTATGGATACAGATCAAGTTTACAACATGATCATTACAGTAACAGGCCAAGGCTGAGAGAAGGTTAAGACTCTAAGATGATATATATATCTATATTCCTAACAATGGTACAGAGGTCCTACATGACCAGCTCTACAATACTTCATTTCCTACTTTTTCCCTTGCTTTTCTCCAGCCATAATGAATTTCCTGCTGTTCTTTTAGCTCACCAAACATACTCTTGCTTCAGTTTTTCCACCTGTCCTTCTCTCAGCTAACTTTATACTTTTCCTCAAGATTAGTAGATAGCTAATTGCCTCAACTACTTTGGCAATTTGCTTTAATGTCACTTCCTCATGGATAATGAAATCCTCAAGATTTAGGACAAGGGTATGCAGTAAAAAGTGAAAACAAAAAAAAATTTGCTCAAGGCTTTGGCATAATAGAGAACTGTTAAGATAACTGCAGCAAGGAGTGGTGAGTGGAATGCTCTGAAAGTTTAAGGTTCAAAGCTGAAGACTTAGAGAGGAGAAGAGCCCTTGTAACAAGAATAAACAGGTTCAGACTTCTTTTCTCTGAGAGCCCTTTGGTTTTAGCAGTTAACTATAGGGAAGCAACTTCCTTTTAAACTGTGTGGGCCCAACATCATACAGCAGACTACGCTACACTAGTTTCCAATCATCAGTTCAACAGCCATGTAAGATTTAGTCTTAGAAGGGCATTTACCTGCTGTGTCAGAAGATATCTAATAGAATGGATCTTTAAAGTTATAGAGAATATAAATTTCTTCTATCTTCTCAGTGAATAGCCTTAAAAGTGTTCATTGTACTGGGCTTCTGCAAGAAGTTTCATGAAGCTAAGCTATCTATGAACCTCCCAAAGGGCTTAAATATATAAAATTGCAGGAACTGGGGAAACCACATTTCATCTCACTAGTAAAAAGCCTTGGTTTTGGGCCAGTGATATAGCTCAGCAGCATAAGCACCTGCCTGGCAAGCACAAGGTCCTGAGTTCGATTCCTGGTACCCACATATAGGAAAAAAAAAAAGCCTTGGTTCTGAAGAGGCACCATAATAGGTATTTCAAATTAGCATTCAGTCAATTTAAACAAAGAGAAATAAAGAGAAATGATAGCAAAAAATGTCACCTTCTAAAACAAAAAGGGGTGGAGGGAATATAAAACTTAAATTACAGGGTAACAAATTTACTCATTTTAACCACCCTATGCTTTAGGTTAGCTTCTTTAAATATATATATATTTAAATCTATTTCTATGCATCTTTATGAAATAAAGTAGGAAGAACACATTCCTCTGATACTGTAGGAATGACATTAAGTTATACTCAGGATTAAAAAAAGGACTTGAGGGGCCAGTGATATGGCTCAGTGGCATAAGCGCCTGCCTGGCAAGTGTGAGGTCCTGAGTGTGACTGCCGGTACCCACATGAAGGAAAAAAGGGCTGGTGATATCACTCAGTGGCACACGTGCCTGCTGGCCAGCGTGAGGTCCTGAGTTCTACTCCCACATAAAGGAAAAAAAAAAAAAGGACTTGAGGCAGCTAAAAACCACTGCTTTGAAGCATAACTGCTCTGCCTTATT
This sequence comes from Erethizon dorsatum, assembly GCA_028451465.1. Classification (NCBI taxonomy): domain Eukaryota; kingdom Metazoa; phylum Chordata; class Mammalia; order Rodentia; family Erethizontidae; genus Erethizon; species Erethizon dorsatum. The sequence goes on along the minus strand of CM051829.1, from coordinate 102,378,888 downwards.
ATGAATTAACATGATTGCATAGGCTTTAGGGAAATACTACATCACTCCAATTGACATGAACTGCTCTATCAGTGAAAAAAAGAAAAAAATACATTGCTGTACCCTCCATATGCCCTAAAAGCTGACATTAAAGTTTAAAAATCTGTAACAGTGTTAGGAAATAAAAGTGTATTTTAGTAATTCAGAAACTATGAGTAATCCCTAAAATCAAACAAACAGCAACAGTAATCTTCCTGAAAGAGAAAACTTTTTTATTTTATTTTATTTATTTATTTATTTTTGTGGGTACCGGGGGGTCGACCTCAGGATCTCGCACGCCAAGCAGGCACCCGTGCTGCTGAGCGATATCACCGGCCCCTTTTTTGTATGTGGGTTCCGGGAGTCGAACTCGGGCCCTCGCGCTTGCCGGGCAGGCGCTTAAGCCGCTGAGCCATCTCACCGGCCCTTTTTTTTTATTTTAAAGAGAAAAAAACAATAAAATTTCAAAACAACATAATAGGAGGGTCACAATGGTTAATACACTGCATATTGTTATCTTTCAATTAATTAGGGTAGAAGATATCAGCATTCAATTGTCCAAACAATATTAGCAAAAACCTTTCTAAAAGAGAAAACTTTAACCCAGCTATGTGGCAAGACTGTTTACAACAGCAGAAAGGGCTCTGGAGGCTGGGGTGCTTTTCGTTCAGACATAGCAGAGGTATGGCATTGGTCTCCAAACAAAAGATGAAAACGTCTTTTTTTTTCTGGAAGACTTAACATTGGTATATTGTACACTTTCGCCACAATCACTAGAAACAAGCAGAATTAACAGAATATTTGTAGATAAGCTAATAAAGGATGAGGGGAGAAGATGGCAGATTTGTAAGAAGCAGGCAGTTGCTCTAAAATTTGCTCTTCCGACACTGGAATATGGTGGCTGGGGGAGGACAAGAAAGAGGGAAGTGGCTCCCCTGTCCCAGGAAAGTTCTGAAGCGCAGTTCGGGGCTCACGGAGAGAGTGAACAGAAATTTCAACAAAGAAGAAGGAGGTGACCGCGGGCGCCTTCTCCCTGTGTCAGGAATCATGGCGCAACAGAAGTTCAAATCTGAGGACACACGGTGACTGCTGGTGCCCCTGGGAGCCTCCGCGGAGGAACGCGAGACAGCGGCGGGGCAGGGGAGCAGTGAAGGAAGCGCTGGCTGGCAGTGAGTGCCTCTGAGGCTCAGCCATCCCCCGCAAGAGCGCGACTGGCCGGGCGCCACTGTGGGGGGGGTGCAGTGGAACTGTGCTCCGAACTCAGGGCAGCGCCGCAGCTCTCAGGCCCGCGGAAAGTTCGCTGACGGTGGCAGGCGAATGAGATGGGTCTCCGCCAGAGAGTGCAGGCTATTGCCCACTATCCAGCCAAAGGGCTGCTGCTGGCTAACTGGGACAGATCCGCACGGAACAGGACTCTCACCACACAGTGTCTGCCTACTGCAGTCAAAACCTGGAAGTGAACTTTTTTTTTCTTTTCTCTCATTTGTTTTTGTTCTGGTGAGGGTGTTTTTTTGTTTTTGTTTTTTCCTTCGTTTTTGTTTTTGTTTGTTCTTTCCTTCATTGTTCTATCTGGTTTTTATAGGAGCATAAACAGAGCCTCTAACCTCTTTGTGACTGTGGTTCTGATCTGTTCTTCCTTTTATCCCTTCCTTCTCTTTTTCCCACCAGTTTTCTGCACCAGTTTCCCAATGTTAGCGGCATCCCTCTTTGTCCTCCAGCCTTACATCTAATTCCTTCCTCTTCTTCCAATTCTCTGTTTCCTCCTTAATTCATTTTAAATTTAAACTCCTGAGGGCAAAATTGACATATTAATGACTTGTATACTGCATATAATTTTCTGGTTTGTTTTAGATTTTGTTATATAACCACAAATCTAGTTTATACGGTTGAAAGTGGCAAATAACTGGTTAGCTCAGTCTGTCATTTTCTAGGCTGTGTTTGATGCTTTTGGTATCACTATAGTCAAAAGTGACATAATTGTTCTAAACAACTGTTCTTCCTGGTATTCCATGACTGAGATTGATTAAGGATCACAGAAAATACTGTGGCACAGTGCCAAAGAACCAAGGACTGGGCCAAACAGGCAGCAACTTCTCATCTCCAACAAATTGAAGAGGTAGGATCTTGCATCAGACTCAAAACCCCAAAATAAGCTACACCTGCAAGACACCACAAAGAAGTAGTTATCTTCTAAGGATTTTAAATACTAGCAATAAAGCAACCTACCATAGGCAATTTACAAGCATCACCTCAAGAATTAAACTGAAGAAAGAAAAGTAAATGAGATGACACTTAAACAAGATGCAACCCCACACATCCAGTTCACCAAAGGCAAACCCAAGGGGCAATGAGGTGGGACAATCTGAAAGCCACCCACCAGACACCTCTGAAATGGTAACAACAAATCAATTGAATGAGGGTCTGGAAAAAATTAAATCAGAAATAATTTCATAGATAACTGCAGAGATAATGTCCACAATGAAGATCATGCTTAAGGACGCTAGAGCAGATACAGACAAAAAAATAGATGAGCTTAAGAAAATTATGGGAGCCATGAATGCTCAGCATAGGAAAGAAATGGACTCCATAAGGCAGATTCAATCAGATATCCAGGAGAATAAAAATTCCATTGAAAGTATTTGTAGCAGATTAAGCCAATGTGAGGACAGGATCTCCGATATAGAAGACAGGCTTGCGATTAGTGATCATGAAAAGAAGAATTCTTAAAATAGCAAGGGACGGGGCCGGTTAGATGGCTCAGCAGCATAAGCGCCTGCCTGGCAAGCGTGAGGGCCCGAGTTCAATTCCCGGAACCCACATACGAAAAAAGGGCCGGTGATATCGCTCAGCAGCATGGGTGCCTGCTGGTGCGCGAGGTCCTGAGGTCGACCCCTGGTACCCACACACACAAAAAAAAAATAGCAAGGGACAATGAAAAATCAAACCAGCAGCTGCTGGATGAGGCAAAGAAGAATAACTTAAGCTTGATTGGAGTCAATGAAAAAGCAGGAGATAGCATAAATTACATCAGGACACTGTTCAGACATTATAACAGAAAATTTCCATGGCAGAGGAAAAGAATTTGATGTACAGATAAATGAGGCTTATAGAACTGCAACTAGCTAGGATCAAAAAAAATCTTCAGCCAGGCATATCATAGTCAAGATTCCAGAAATTCAACACAAGAGTAGAATCTTAAAAGCTGTTAGGGAAAAGAGACAAATCACCTATAAAGGAAAGCCCATCAGAATCACAGCTGACTTTTCAGCACAAACCCTCAAGTCAAGAAGAGCTTGGAATGACGTATTTCAAGCTCTAAAGGAAAATAACTTCCAACAAATATGGATGGACCCCATAAAACTATCTTTCAAAACTAATGGAGAGGGCCGGAGAGATGACTCACTGGTGTAAGTGCCTGCCTGGCAAGCATGAGGGCCCGAGTTTGACTCCCGGAACCCACATACGAAAAAAAAGGGCCGGTGATATCGCTCAGCGGCACGGGTGCCTGCTGGCACGATGTCCTGAGGTCGACCCCCGGTAGCCACAAAAAACAAACACACAAACAAAACTGATGGAGAAATAAAACACTTCCATGACAAAGAACAGCTGAAAAAATTTACGAACACCAAAGCAGCATTCCAAAATGTTTTGAAGTACATTCTAGAAAGCGATAACAAGGACTACAACTCCATGAACCCAAAGAGAAGGAATCCACCAGGCAGGGCAAACAATTAAACAGAGGGAGGGGAGGAAAAAAAAGGGGGGGCGCTAACAACAGGAAAATAACATGACAAGTATAAGTCAATACATATCAATTTTTTTTTTTCGGGGGGGTAATGGGGGCCGAACTCAGGAGCTCGCATGCCAGCAGGCACCCGTGCCGCTGAACAATATCACCGGCCCTTTTTTCGTATGTGGGTTCTGGGAGTCGAACTCAGGACCTTGTGCTTGCCAGGTAGGCACTTATGCTTCTGAGCTATCTCACTGGCCCTAAATATCAGTTTTAACCATCAATGTTAATGGTCTCAATTTGCCAATTAAAAGGCACAAACTGACAAAATGGGTCAAGAAGCAAGATCCAACAATATGCTGCATATAATAAACACATTTAATTCAGAAAGAAATTCATAGACTGAAAGTCAAAGGATGGAAAACAATACTCTATGCAACAGGAACCCAGAAAAAAGCAGGAGTAGCTATTCTTTTTGCAGACAAAGTGAATTTCAAGCACAGACTGATTCAGAGAGATAAAGAAGGTCACTACATCCATGTAAAGGGAACAATCCAAGAGAAAGAGATAACGATCATAAATACATATGCGACAAATACCAGTGCACCCAACTATATAAAACAAATATTAAAGGACATGAAAAATCAAATAAGAGCTAATACAATTGTATTGGGGGATCTCAATACTCCACTGTCACAAAAAGACAGATCAACAAGACAAAAAAATCAACAATGAAATACTCGAACTGAACCAAACTTTTGAACAAATAGACTTAGTAGATGTCTACAGAGTGTTCCACCCCACAACATCAGAATACATATTCTTCTCAGCTGCACACGGGATGTTCTCCAAAATAGACCACATACTAGCTCATAAAACCTGCTTAAGTAAATGCAAAGGAACTGAAATTATCCCATGCATATTATCAGAGCATAGTGCAATGAAATTGGAAATCAATAGCAAAAGAAATCACAAGAACTTCCTAAACACATGGAAATTAAACAGCACCCTCCTGAACAACAAATGGATCACAGATGAAATTAAAGAAGAAATTAGACAGTTTCTACAAATGAATGATAATGACTATACAACATACCAGAGCCTATGGGACACAATGAAAGCAGTCCTAAGAGGGAAATTTATAGCATTAAATACCTATATCAGGAAAACAGAGCAAGCACTAATAAACAACTTAATGGTGAACCTCAAACTTCTAGAAAAAGAAGAGTAGACTAAGCCAAAAGCTCATACAAGGGAGGAAATTATAAAGATCAGAGCAGAAATTAACGTATTGGAGACTAAAAAAGCAATACAAAGAATCAATGAATCAAAGAGTTGGTTCTTTGAAAGATTAAATAAAATCGACAAACCCTTATCCAACCTTATTGAAAAAAGAAAAGAAGACTCAAATCCATGCAATTAAGAATGAAAAGGGTGATATCATGATGGACCCTGCAGAAATCCAGAAGATCATCTATACCTATTTCAAAAATCTGTATTCTAATAAGATGGAAAATGCAGAAGAAATGGACAGATTCCTAGATACATATGAATTACCAAAGCTGAATCAAGAAGATATAAAAATCCTAAATAAACCAATATCAACCAATGAAATCGAAGATGTAATTAAAAATCTCCCAACAAAGAATAGCCCAGGCCCTGAAGAATTCACTGTGAATTCTACAAGAAATTTAGAAAAGACCTAACACCAGTACTCCTCAAACTTTTTAATGAAATTGAAAGGGAAGCAATACTCCCAAATTCATTCCTGGAAGCAAGCATTACCCTGATACCAAAACCAGAGAAGGACCCAACTAAGAAAGAGAACTACAGGCCAATCTCCCTAATGAACACTGATGCAAAAATCCTCAATAAGATACTGGCAAACAGAATGCAGCAAATCATCAAGATTATACACCATGACCAAGATGGATTCATCCCAGGGATGCAGGGATGGTTCAATATATGTAAATCAATAAATGTAATACACCATATTAACAGAACCAAAGACAAAAATCATATGATCATCTCAATAGATGCAGAAAAAGCTTTTGACAATGTCCAGCACCTATTCATGACAAAAACCCTACATAAAATTTGAATAGATGGTGTTTGTCTCAATCTAATAAAAGCTATCTATGACAAACCAAAGGCCAATATCATACTAAATGGACAAAAATTGAAAGGTTTCTTTCTAAAAACCGGAACAAAACAAGGATGCCCACTGTCCCCACTTTTATTCAACATAGTCCTGGATGGGGCTGGTGAGATAGCTCAGCGGCATAAGTGCATGCCTGGCAAGCGCGAAGTCCTGAGTTCGACTTCTGGAACCCACATAAAGGAAAAAAAAGGGCTGATATCACTGAGCGGCACAAGCGCTTGCTGGCAAGCGTGAGGTCCTGAGGTCGACTCCCGGTACCCACATAAAAAAAACAAAAACAAAAACATAGTCCTGGAAACTTTAGCCAGAGCAATTAGACAAGAGCAAGAAATAAAATAATAATGATTGGAAAGGAAGAAGTTAAATTATCATTATTTGCAGATGACATGATACTCTACACAGAAGACCTCGAAAATTCCACTAAAAAACTGCTAGATTTAATAAGCAAATTTAGTAGCATAGCTGGATACAAAGTCAACACTCAAAAATCAATAGCCTTTCTGTACACGAATAACAAACTCGCTGAAAGAGAAATTAGGGAAACAACTCCTTTCACAATAACATCCAAAAAAATGAAATACCTAGGAATCAATCTGACAAAGGATGTAAAAGACCTCTACACTGAAAACTACAGTACTCTGAAAAAAGATTGAAGAGGATATCAGAAAATGGAAAGATATCTCTTGCTCATGGATAGGAAGAACCAATATAGTGAAAATGGCCGTACTTCTGAAATTGTTATACAGATTTAATGCAATTACGATCAAAATTCCAACAGCATATCTCACAGAATTAGAGAAAACAATCCTAAAATTCATTTGGAACCAGGAGAGACCTAGAATAGCAAAGGCAATTCTGGGCAACAAAGGCAAGGCAGGGGGCATCACAATCCCTGACTTGAAATCATAGTATAAAGCTACTGTGATAAAAACAGCATGGTATTGGCAAAGAAACAGACCCAAAGATCAATGGAACAGATTAGAAGATGCAGAAACAACTCCAGACATACTAAGCCACCTTATCTTTGACAAAGGTGCCAAACACATTCACTGGAAGAAAGATAGCCTCTTTGATAAATGGTGCTGGAAAAACTGGCTCTGCACATGCCGAAGATTAAAACTAGACCCGTATCTTTCACTATGCACTGAACTAAATTCAAAATGGATCAAAGATCTAAATATTAAAACAGAAACATTAAATGTGCTGGAAGGTAGGACAGGTAAAACTTTTGAAGACACTGGTGTAGGCAAAGACTTTATGAATAAAACCGCAATCGCACAAGAACTATCACAAAGAATCAACAACTGGGATCTCATCTTATTAAAAAGTTTTTGCACAGCAAGAGAAATCACCAACAGAGTGAAGAGACAGCCCACAACGTGGGAAAAAATGTTTGCCAGCTGTTCCTCAGACAAAGGATTACTATCGTGAACATACAAAGAATTCAAAAAAATCAAACCTCCCAAATTTAAAGACCCAATCCAAAAATGGGTATCTGAGATGAATACACACTTCTCAGATGAAGAAATACAAACAGCAAATAAATATACGAAAAAACGTGCATCACTAGTCATTCGAGAGTTGCAAATTAAAACAATGCTGAGATTCCATCTTGCCCCAGAAAGAATGGCTACCATCAAGACATCAACTAATACCAAATGCTGGAGGGGCTGTGGGGAAAAAGGAACACTTCTCCACTGTTGGTGGGAGTGTCCACTGGTACAGCCACTATGGAAATCAGTGTGGATATTCCTCAAAAAACTAGGATTGGAGGTCCCATTTGACCCAGCTATTACTTTCTGGGTATCTTCCCAGAAGAATTAAAAACATCCTACCACAGCGATGTGCACCCATGTTTATAGCAGCACAATTTGTAATAGCCAGATCTTGGAAACAACCCAAATGCCCATCACCCGAGGAATGGATAAAAAAGATGTGGTATTTTTATACAATGGAGTACTATACAGCCATAAGGAAAGATAAACTGGAGACTTTTATAGGTAAATGGATGCAACTCGAGACCATACTCATAAGTGAAATTAACCAGACACATATGCATAAACATTGTATTGTCTCCCTAGTGTGAGAAACTGAAAAGATATCCAAAATGTACAATAGATATGGTAAAACATGAAGAAACTGGTCAAAATGAAAGAGAAACTGGGATGGGGGAATGGGGAAAAGGAAGAAGGGAAAAGAAAAAAAAATCATATATATATATAAGATAGTTAAGATAGATACACTACTAATTTTGCTTAGTTCATTGAGAAGAAAGGTTTGCGCTAATATTGTTTGGACAATTGAATGCTGATATCTTGTACCCTGAGTAACTAATTTAAAGATAACAATATGCAATGTATTAACCATTGTTACCCTCCTATTATGTTGTTTTGATATCTATTTTTTTCTCTTTAAAATAAAAACTAAAAAATTAAAAAGAAAAAGAAAAAGAAAAGCTAATAAGGAATCTGAAACCTAAGATGAGCAAACAAGCAAGAACTGAAGCTTGGTGTGGCTGAGGCAAGAAGACTACAAGTGTGAGCCCAGCCTGAGCAATTTATTCAAACTGTTTCAAAAGAAAAAATAGGGGCTGGTGAGATAGCTCAGCGGCATAATTGCCTGCCTGGCAAGCACGAGGTCCTGAGTTCGACTCCTGGTACCCACATATGAAAAAAGGGCCGGTGATATCGCTCAGCGGCACGGGTGCCTACTGGCACGTGAGGTCCTGAGTTTGACCACCGGTACCCACAAAACAAAAAAAAAAAAAAAGAAAAAAATTTTTAAAAATGGGTTGGGATGTAGATCAGCACAAAGGCTTTGGGTTCAATTTCTAGTACTACAAAAAAAAAAAAAAAAAAAAAACACCAAAAAACTAACAAAAAGGGAACCCCCTTCCAAACCAACCAAGAACCATTAAGTATTTGAGAAAAACCAATACCATTAAAGAATGGCATTGAACTCAACAGAGTTAATCCTAAGAAAACAACAGAGCAAAAAGACTTACACAACCAACTCCTGAGAGAGCCAAGTGGAAATTATATTCATCGAACAAAACAAGTTCTTGCTGGGCATGGTGGCGCACGCCTCTAATCCCAGCACTCAGAAGGCTGAGGCAGGGGAATTGCTGTGAATTCTAGGCCAGCCTGGGCAACTTAGTGAGTTCAAAACCAGACTGTACTACAAAGTGAGACCCTGTCTCAAAAGCAAACCAACCAACCAACCAACCAAGCTCTTAAGAATAACAAAACAACTTATAAATAATAACTGTGAAAGCCAGTAAATAAACCAAAATATCAAACCACAAAATAACTCATCAGATAGCATGGCTAGCAGAATGAACAGTATCAACGTCAGTATGCTGGAAGACTGAGCTAAGAAATTCTTCTGGAACACACTGAAAGAGAGGGAAGATCATAACTTCTAAAATCCAGCAAAAAGATGTGCCACAAGGAGAGAACAAAAACAATTCAAAGCAATACACAAAGAAATAATAAACATCTCAAATGAAAACAGACTTAAATCTTCAAATTGAGAGGGCCTATAAAATGTTGAACAAGATAAATAAAAAAATAGATACATATTGGTGAATTTTCAGCACAAAGGGTAATCTTAAAAATTCCACAGCGTGGGGGACTGACAAAGGAATAACATTACATTGACACTAAATGATCCACAATACTGGATGTAATAGGACAAGGAACATTATCTTTAGAGGCCCAAGGGAAAATCTACCTTACCTCCAAAAAAAGAAAACATATGCATTTTTAGAAGTATACAGGGTTCACAGAGCTCCCACAAAGTTCCTTCTGTAGAAAGTTCCTTGAGGATGTATTCCAATAAAAGATAAATTATTCTAATTGTAAGATGTGTATACAAAATCATGAAGGGTAAAGAAACCAGTAAAAACTTAGCAGTTAAAAAAAGTATTAAAAAATAAAAAATAATATGTAAGTAGAATAAGAAAATCCATTGAGACATAATGGAGAATAGTGTTTGTCAGGTGTTGGGGAGCAAGCGCTTAATCTGCACAGGTTTGTTTTGGGGTTAATGGAAATACTTTGAAACAAGGTACAGTTGGCTTTTGTACAACACTGTCAATGGCGTAAATACCACTAAATTACTTACATTAAAATGGTCAATTTTGGGCCGGTGATATGGCTCAGCGGCAGAAGCGCCTGCCTGACAAGCGTGAGGTCCTGAGTTCGACTCCCGGTACCCATATAAAGGGAAAAAAGGGCTGGTGATATTGCTCAGCGGCACAAGCGTGTGCTGGCAAGTGCAAGGTCCTGAGTTCGAGTCCCGGTACCCACACACACAAAAAAAGGTTAATTTTATGTTGTATCACTTCCATCTCAACTCACAAAAATGTTTCATGAAAAAAAGTGACCAGTTCAGCCTGGAACTCAAACCATCACATGAACTTTTCCTTGAGGCAATCACTGTATTTCAGTATGCAACAAGAATGCTTCAGGCATGTTTTCCATTTCTTCACACAGAATGCTAAGTAATGAAGGATCAATACTTAACAAAATTAATTTTTAAAATAATATAAAGAAGCTAGATAGTATATAAGGTTCTTGTGTTATAGGGGAAAGATACAGCTACTGATTGAGGTAGATACCAATTCAAATTACTTGTTAAAATTTTTAAGAGTGAAAAAAATTGCAGCAGGAGTGATTTCAACAGAGATCCTTTCTCCACTACACATTAAGCTTTTGGCTTTTCTTAAGCTAAATGGCTGCTGGGATTTACAGGCAACCAGTGTAAACATAAGTGAGGCGTGGGGAGAAGGGAATGTGTTACGGAGTTTTCTTCTTCATGTGCTGGAGAATAGAGCTGAGCAATAGGGGTGGTGGATCCTAGGGAAAGCTCAATTATCAGGATATGTGGGCCTCGGGGAGAAGGCTAATTCTGGCCCCCAAGTTAAATGTACTCTGTCCTTCTGAGGCCCCAGAAGAACTGAATGAATGGGTAAGCCGAGGTCTCCCTGAACACGAACTGAATGATATCAGAGAGCTCAGGGAGACAAGAGGCCAGAGATAACCTTTAGGTACCTTCGCAAGGACTGCTACTTCACTTTTCATGCTTAGATTATTAACATGTAGGACACCTCAACAAACAGAAAGAAAAATAAACCCTTGAAGCTGGCCCAGAACAAGAGAGCACAGTCAGAATAATGAGAACACTTCTTCAGCAAAACAGAAATGCTATAGAACATAAAAAAGTGAATAAAAACAAGAAATTCAGGAGATTTAACTACAGCACACACACACAACTTCTAAAAGCTTAGAAATAGAATTTTAAAAGATGGTTTTAAAAGCAGATGGTCACTAAATACAAGAAACAGAGTACAAAGCAAAGATACATAAATGGAAATCATGAGGGAAAAGATTTGAAGAACAGATCAAAGAAATGCAGGTAATGGAAGTTCTGGAAGAAGAAAAAGAAACAAATGGAAAAGCCAAAATTACTCACCAGGTTATAATAGAAAATTTTACCTGATTTAGAGAAGGACTGGAGTCTGCTCATGAAGTTCCAGGTTGGACTGATTAACACACACACTCTCACACACACACACACTCACACACACTCACTCTCTAGGCATGCTTGATAAAGTCCCTGAATTCTAAGGATAAACAGAAAATCTTATAAATAACGAGCCAGAAAGAATGAATTACTTCTAAGGGAAAAAGTGAGACTGGCAATGAACAGCCAGTCCATGCACCCTAGGAGAAAAAGATCTTTTATCTGCTCAATTTATTATTCACCTTGCAGGGCAAAAAGAAAACAACAAACTAGAAAGAGACCTCAAGATGGAATAAGAAAAAAGGAAACACTGATAAGCAGTATAAAATTAAATTTAAATGGAGGACAGACTTCTCAGGATTATGAAAACAGTCTCAAAACTTTTGAAACAGAAGGGTCATAAAATCATTCTAAAGATCTCACTGCAAGACAGTAATGCAGGAGGTGAAAACATTCTTTTTTTTTTTTGTGGGTACCAGGGGTCGACCTCAGGACCTCACGCGCCCGTGCCGCTGAGCGATATCACTGGCCCTTTTTTCGTATGTGGGTTCCGGGGGTCGAATTTGGGCCCTCACGCTTGCCAGGCAGGCGCTTATGCCACTGAGCCATCTCACTGGCCCCAAAACATTCTTAAAGACAAAGAAGTCACTGTTAGCTATTGAAACATAGTATTTAAAAAAACCCTGTAATGAAATAAATGTGGTATTAAGACAAAAATAAGGTAAATAGCCAAGAGATCTCAGATGTAAATCTTAGGTTACATGAGAATTGATATGTGACAAAGAAAAACTATTTAATAAATGGTGTTGGTACAGCTGTATCCATTTTGGACGAATAGAGAAAAGGACTTTTTCTATATCATAAGTAAAACCTAATTTCAAATGTATTAAAGGCTTAATTTTTAAAAATCTCAAGAAAATGTGCAAAAGCACATGCATTATCTAAAGAAAGAGCTATCTCTCTATGCCCTACTATGATCCTACTCCAATGTATGTACAAAAAATTAATAAAAACCCAATAAGATATGAGAAAGGAAAACCAATATCAAGCACAGTACATATCAAACAAAAAAATATGGCTTATGTACACACACACAAGCACCAAAATATGAATGGTTATAGTCACTTCAAATTGCATGAAGAAAATCTAGGTATATATCAAATATAAAAGGCAAATCTAAAATAAAATGACATTAGAATGGAAGGTGTAAAAAATATATCCTTTCGTTTGATATCTGAAAATTCAATCCACAAAGTAGAGTCAATAATCATGAACCTTTTTATACTTACAAGCAATGTTTGTGAATATAAAAACCAAATGTAGGATGGGGAGCAACTGACACAACAATCATACTGGGGGATCCAAAGCTACCTTTCACAGAATCTGACAGGTAAAGCAAAGAACATGAGTAAGATATAGATAACTTTAACAGTGTGATTTAAATCATATATATATATATATATATATATATATATATATATATAATATATAATGGATATAAATTCTGTACCTCCAAACCCAGAGATCGCACAATGTTTTCAAAACATTGAACATTACCAACAAAAAACTGTATCTTAGACCACAGAGAAAATTTCAACAAATTCCCAAAAGGCAGAAATTAGTTAAAAAAGAAACCAAAGTTGAAATGTAAAGTAAAAAGCAAACAATAATGATAGCTCTAAGATATATAAAGCTGTGATATATGACCAAATTGGTATGCACAAGAAAAAATAGCTTTATATGTATTTATTAGAAATCCAAAAAGACTGAAAATAAAGGTTTAATACTGGAAGATAGAAAAGCTGAATTGATGAACAAAATACTAAAGCTAACAAAAATAGATTTTAAAAAAATCCTAAAATATCTGTAGAGTAAATAGTAAAGGCAGTCAAGAGACCTGTCTCTCGAATGGTAACAGACTCAGGTGAATTTATGGATGAGTACGAACAAATGCTTAAGAAAGCAACATTGTCGATGTTGTGAAAACTCTTCCAGAGCATGGACAAATTTAAATTTCCCAACTCATTTTATGAGGCAGGCCCACTCAGATACAAAATCCAGCCAAGTAGAACAGAAGAAAAGTAAAGGTCAATATCACTAGTAAATATATATAAAAATTCCTCAATGAAATAGAAGCAAATCAAAGTTTAGAGTATCAACCAACCCATCATCACTTATGGAGAAACTTAGGGATGGTTCTATGTTTAAAAGCCTATTACTTCTTGACAATTTTTAAAACCCATACAAACACAAGAAAAAGAATAGGAATATTACTACAAAGCAAGAGATACATGTAATTTTTAGATGATAGGATTGGGTACTTACATATTTCAAGGGAGTTAAGTTAAAACATATTACAATATGAAAGCTCAGCAAAGTGAAAGGCTGTAAGACTGATTTATAGACAATCATTCTTCCTTTCTATCAGCAATACTGAATTTCAAGAATTTGGAGAAAAATCCATTTATGATAGCAACAGAAACTAAAATATAAACACATAAATTTTAAAATATGCAATTCTCTATAAATAAATCTGTAAGATTTTCCTGTAGCATATAAGAGATGAAAAGAAACCTGGTTGTGGGGGTGCACACCTACAATTCTGGGAGGCTCAGGCAGGAGGATTCCAAGTTTGAGCCCAGCCTGGGCAACTTAGTGACTTAACAAGACTTTATCTCAAACAGACAAAACAAAAAACAAAACCCTCAAAAACAAAAAACAAAAAACACCATGTTCCTAAAAGAAAGGTATATTTCCCATTTTCCACAAATTACAGTGCAGTTCTGAACAAAATCTCAGGGTATTCCAAAGGAATTTGGAAAACTAATTCTAAAATACATGTGGAAGAGAAAAGTGTGCACAAATTGCCAGGCATGCTGGCACACGCCTGTAATCCCAACACTCAGGAGGCTGAGGAAGGAGGATCACTGTGAGTTCAAGGCCAGCCTAAAACTACATAGCAAGACTCTGTCTCTCAAAAATGAACAAACAAACAACAAAAACAGGTTAAAAAAATGTGTACAAATAGCCAAAATGTATTTTTAAGAAAAGAAATAAAGGGAAAATGGATTTAAATTTAAATTTGTAGCTCATATACCACTGTAAACATTTTACTATATGCAATGTTATGTATCGGAACTCTTCTAGGAAAATATAAGTCAACAAAACATACAAATTCCCTACAGTCAGACAACTTATACAAGGATTTTTTTTTTTTTTTTTTTTGGTGGGTACCGGGGGTCAAACTCAGGCCCTCGCGCTTGCCAGGCAGGTGCTTAATGCCGCTGAGCCATCTCACTGGCCCAAGGATTTCTTAAAGTGTTAGATTAATAAAAGCAAAACTTCATACAAGTATTAAAAAACAAGACTGTGAAGAACTACTGGTTCAAAAATCTAAACAGCTAGGGCCGGTGAGATGGCTCAGCGGCGTAAGCGCCTGCCTTGCAAGCGCGAAGGCCCGAGTTCGACTCCCGGATCCCACATACGAAAAAGGGGCCGGTGATATCGCTCAGCGGCACGGGTGCCTGTTGGCGCGCGAGGTCCTGAGGTCGTCCCCCCGGTACCCACAAAAAAAAAAAAAAAAAAAAAAAAAAAAAAAAAAATCTAAACAGCTCTGAAACTAAGTTACATTTTTGACAGTTTCATGGGGCTAGCAGAATAAAACTATACTCACATGGTAAAAGGTGAACCAAATATACACCAGCTTTCCCATGATCTAGCTCTTACAGTCTAACTTTGGGTTAGCTGCTTAGGCCAGGTGAACTGAAAGAGGTTCTAAACTATTAACATCCTCAGATACCTGGCAGAAGTAAATGAAAATTCTATGGGGCAAGATATCACAGGCCTCAAAATACTAAAAATAGTTTTCAAATATAATGTTCAGTATACAGTCAAACATTTAGGCATGTAAGACACCATGTACAACAGAAAAAGTAACTGCCAACAGAATCTGACCCACAGTTATTTTAGATTCCAGTATTATCAGATTCAGACTACAATGTGGCCCATGGGGAGAGGGGAGGGGAGGGGAGGGGAGGGGAGGGGAGGGGAGGGGAGGAGAGGAGAGGAGAGGAGAGGAGAGGAGAGGAGAAGGGAAGGGAAGGAAAGGGAAGGGAAGGGAAGGGAAGGGAAGGGAAGAGAAGGGAAGGGAAGAGAAGAGAAAAGAGCGAAGAGCAGAGGTCAAGTCTATCTAGGGGACTACAAACAATAAAAAGTAGTATCTGAAAAAGAATCAACAGAAATTCTATACCTGAATATTATAAAATTAAGATGACAGTGTTGAGTTTAACAACTGCTGAGGAAATTTACAAAAAAAGTGGAAGAGACATTAAGAGACCAAAGTACAGCACAAAGAGATACAGAAAACAGAAAAGGCAAGAAGTGTAGAGAACATATTTAATATTTTGAATGCTTTTGAATCTCAAAAGAATGAGAGAAAATGGGGCAGAAAAATTAGTTGAGAGATAATGGTTGGAAAATTTCCAGAATCCAAGAGATCCAAACTCGACAATAAAAATTCCCACATAGTTGTGGCATCATAAATTAGAGATTTGGAAATAAGTATCTCATGAACAGCCAGGAAATTCAGACAGATTATTTTAAAATGAATAACAGGTGAACTTGTAAGAACAAGGTAGAAAATGGTGGAATAATAGTTTCAATGTATGTGGGTGGGAGGACAGAATAGCTGCAGACCAGAAGTCTATATCCAGTGAAAATATTTTTCAAGAATGAAGTGAATAAAGGCCTCATCAAACAGACAAAAGCCCAGAACATATGCTGCAAAACAACCTTACGAAATTTAAGAGGAGGAATTACACTATAATTAAGAAGTGTTCACCAAAAGTAACTAAAAAGCAAATAAAAAATGGAACAATAAAGTAGAAGATACCGGCAATACATAAAACCTAAAGATTAGTGGCACTCCTAAGAGTTAATAGGAAAATTAACTTAAGACACCCCAGTGGGGGGAAAATGGGCAATTTTGTACAGGCATTTCTCAAGAGGAAGTTCAAGCCAATAAACATAAAGATGAAACCTTACAGTAATCAGGGAAATATAAATTAAATTCACAGTGAAATGCCATGTATACCCAGCAACTAGCAAGTTTTAAAATCTGACTGTATTAATGGGGATCTAGAGGAACAAGAACTCTTCACTTCTTGTGGCAGTGTAAACATGTACAATTATTTTGGAAAATAGTTTACCTTCATCTTGGAAGCATATACTCTATGATCAAAAAAATCCTACTTCTTGGAATATACCCTAGATTTAACATTTCAGCCTTCTGAGTTGTGGTTTTTAGGTATTTTACTAAGTTACACAACACACTGAACTATTCAAGAAAATTCATGGTTCTGCATATTTGTTTATTATATTTGTAAAAGATAGTTACATATTTGAAGTTTTAAATCAGAATCTCAGTTCTTGAAAGAGGAACCGAATGTACTGAGTTGATAAATGTAATTTGTAAAACATTGTTTTAAATAAAATACTACCTGAAAGCTCTTTATTTATAAAAGTGTTTGCTAAGATTTGCTAAATTCATCAATAGAAAAAATAAAATTACAGAGTTTGGTCTTAAAAGGTAAAGAAAGAACTATCTCTTTAGACTCTATCTTTAAGAAATCATACAACTTCTAAGAGCAAATTTCATTTTGTTTTTGAGACTGGGTCTCACTATGTTGCCCAGGCTGGCTTTGAACTCCTGGGCTCAAGCAATCTTCCTGCTTGAGCCTCCCGAGTAGCTGGGACTACAGATGTGTGCCATTTCTTGCACTCTGTTGGCTTCAAACTTCTAAATAATCTTTTTCTACCACTTTGTTCAGAAGATGTAAAACAATTCACACTTAACAAAATCTGCCAGAAATTTTGAAAGTTAATTTTAATTAGAATTTGTCTAGAATTATACTAAAAAAATCACTTAAAAGGTTATATGGTAATATAGTATATTACTTTTGAATACTCTTTACTTTTTTGGAAGTACAGCCCACAGACCAATTCAAGTATAAACGTTATAAAATTTTGGAATCAGCATAACTGTCAAAATCTTCTGAAAATGCTTATATTCTGTTGTTCTGGAGGCCAATTATGAAAGCAGAGGCTATCATCTGCTAAAAATGCAATCATGTTGTATGTAATTTATAAATCAGAAAGCAAAAAACTTTAAGATCAAAAAAGTATGTTTTGTTTCATTTGTCACTTAGAAATGAAAAGACAACACGTTTTATTAGATAAGCAAATTTTTGTTTGTTGAGAAAATATATGGACAAGAGTAAGGGTAAGCCATTCTCACACAGTGCAGATACGAATATACTATTACAAAGGTTTCCAAATAACAATTTGGAAATTCATATATAAAGCCTCTACTCTGTGAGCAAAATCCAACTGTTTGACCTACCAATTCTTGTACTAGAAATTTACTCTAAGGAAATAATTGTGGATGTGTACAATTTACAACAATGCTCATCAAAAGCATTCTTCATAATGCCAAAATTCAGGAGACAATATAAAATATCAACCATCAAAAAAAGAACAAAGTATGGTATAACAGAAAAATCTGCAAAAATTTAAAGTATATTTAAGGGCTAGGGATGTAGCTCAGTGGTTGAAGTCTTGCTTAGCATGCATGAAGCCCTGGGTTTAATCCCCAGCACTGCCAAAGAAAAGATAAAGTATATTTCACCATAAAGAAATGATAAATGTTTAAGGAAATCGGTATGTTTAAACATTACACAAGGTACACATGTGTTGAAATATTACATGGTATCCCATGTTAATATGTACTGTTTTAATATATCAAAAAAATAAATTTAATTTTAAAAAGCATATTAAAGAAGAATATTTAGTGGCATGAAAACGTTCATGGATCTATTGCTAAGAGTGTCAGTTTCTATGTAACATGATTTCTTGTTTTTAAAAAGGGTAAAAACAGAAAGCAAAAGTATAACTTCAAAAATCAAAAGTAGTGGGCATATGACAAAACTTTAAGGTGGAAAAAATTTATGTTTTTGTCTAAAATTTTACTAACAAAAAATTCAGTAATTTACTGAATTACATATACTTTTTTCTTCATCTTGGCTTTTGGACTAATCTAAAACCAATGAAGCATCAATTTTATAAGCTTTGTTATTACTAATGTTTGTCTAAGCAATGAAAGATATTCAATAATTTGTGATAATCAAGAAAAATTAAGGTGGTACTTCTGTCAAGGGACTAAAAAATTAGGAAATTAGGCAGGAGCTACTGATGTAAGATCTATCTACAACTGAACGTGGCTGGCCTTCAAAATAAGAAAACAAGTTCCTACTGTTCTAAGAGGTAACCATCTTTTGCAACAGGGATGACTGTAGTTCAAGATTTGAAATTTTATTGATGCCAACTGGGTTTTGTCACATCCAAGTATCAAAATAAATTAGTATTCAAAAGTTAGTCTACACAAGACTGCATTCAAATTTAAAACTGACCTGGGATAATAGGATTTAATATAGTATAGTGACACTATCTCACAACTATATTGAAACAAAAAGAGAAAGAAATGTTCAAAGCTTTTAACAGTAGCTGTTTTTAAGTGATGATACCACAGGTGACAGCTCCTACTTTTCACTTTTGTGTGTTTGTGGGGCGGGGGTGGTGGTACTGGTGATTAAACCCAGGGCCTCAAACATGATAGTCAAGCACTCTATCACTGACCTACACCCCCGGCTAACATTTCTAAAATAACCATGTGTTTCCTTTTGTTAGGGAGAAACAACTTAAACCTATCCTTTGGACTAATATGAAGTTACATGCATGTATTTAAGAAAAGTTTGTTTAGTAAATTGAGTAAGTTAATTTTTTGTCCCACTGCTATAAAAACTCATCAACACTGCTGCTGGATTTTTTAAAAGTCAGTATTAAAGAAACTTGTATATTTCCATCAACAATAAAAATTAAGAGAAAAATTGTTAATTCTGATTAATAAAGCAGTCCATATTCTGACATGAAACTTATCATGAACTTGAGATAATATTTTATAATTTTCTTCTAGTGGCAGCCAACAGAAAATGTAATACTAACTTTCTAGTTGCCAAATAAAGGATGACCTTTGCTTCCTAAAGATTATGAAAATTACTTTTCATGAATTCCCTAGTTTGTTAATTCTAAATGTTCTACTTCGATAACTAATTTACATTTAAGAAGAGAAATAACTGCTTTAAATATATTTGGACATATGAAAAAAATTAAGGTAGGCTCAATTCTGAAACTTGTGGTCAAACTAACTTTTCTTGTATTTACATATCATGGTAGTAGCTTTGATAAGACAGAAATCATAAAACTGTTAAGAATTAAAGCTGGGCCGGTGAGATGGCTCAGCGGCGTAAGCGCCTGCCTTGCAAGCGCGAGGGCCCGAGTTCGACTCCCAGATCCCACATACGGAAAAGGGGCCGGTGATATCGCTCAGCGGCACGGGTGCCTGTTGGCGCGCGAGGTCCTGAGGTCGACCCCCCGGTACCCACAAAAAAAAAAAAAAAAAAAAGAATTAAAGCTGAAAGGGGCTCTAGAGATTACTAGCCTTCCCACCAGGAATTCTTTTTTTTTTTTTTTTTTTTGTGGGTACTGGGGGGTCGACCTCAGGACCTCACGTGCCAGCAGGCGCCCGTGCCGCTGAGTGATATCACCGGCTCTTTTTTTGTATGTGGGTTCCGGGAGTCGAACTCGGGCCCTCGCGCTTGCCAGGCAGGTGCTTACGCCACTGAGCCATCTCACCGGCACCCCCACCAGGAATTCTGTTACAATGTTTTTTTTTAATGTCTAAACTCTACTGGCTATGTATTATATCTTCCAATTTAAAAAATTGAGCTGGGCAACATGGTGTGCACCTAGCAATCCTAGGTACTTGGAGGCTGAGCCAGGAGGATTTTGAGTTGGAGACCAACCTGGGCAATTTACAAAAAAAAAAAAAAAAAAAAAATCTGATCAGGCCTTTTGAAAAACTGAAAAAAATAACTTAAGCACTTTTCTCTGATCTAATACTAAGATTCAAGAGACCCCAGCTTGGGAAGAATCTATTTAATTTAACCTTCTAATTTCACACAGAAAATGGTCCTGGGTTAAAACAGCTAATTAACCATGAATGAGAAAAATTATCTTTTCACATGCATTATGTTGACCAATGAGGTGCTTCTAGAAAGTCTATGTTCTATGAATAAAGTGACCTGGTAAATATAAACAATTTAAATCAATGAAACACGACGTAAAATAGACTATTTCTACCAATGATAAAAATAAGAAATGCTTCACATTATAGACATTACCATTTTCTTTAAGTCTTTTTTTATTTAGAGATTTTTCTGGTAAGGAGATATACCATAGGAAAACAATTTTCACTGGCAGTGAGGTATGTATATACTCTACCAAAATACTCCTTATTTTAACTGTTTTTAACTTTATTTACATATGAGGAAAAGTATCAATGCATATCCTTGGTTCTACTACAGTACTAGCCAAACTACATGAAATTAAATGAAATGGTGCTTGCATACAAAAACTGTTATTTGTAAAGGAATCTCAATTCATATTAAAAGAACTGACTTGTTTTTGGAAAAAACGTAAAAGAAAAATCACAATTTATCATGACCAAGACACCTGGACCATATTTTCCATTCCTCACAGCACATTTATTTCAGTAATTCCGTTATGTCGGTTCTTAGCATGAGCATAGTGTTACACAATTTTTGTACATATAATCACATCCAAAACAAGTTCTAAAATTTAAATTGTAAACATTCTCATCATATGTAGAAATATTTTAATTGGTGTATTAAGTTTTGCTAGCTGATCAAATTTGGAAGATAATATAAATGAGAAAACCTATTCTAAATTGTGTAGTATCTTTTATTAATTACATTTCTACAATGTTAAATAAAGTAAGAGGCAAACCTGTCCTGTAAGCATGTCAAATTTTGGGTAAAATATTAAAAAGAAACAAATCTTTTAACAAAAGGATGTCTTGCAATAAAGAACATTAGATTTTTTTAATCTATTATGATACAAAAATGTAAAGGGTAAATAGCATCTTTGTTGACAAAGTAGGAGGTAGCATGGATGCACCACTTTATTGTCTGAGAAATGCAATTGGAGTAAAGAATATTTCCTTACCACAAATAATTTCCAGGACTATGTACATATTTCTTTTAGAAATACTTGTTTAAAGAAATCTCCCTCCACTTTTTAGTATAAAAAAAACCGTTCCATGTGATTTTAAAAAAACACTTACACATCTAGATAGAATATTACTCTGCCCTATTTGAGTGAACAGTCTCAAACTATGAAGTACATGATATTTAATGCCCTAAGTTGAGTAATTTAGTTAGCAATTCCTGATATTATACAAAACACTAAATACATACAAACAAAATATATAATATTTTATTTTTCTATGCAAGTCTTACGGGGAACAAACAGAGCCTTGATTCTGGTAACACTGCAGAAAACGTATTTTTCCAATAAGTCTGTCTATACATATCCATGTGCAACATTTTATAAATGGCTGTTTACATGTAAGATCTTCTAATAAGTGAACAGTAACCAACAAAACTTAGTAAACCTTAAAAACACATCTTCCATCTTATATAAAATATATAGACTACTTACTGTTTTAAGTATTCAATTTGCTCTGATGTCAGTGTAATTCACTTTTCCCCATTTTCCTGCTTTAGTATTTATAAATGGATAATTTAATATGGTTTACAAAAAAAAAGACAAATAATTTCAAATTTACATCCGATTCAAACTAGCTATTTAAAAGGTTTCCTGGTTCTATGAAGCTGCTTCTGCCATTAGTAGAGAAAATGAAGTTTCTGTAATGGAGGCAGGCTTTTTAAGTAGTGATGTGACTTCCACCATGCCAGCTCCAGTCCGTGGAAGATTAGCGTTTACAATGTGTCGTTGTAAGTGCTTAATCCAGTCTTCCTGAACAGACAATGGTCCTCGAAAGACTAGGCCACAAAACCTATAGAAGAAGGTTGATTACAGTTTTCTTAACACAACCAATTCTCTTTATTTAAAACCAATTCACATAAAAACCATAAATATAAGCAATAAACATTACTATATACAGTATTACATATAGCACTGGTCTGGCGGATTCTAAATACAGTTGAAATGATTTAATACCGTATTCAAGACTTTCAATTCCTATGTTTATTAATAGATATAACAAATTGCAGTAATATTTGTAGAGGTGGGAACCTTATTTAGGTTAAAATTAACTAGTCTTAATATCGCCACATCTTACTCATTTATAACTATTACTCCAAAAATTTTCATTCTAAAGACCCCTCCTCAATTGAGAATTACTTACACTGAGGTGTTTATGCATATCCCTGTGTGAATGTTTCCAAAGAGGTGTGTGTATGAGAGAAAGTATGTTCCCCGATAACCAGGAACTTAAGACAGCAAAAATTAAACCAAACCAAATTAAACCAAACCAACCTAATAAAAACATAACAACTAAAATGCCACTTTTATAAATCATAGAATAATGTAGTCTCTTGCCTAATAGATAAAGCTCCAGTCATTAGGTGTTGAAGTAAACTACACTACATTTTGAGCTAAATAAGATTTTAAGACTGTCTCCAAAAGTTCATTTGTAACTTGATATTGAGAATGCATTCTGCCGCACATTAAAAATCTTCAATAAATTGGCTTATATGTCTCAAAGCAGTCTGAAGAAACTGCCCAACTGGGCAAAATAGGCATATACCTGCATCGGAGAATGTAAACCTCGTCAGCACCGTGAGGTAATGTTAACATTTTCTTCTTGCTTCCAGATCTTGACCTTGATTTCTTTTGCTTACAATCTAAGGCTAAAAAAGGGAAGAGAAAAACTTAACATTTCTTATGCATTTTAAAACATATATATTTTAGAGAGAGGTCAGACCATCTATATCAATTTAGAAATAAGTTTTCATTAATTTTCTTATTCTTTGAGTCATGCATAAACTTGTAGCCGATTCTTTAGTAGCAGTAATGTTATCTGCATACAATTGTTGTGCACTATTTTTTTTTTTTTTCCAAATAATGCTTTACCATACAAAACTAGGACTGACAAAATCTAAGTAAATCAACTGGAAACTCCTCAACTGGTCAATTATTACAACAAGGGTAATCTTTACCCTTTTGACCATACATAATTTTAACATCCGGTTAAATCTTCCTTATTTTCAGGAAAATTATAACCTTCTATGTAAGGTCATTAAATTAAGTTTGCATTTGATTACTACACCATTAAGTAGGTTTCACATGCTTTGAAAACTCAGCAAGGGAATATCAATAATATAATAAAAACCTTGATGAAAAAATCAATTTTCATAGCAATTCAAGGGAAAAAAAAGCTCAACTCTTCATGTTTTAACTCAATTTGTATTACGTGTAGAGTCATGCAAACAAGTGAGTTTATTAGAAAATAAATATAATCCATTATCTCATGTATGTTTATAACTGGATCTGATGTTTAATGCTATTTCTATATTTTTTCATTTTATATTTTCTCCAACAGTTTATTTTTATTTTTTTATTTTATTTTTTTTGTTTGGTCTTTTGAGACAGGGTCTCACTATATAGTTCGGGCTGGCCTTGAACTCACTGTATAGCCCAGGCTGACCTTGAACTCACTACAATCCTCCTGCCTCAGCCTTCCGAGTTCCCTGATAACAGGGACACTGGTTGCACCACCATGCCTGGCAACAGTTTATTTTTTAAATATGATTAAAAAGAGAGAAGAGGAGATTTAAAAATATTAACGTAGACCAAAATTTTAGTGCTGTTCTTGAAATTTTCCATCATTTGACTTAAAAAAAAAACTGATTTAATAAAGGAAAATATTTTTATAGGTTGAAGTAGATAGGACATAACATTTTATAAGTTGTTGAATACAGTTACAGCATTCCTTTAGAAAAAAAGAGATGATAGTAATCCAGGGTTCTGCTCATCAATTAGCAGGAAGAGAAGGTAAGAGTTTATCTGTAGGGATCCAAAGGGGAGGGATACAAATGTAACGAGAGTCATTCAAATGATTTTTCTTCTCTTAATTCTGCCACATGAAATCCCCTGAAAAAATTCTAAGTAAGAGAGAACAGGAATTGGCTATTCAATGATTCTGTGAAATGAGTTGCTCAAAGTACAGTCTCCAAAAGAACAGATGCTACCATTACAAAACCAGCAAATACAGTTCCTTACAGTATTCAAGTGGCAATGCTAATAATAGAAAGGCCACATAGAAAATTAAAAACCATAAGAAGGCTAAAAACCTCATTCAAGCCACTGGTATCAGCTATCACCTGCCTGTTTAAAAAGTAAAATCTAGGAACTATAGTCTTTTTCTGTGTATCCTTAAAACAAGAGTCTAATAAATAAAGAATTACTGGAAGTCAAGTATTAAAGAATGCCTAATTCAAAGCTCACAAACAACCAAAATCTGGAATAGAAAAATCTCACAAGGTTTTCACTAGTCAAGAGCCTGACACATAACAGGAACTCTACAAATTCTTCTGGAGTACAAATAAAGCAAAAAATCCAGTTACTTAGCCACTGACATTTAGCTGATACAAGAATGGAAATCCTGGTACACAATACAGGTAACATTCCTATCCATTCCCTCTGTACCATTTGTTAAAAGTATGTTGCTACAGCCACACATTTGTCATTATCTTAGATAGAAATCATAGACCAGACTACCTTATACGTAGAAGCTTTGTTCTTCACAATGAGTACGTTTTTTTTTTAAATGTGGGTACCGGGAGTCAAACTCAGGACCTCGCGCTTGCAAGCAGGTGCTTGTGCCGCTGAGCGATATCACTGGCTTTTTTTCCTTTATGTGGGTACCAGGAGTCGAACTCAGGACCTCACGCTTGCCAGGCAGGCGCTTATCCCGCTGAGCTATCTCACCGGCCCCACAATGAGTATGATTAAAGTACCTTGTTCTTTTTCCTAGTTGCTCCAGTGAGTAATTTGAATTTAAGTGGATTTTAAGTGATTCACAAACTGAAAACAGAGTTCAGAAAACTCAAGGAATGAGTACAGCTAGATGTCAGCTACTCTTCCACCTATAAGGTAAACCATACGCAATCCCTGCTTCTATAATGTAGAAAAGAGCAAGCGTTTGTTTTATCAGGAGATTACAGGTAGAATCTTACTTTGATGAGCTTGTTGGCTGTCAAAATTGCCGTACTGCATTCAAATTCTTTTTAAAATGCAAATAAATTACTATTGGATACAAACAGAATACATTATAACAACCTTTAAAAGCAGTTTTCACAGAATGCTAATATTAGGGGTATAAAGCAAACAGGTTTGAGAAGGGCAGGGGATGGTTGAGAAGCACACAAAAGAATGTTTTAACATTTATAAAACATATATGTTGGGCCGGTGAGATGGCTCGGCGGCGTAAGCACCTGCCTGGCAAGCGCGAGGGCACGAGTTCGACTCCCGGAACCCACATACAAAAAAAGGGCCGGTGGTATCGCTCAGCAGCATGGGCGCCTACTGGCGTGTGAGGTCCTGAGGTCGACCCCCGGTACCCACAAAAAAAAACAAAAAAAACAAAAAACAAAAAAATTATATATATATATATATATATATATATATATATATATATATATATATGTGTGTGTTACATTTAAATGCTGTGATACTACTTTAAAAATGAAACAACATGTTTACTCAAATGCAAAAATATTTTAACTTCTTTAATAGTGGGGAAAGTAGTATTGTCTGAATTTTTGATGCTGTACAGACTAGAAATTCTGAAGTTTAGGCTGTTTTACGAATGATCAAATATAAATTTTAAATGTGAATGTCATGATTTTTATAGTAATTAACATTTGAATATATTATAATGCTGGAAAGTAGGACAACTCTGCCAGCATGTGACAACAGTTTCTGGCCGCTAGGGCTCCAAGCAGAGTTAAAGAACTTCATACACCAATAATCTTTAGAATCTTATCCATAAGGTTAATATATAAAAAACCTGAGACCCCTACTGATTAAACCTGAATGTCTCAATGTCTTAATATCTCCATTATTACTTTAAAATAGCTTAGTCTCTGAAATATCTTTTTTCTAGTAGATGAAACATGAATCTATTTAACAGAAGTTTTTTTTTCTAATACTAATATCTAACTATACCTCTGTAATACTGACCGTATATTTAGAAGTCTGTAAAAAGTATATTTAACATATTAACCTGTATACAAAGGAAACAACTACATGTATCCTCTACATAAAAGATGATTTACACAAAATTATCTATTAAATGAAAAAGATGATGTACAAACATCTATTATACAAATATTCTCATTTAATGGATTTTATATCTAGAGGGAAAAATAGTTTTACTCTAGACTATACCAAGAGTTCCTAGGACATTGAATTTAGAATGTAGCACTAACATATTCAATTTTAGTATAATGGATCTCATCAATATTTGTGATAAATAGCCACAGGTATAATGAAGTTGTTTATTGAATAATCTGCCAAATAGTCAACTGTTATACAAAGCCATTCTGGGTTTTATTTGTACTTATTAGTGTGGAAGAAAAAGCTCCCTCACACTTTTTTGATTTCCAAAGTATTCTAAATATGTAAAACTGCTGGAGTTTTAGAACGTCTCAGTTTTCTTGTCCTTGACTATAACTGCTTCTGTAGAAATGAAGAAATCCAGTCAACTCGACCTTACCTTACTCAACCTCAAACCTTCCTCCACTCAAACCTTCTGCCTATATAGGGTGGCAGACACTGTTCAAGTGATCCACTTCAACCAGAAGACTAAAAAATCTGTGAAGTTATCGAATTTTTTAAAAAAGATTTATACTCCTACTGGGAATACTTTACTCGTGAGGAAAAATGAATTGAGCCGTAACGTCATATACAAAAAGTTCTACAATACACTTTTCAGTAAAACAGCTATCTTGGTTAAACTGAAACAGGAAAGTTAAATACAACAGACTATAAGTTCTGAGAAAGAATACCATACTGCTATGCTGTGAAATATAACATGTCCACAGCATTCAACCAGATCAGTGAACAGATTATTAACAGATAACACAAATTCAAGCCTGTTTTGTGAACCACTGTTTGGTTTTATATGTATAAGAAAAATAGGGGGCCGGTGAGATGGCTCAGCGGCTTAAGCGCCTGCCCAGCAAGCGCGAGGGCCCGAGTTCGACTCCCGGAACCCAGATATGAAAAAGGGGCCGGTGATATCGCTCAGCGGCACGGGTGCCTGCTAGGGCGCGAGGTCCTGAGGTCGACCCCCCGGTATCCACAAAAAAAAAAAAAAAAAGAAAAATAGGTTACTTATGGCTTTAACATTATTAAATGAAATTTTTTGTCTTTTATTTTTCTGCCCATTCTTTTTTCTTCACTCTAGAAGAAATAACCTTAAAGTCTTATTTTATAAAAACACCTGAAGATTCTAGCACACTATAACTAAACAAACATCCATTACCAAAATATTTTTATTTGCAATTTTCCTCCCCTGCCCAATTATTTAAAAGTCCCATTTCATCTGTTTCTTCCTTGATTGTTGTCATCTCTAAGTATCTTAGTCTGTTAACTGCTGCTGTAACAGAATACCACAGATGGGGTAAATTAGAAATAATAAAGGTGTATTTGGCTCACAATCTGGAGGCTGGGAGGTCCAAGAGCATGGCACCAGCGTCTGGTAAAGGCCTTCTTGCTCAGTCATAACGTGGCAGAAGGGTGAGCAAACACAAGAAAAACTGAAAGGAACTGGGCAAACATCCTTTTTATCAGGAATCTACTCCTGTGATAACTAATCCACTCCCACAATAACAGCATTAATCTATTCATGACATCAGAACCCTAATGGCCCTATCACTTCTTAAAGGCCCTCTTACCTCTTAATACTACTGCAAAACTTCAACATGAATTTGGAGGGGACATTTAAATCATAGCATTTTGTCCCCTATCTCCCTAAAACTCAAGTTCTTCTCAGATACAAAACACATCTATTCCATCCTAATGGCCCCTGAAAGTCTTTAAAAAATTCCAGCACCAACTCAAGAGTCCAAAGTCCAGAGTTTTATCTTAATCAGATATAGGTGAGACTCAAAGCATGATCCTTCCTGAGGCAAATTCCCTCCATTAGTAAAAAATCTGTGATGCCAGAACAAGTTATCAATGTCCAAAATAAATGGTGGAATAGGGACAGGACAGTCTCATTCCAAGGGATAAACAGGCCAACAGGAAAAACAACACTAAACCTTGAAGCTCCAGAATAATCCTTCTCCATGTATGACCTCCTAAATACACTCAGGTTAGGCCTCCAAGCCTTTATAGTCCCACATCTCCTGGATTGAGATGTGCCTGTGGTTCTCCCAGGCTGGCACTGCATGCTGGCAGCTCTACTGTTCTGGGGACTAGAAGGACTCAGTAGTGGGCTCTCTGCTCACCCTCTGTAACAAGTGTCTGCTTGGGCACACAAGTAGTCTACAACATCCACTCCCTCCCATAATAACAGCCACTCATGAGGAGCTCTATTGGCCTAATCACCTCTTAACACTGTTACAGAAGCAATACCATTTCAACATGAGTTTTAGAGGGGACATTCAAACCACAGCACTGGGTGGCAGTGAAATGTAACATTAACCACCAGATTATATGTACAGTAATTAAAATAAGAGTCAGGTTATATCCCTATTACAGGGAAGAAAACATCTATCTGGTTAGCTTATACAAATTAGGTAAGCAATAACAATTATGAGTTCCTCGGAAAGAGGAAACCATCATCCATCCTATTACCATTCAAAAGCTGGTGGCAAGGGTGGCAGTTGCAGTGGTGGGGTGGGGAAAGGATGCACATGTCCCAAAGGACACACAAGTGTGAGATGGAAAAATACACTCAATTGTTGTAGCTAATCCTTCAAGGTTTAAAGCCCTAAGTATATAAAAGACTGCAAATGGCATTATCTTTCTCTCAGATCTAACTGAAAAGAACCAGGGTTTTTTGCTTTGTTTTATGTAAAGAAATATGTTAGCTAGTATAAAATTGGGATGAAGGTAAGGAGAAGCCATTTGTTAGAAAGCAAAAGTTTTTTTTTTTTTCTTCAGTTTATACTTTTCTGTTGGCACAAAATATCTGAGAAACCAGCTTTCATGGATGTGTGGCCTGTGCAACTGCATAGGGTTCCACACTTTCTGAATGGTTTGCTCTTGTAGTCTTGAAATTCTTAATAATTTTTAAACAGTAATTATGTCCTTAGTCCTGGTCCTGAGTAGCTAATGCCCTAAATGGGAAAGGATACATGCAGTTCCAGTTCAACCCCTTAAACTATTGGCCCATTAAAAAAATGTAGCTTACTCAGAGAAAAACTGTTAAATCCGCATTCTCTACAACACATGAAAACTGGAAAGGACTCCTCTACTCCTAGCTAATCGTTCCTAAGTTGAGTAGTTTAAGCAATTTATTGTTATGAAAAGCAATGTGTTCCTTCCAATCAGGAACTAAGTATAAAATATACAATTAATAACTTTTAAAAGTATTCTCATCATTTCTCCCTGATACTGTGTGTCAGTAGGTATTTTTTTCAGTGCTCTACATAACTATCATCAATTTTAGAATTTCCATTCCCACTGACTAAAAAATGGTAATTAATCAAGAATCACAAAGCAATCAGTGGCAAAGTTAACAAAAACTAAAATGTTTAAATATTTCATCTGTAACAGGATGATATGCAAACTATCTGGAAAGTAAATTTCCTTTGGTTTGAGGAATAAGTTTGTGGCTTAACTAGTATTAGTTTAAAAGAGACGTGTAGATGAGTTTGCCCTACAAAGTTGGAGGTGGTATTAGGGATAGTAACAGCCTTATAATCTTATTTCAGAAAAGAATCCATGCAGAAGAAAAATCACTATTTATAGACGCCTCTGCTATTTGATGGGATGATCAGCAACAGAGTTTAAAAAATTAATACATGTTAGTAATACCAAATGATGAGTTTCATTTTTGAAAACTGGTATATGCATTTAACATATCTTTACCATTTTCTATCCTGTCACCTCCTTTGTCTTTTCCTCCCCTCTCATCCTGGTGAGCCCCTTCTCTAAAATTCTATCTCTTAGTTTCTTGTCATCTCTCTGTTGGTTTACTTATGTATTTTATTAACTTGGCTTCTAATATAAAACATGATATTTAACTTTTTGAATCTGGCTTATTTCACTTAAAATGATGATCCCTAGTTCATCCATTTTCCTGCAAAAGCATGACCTCACTCCTTATAGCTGAGTAATATTCCAATATATGTATTTTTTCCTTTATCCATTTATCTGCTGAAAGGCATCTGCACTGATTCTACAGCGTAACTATTGTGAATTGTGCTGCCATAAACACGATTATGCATGTATCACTATAGTTTGCTTACTTATGGGAATAAACCCGAAGTCATAATAGTTGTATAAAATGGTATTTAGTTTTTGGGGGACTCTCCACACTGATTTCTAGTTGTTGTGCTAGTTTACACTCCCATGAACAGTATAGAGAGGGTCCCCTCTGATCATCCCTCCAGCCTCATCAACATTTATTATTTTTTGTATTCTTGACAATAGCCTTTCTGAATGGGTTGAGATGGAATCTCAAAGTAGTTTAGATTTGCAGTTCTCTAATGGTTAAAGATGTACATTTTTTTTATATACTTATTGGCTATTTGTACTTCTTTTAAGAAATGTTTTGTTCAGTTCATTTGCCCACTTTTTGACTAGATTGTTTTCTGGGGGTTAATCTGTTGAGTTTTTTGGCTTTTGCTTTTTTTTTTTTTTTGAGACAGGGTCTCCCTGTATAGTTCAGTCTGGCCTCAAACTCATGGCAACTCGCCTGTCTCAGCCTCCCAAGTGCTGCAATAATAGGCATGCACCACCATTCCTGCTTTTAAGTTTTTTATATATTCTAGATACTAATCCTGTATCCAGAAGAGTAGGTAGCAAAGATTTTTCTTTCACTCAGTAGGTTATCTCTTCCCTCTTGTTTCCTTTGCTAATAGAATATTTTGAGCAAGTATCCTCAAGATGTAAAGTGAAAAGTAGAATCAATACTGACACTTCATTACACATTTTTATGAACAGAGAAATTAGAGACAGACTAGTTTTACTACCTTGCCAAAACTCTAGCTACACATGGCTTACTGGTCAAGTATGAGTTAATAAGATAGCAAATGCATTACTTCTTTGTGGTAACAGGTAAGAACAAAATATTTAAAATTTTCTTTTCAAAGTAAACTTAACTTGCCTACTATTTTCATTAAGCAAAAGAAAAACTAGACATTTGTTCTAAGTATCAATCACTTTTCTTTGACTAAGACACATCTAAAACTGAAATAAACATAGAAGTACATATGGACAAATTTGTTGAGTGACTTTTATTTAGAATTACCAGGGCACTGTCACACCTTGTCCTCTACAGTCTCGGTATTTCTAAAATATCATTTCAGATGCAGTAGGAATAATTAGGTAAGAAAACCACCTTACTTTAAATTTTCCTTTAAATTACCTTTGATATAATCATATTCAACTTAAATCGGACAGGCTCACAGCTCTAAATGTCACAAATTCAAGGTCCCATGGGATCTAATTTGGCTTTTGGTAATTTTTCAAAGTTTTACACATTCCCACAAAATCTAAAACTACAACCAAACATGGTATTGACAAGACATTTTCTGTTTTGGTTAACTTCCATCTCGAGCCACAAATACATATATAGATATATATGTATGTTTATTTTGAACATTGGGTAACGAGAATTAACCTTATTCCTAAACCCTAGATACAACAAAGAAATAGTAAATTCCACTTTTCTGCTTTTGGGTGGGGGACTACCAGTCTCTAACAAGTGATCTTCTTGCCCTAATCTGCAAGAGAGAAAGTTAGTGTATAACTGTACTATACCCATAAAATCAACTAAAGCAAATTTCCTAAAGTTTATGTCTGGTCAGCAACATGTCTTGTTACCGTAAGGTTAAACTGTACCTTCATCTAAATTATAAATAGCATTCAACAAATTCATGTTAGGCTAGAGATCACTGCAAACACAAATATTACAACTAAAGATATAAACATTTAAGGTAAGTTTTAAAATCCCAAACATTATAAAAAGCAAAACCCAGAGAACTTTAAGTAACAAAACTAATAGGAATGCTAGAGGATTAAGACTTATGAAAATCAAGATGTTTATTTAAAAAAAAAAAAAAAAAAACTAAATGGAACTAAATTTTATAACCAATAAATAGCAAAACCAGGAATCAGAAAAATTTAAGTATTTTATGGTACAATAGTACAAAACTCTTGGGCTCTATTTTCTCAATAAAAACATCACTGATTCAGTAAGTGTGGCTATCTGCTTTTTTACAGTGGACAGCTGAGTGACGTATTGCTAGATAACTGACAGAGAGGTAAGTGACTACTATCCTCCTGCTATCCTGGTTGTCTGCCAGAGAACTGTTGTATCTATCCTCCCAGGAACAAGATTTAAAACCTTGAGCCATTTCTCTTTCATCTTAATCTGCCAAATCCTCCTTACTTTACTACCATAGTTCTACTATCACTCCTTTATATTGTTATTGTCCTATTTCCATTGGCCAGGTATAAGAAAAAGTCTTAAAATGACCACACCTATGACTTCTCCTTCAACCAAAGCCTCAACTTTTATTTAAAAAGCAGTTTCAAAAACATTACAGAAATTCTTTTAAAAAGTTCAACAATGCCTTACTGAAAAATTAATTCCAAACTCTTATTCTAGCATTTCATGTTTTCTATTTGACTAACTTTACCAATGCAACTCAATTCCCTTATTTCCTACTTCCCAGTATTTTAAATAGTTTTCTTATTTCGTCCAATGATAGTCCCTCTTTCAGGTGTGTTCAGTCCTTACCCCAGCCCCTAATTTCCATTTCAATCAACTGCCCTTAAGGGTTCATTCAAATGCAAAAGTCTTGTTAGTCCTAGTCTAGCTCCAAGTACAGTACCTTCTTCCTCTGAACTTCCGCAATATTTCACATATAACTCTCCAATACACTTACGAATTTGTCTTTTATGACAATTACTATATATGCACTTCTATACTGGGAGACCCACTTTATCTCTATAGTATTTAGCGCAATGCATAAACCAAAGCAGGAACTGAGAAAATGCTTGTTGAATTACTAACCAGCCAATCACTGCATAGTGGGCAAATAGACTAATTCTTGCTAGCGTAATGAAACAATTACTTAGTATCTCTATAGGCTAATCTAAATAAGAATGTGATTAAATTATATTCAGTCTACTGTTTTACAAGATAAAAATAACAACATTTTAGAGTATCACCAAAATGGTTACGAAACAATCAAGCTTGATATTTAAAAGGCTAGTCTTCAGTTACTTAGAAAATTTATTCAATTTGAACAATTCATTATCTTGCAAATCCTCAATAAATGATGTTACTGTACAGATAAATGTATAAATATTTATGCTTTTAATACTTAGTATTACCGAGATGAGAAGCAGCCACGAAAATACAGAGCACCATCTTTCACTGTCTCAGGAATAGCTTTTCAAATTAAAAATTTGAGCATGCCAGGACTTTATTATTTTAAAGAATTATTTTAAAAAATCCTTCAGTGACTTGCTAAATTTTTTAGCAAGCATTCAAAGCAGCAATCCCACCTTTCTGGCATCACCATCTTACCAAACATCTATAACTAGACCTCATGGTGCTTCTTGACTCCCAAATTTCATTCCTTTGTGCTCACAGTTTTTCCTCTCTGCCTAGAATGGTCTACTTCATTTCCTCTTCATAAAACTCTTATCATCCTTCAAATTTGAGGTCTGGCTGAAAATTTAAAGTTTTCTGTAATAGTATACTTGTACTTATCCCACTGGGTCATAATTATGTTTATACAGGAGGAGTTCAGGGTCTTTATAACCTCAGAGACAAGCGTAGTTCTGGAATAAGAATTTAAACTTTTGTTAAATGAATGAAAATGTTCTGTGACTATTTTATTTTCTCTTATTTTAAAAATAATGACAAAAAGCATACCAATATGAACAATTTTTGTTTTGTATTTCTGACGCTCTATTTAACCATGCAGTAAATTGTAAAGGAAGCAGGAAAAAAGGAGTCCCACTTAATTCCTAGTTCTGCAAGAGGAGACCTAGATGAAAACTTGAACTATAGCACTTACAACCAATGTACCACTTAATTGCAACTATCTTGCAGTCTTCTAATTTTGATAGTTTTAAATGTCTGCCAATAATCCTTTTTTTTTTTTTTAATTTTATGTGGGTACCGGAAATCGAACTCAGTACCTCATGCTTGCTGGCAGGCGCTTGTGCCGCTGAGTGATATTACCAGCCCTTTTTTTCCTTTATGTGGGTACCGGGAGTCGTACTCAGGACCTTGCACTTGCCAGGCAGGTGCTTATGCCACTGAGCTATCTCAACGGCCCTAATAATCCTTTCTTAAATTTGCTGATACCAGAGATATGTCTCAAACTTCTCATGATACCCTAACAGTCTAGATTACCAAGGTATCTGCTTTATGGAGAAGCTAGTTTGATTTATCAGAGTTCAGAGTAAGATCAAATTTTTTTACTTATATTCTTTTAGGATGAATGAATTACTATAAAAGCAAGCAATTTCTTCAACATGCAATACTGTAATAATATAAAAAGACTGAGAAGACACTCATAAAAAGACAAACAATTTAATGCACATTGAACTCCCTCACAAAACAACTTTCTTTCTATCATACCAGAGAGTGCTCCCATAGCATTTTCCATAAGCTAGGAATAATTTTTTTAGTGGCTTACAAACCCACTCAGCACCTGGCACCATGCTGTATATTCATTAGCACCTGCTGTAGGTCTCTATGCCCGATTCTATTATTAAAGCTGAAAACAGTAAAAGAATCTATTTAGTAACATGCAGTCTACAATTATAACAAAAGTGGATGATATGAAAAAATAAAAACAAATAAAAAAGGTAGACATTTTGCACTAGTGGTATCAATTTATTGTTGTAGGTACTTCCAAAATGTTATGAATAAAGTGTTCTGAAGATAATGAAAGGAATTCCTCACCAAATGTATTTTTTGGATACGTAAAAATATTTTTTCATTAATTTTAAACAGGTAACCAGATATTTAGAATTTATTTTAAATTACTAAGGTCAGCATTTGATTTTTTTTTTTTTTTTTTTTTTGTGGGCACCGGGGGGTCGACCTCAGGACCTCGTGCTCCAGCAGGCACCCGTGCCACTGAGCGATATCACCG
Source organism: Erethizon dorsatum (assembly GCA_028451465.1). Classification (NCBI taxonomy): domain Eukaryota; kingdom Metazoa; phylum Chordata; class Mammalia; order Rodentia; family Erethizontidae; genus Erethizon; species Erethizon dorsatum. The sequence continues at coordinate 102,343,151 of CM051829.1, read as the reverse complement.
GCCCCTTTTTCGTATGTGGGTTCCGGGAGTCGAACTCAGGCCCTCGCGCTTGCTGGGCAGGCGCTTACGCCGCTGAGCCATCTCACCGGCCCAGCATTTGATTTTTAAAATACAGTCTATACATAAAAATAAATAAAATGAGAAAAATAACATTTGCTGCCAGAGAAGTGTTAAGATTTCTAAGATTCTATTACTGTTGGTTCCAGCCAGTACCAGCCCCTATCACAGAGAAGCACTTGGGGCAGTGTTTTCAATCTGTGGGAGTGACTTCCTAATGGTACGATATTACTTTATTGGTTCATGACCAGCATTAATTTTTAATGAGAAAAAAGAAAATATTAAGAGTGTATCACACTGAATTCGGGTAATGAATGAATTAATAGGAATTTTACTTGAGCTTGTATACAGATATAAAACGAAGTCCCAATAAAAATGCTGAATGTCAACATTATTCTTCCTTCTTTTCAAGCCAGGACACAGTGCTTCATTGTGGAAATGTATGCCTCAGAATACTCAGCCTTCTGAGTAGCTGGGACTGTAGGCTTGGGCCAACACCTGGCCTGAATTTGTACTTCATTCATCATAGGAGTAGCTATTTATATCCTTGAAAAAATGATGCCTGCTATTCCTATGAACTGATAAATCCCTTTTAATAATCTATTGGGACCCTTATAGGTTGGAATTACTGCTTTACACTAAGATGTCGGTGAGGAAAATTGCTATGTGGAGCTAGCTTATAAACAGAATTCTCTATCTGAGAAACCAAAAACACTAATAAAGTTGTATAAAAACTTCTTAGTTGGCACAAATAGGTTGCAAACACACCATCTGTGTAGCTCTACTGATGAAGAAGATTTTAAAAAATAAGGACAAAATGCCTCAGAATTTCTAGGGAAAAGAAGTATAAATTTTTTGCTTCTTAAAAGTGGGTACTAGATGTGTGAAACCACCTTGGATTTTCTTCAGGTTTTCATTTCCACTGTTTTTGCCAAGGACTACCAAACAAAACTTTATTTTCTAACACTTCTGACATTTTGATTGATAATTAATTAATGATTATTTAAAAAGCAATATCCTGTTTTCTTGATGGCCTAGACCAGTAATGGAGAACCTTTTAGAGACCAAGTGCCCAAACTGCAACCTAAAACCCACTTATTTATCGCAAAATGCCAACATTCAGGTACCTGAATACCTGAATACTCTGATGTTTTAGTTTAGGAAAAACAACTGTTATCTGATGCTCCGCTGCTGGGGCAGCTCGGCTCATGTGCCGACAGAGAAGGCTCTGCATACCTGCTGCAGCACATTTGTCATTTGTTTCCCACCACTGGCCTAGACTATATCCCAATTCATCCTATTTTACTTTCTAACAATAAAGTGTTTTGAATAAAAAGTAATGTCATTACATTTTGAAGGATTTTTCAGATGACATAAAAGCTTTTTTAAATGGATTAACAAAGTCTGGATTAGACCGACTCTGTCCCATTGAGCATCTGAATAATCTGCTTGAACTGTCAGAACGAAATTTTCATAAGCCCTCCAAAGTCTAAACTAGGCCTAACCATTTCTTACAGTTCTTTCTAATTAGACCCTTATTTATTCAATCTTCATCAGACTGTTCCCTGACTTAAAGTCAACTTCATTTTAGAATTAACTGCCTTCTTTCTAAAATAAGAAATCCAAGAAAAGAATCCCCTGGTATAGAAGAGTGACTAAAGAACAAAGATCTAAGGTATGACAGCCTTGACTTGAATTTCAAATTTGCTATTCATTAACTGTAAAAGTTCAGCAAACTTTTTAAGTTCTCCAAGCCCTAACTTCCTATGAAATATAATTATAGTACCTACATCTCACATGGTTGTTTATTAAATGCTATGCATGTAAACTGCATAGCACAGTGCCTGACACACAGTAAGTGTTCAATAAAGATTAGTGGTTATGATAGCAACAATGATGATTCTCCATTTTTACATTCTCTTATTTTCATTTCCCTCTACCTCTAATGTCTGCAATCACCTTCCAAGCCTGATAAAGGTGAAGGTATATAAAAATTACAACCCCACACAGTAGGATTCCTAATACCCCTGAAGTAAAACTCACTATTCCTCTTCTTTTAATATAAATGGTCAACAGGAATCCTGGTTATTATCTGTATATCAAGTCAAGGAATAAAGTAAAGAAGCAGAATAAAAACACCAGCATGAATACAAGTGTCTTTCGGCACCAAGAACATATTTGATGTAAGTCATAAGGCATGAGAAAGAAAAAAAGGTTGAAAAACAGCCAGAGAAAGTAGAAGGTAGTGATCTAAAAGGTCAAGAGAAATAAAAAGACTGAAAAGAGAATTTTAGGCAAAAAGATTTATATAGATCTATTTAGAAAAAGGGGTTTAAGATGTGAAAGAAATTGGATTTGTTGATATAGGATAGTTTGAAAGACTACAAATGAAAGAGCAAAGCAAAAATTTTGCAGGCTTTAAGAAGCATATTACATATGAGTAAGCTAAGCAGTTTCACTAACAGCAGTATGAAGAATATCTGCAAGGTTGGGCTAGCCAACCAAAAATAACACAGAAATGTGCATTTATGCGTATAGTTACATTTATTAATCCTAAATATAGTTTAGGGGCCTTAAAAGAAAAACCTATTAAGTTGTCAGAACAGACCATTATTAAGGCCTGATCTTCAAAGATAGGATCTATAGGCTAACAAAACTCATTAGGTTGCTTACTTTTTTAATCAGTTTTACATTTTTGAAATTTCACTGTAATGTCCTTTTCTAACAAAGCATCTCCCTAAGATAGAACTACAATCTTTTTTTTTTTTTCCCACCAAATAGAGGTGTCTTACTGGAATCTACTAATATAAATAAATTTAAAAATCAAAAATAGCATACTTTAAAAATCAATGGGATTAATGTAGGCTCAAAAGTTCCACACCCCTACTGTTTTTTTTCTCCAAATCAAGTCAATATGAGCCAAATGAAGAAGAACCACTTGTTTAAAATTATATGTTAACAGTTTACAAGTTGCTGAAACTTAATGTCTATTCAGATTCAACTAATGCTTACCAAAGAAAGTTATAATCTGAATTAGCACCAGCATGGTGAAAAAAAAAGTGTATTGTATCAAACAGACTTGCTGTGATATCTGTTCAAACATACCTGTACCAGTCAAAAGTCCAGCACTCTTCTTTCGTGCATAAGCGCGTAAGTGGTTGGACAGGCTAACAGCACTTGTAAACGTCGTATTGCAATGCACACATGTTCTAAGCTTCACAGGCATACCTATCATTCAAAAGAAAACTATAATCCAGTTCTCACTTCAAAAAGTGAAATTTTCTTAGCTTAAAGTGTGTAGAAAAGTACCACAACAAAGATGGTTTCAAAAGCGTTCACTGAATTAGCTTAACTCAGTATTAGGAAGGGGGAGTTAATTATTAGTAATTTATAGTTAGTATTTAGAGCCAACCCATGCTCTTTGGAAAGGTGAAAGAGGAGTGACTTGAACCTCTAAACTCCTCTGGATTGAACACCTATTACTACTTTCTTGCAGATTTCTGTGTTACGCAGATCATTTCTTAAACCTACTATAAAATACGACCCTGTGATTTGAATAGTTCTGTTAAGAGTTTCAAAGCTTACAACATTACCAATAAAAAGAATTAAGAAGTCTAGTTGACAAAGTGGTAATTAAAGTGTTTTACCCACAAAACCGTAAAAGACTTGATACTAAATTAGGCTTTCTGATGAAGGCTTGGAGAAAAGGTGGTAAAACACACCACTGAACAGCTGTTAGACACAACATTTTATTCAGGGCATTTTATGTTCATTACTTTGAATGCGCAATCAATAATGAAAGTCAATGATTTGAAGTTTTTTGCTAAAATCTTTGTGCTAAATAAATGATCAACAATCATCACAGGAAAAACATGTTGAAACAATAAGAAACTCCTAACTTCTCAGACAACCCTCACGCCCCTAACATGTTTCAATTGGTTTCCTCAACATTACTGTGATAGCTAAAAGTTCCTTCTGTAAGTACAATACACCTTGGTCAACACAATGAACACACCTTCCTTACATTCTACTGAAAGCTACTGACTTTGCCAAGAATTTTTGTATGACGAAAGAGTTGTATTAACCAGAATCCCAACTAAATAAATCATTTTTCAGACCACTTAAAATACAAGATAATCTTTCCCTCAATCAAAACTGCATTAACAAATATTTGGGATATCCCAATGTCTGCCAGAAACACACAATTAGCATTTCCTTACAGTAAGTTTATTCATTATTAATCCATCAGCCACTTACTATTACCTCAGACACACTTATATTAGGGCTCCAATCACGAAACCATCAACATAAACCTCCAAAAGAGGTTCTTAATCTCCAAAAGAAACCTATAACGAGGCTTACAATTCTTCTAGTCTTAAAAGTATAAACCAACAGCAATACTGAATAAAGTTTAGCTACTTTATTTGCCAGGTCATTTACCAATATATACAAAATATTCCTTGGAAGGGAAAAACTGGTGTACAATCGCTAAGTTAAATCATCTCTTCTATTCCACTGGAACACTGCTGCAAAATACAAAAATCCAAAAAAATATGTTTCATATACTCACAACAATTCTTCAAAACCAAACTATTCCACAGTACAATGACGAATTAGAGAGGAAGAGCTTCTTTGGGTTAATCACAACACACAACAGACACCAATCCATTCAGTTTAAAAAGTCTGCTTTGTTTTGTTTTACCTAAGCAGTGGGAAAACAACAGCTAAATCTTGAGAATATTATCACTTTGGAGCACTGGCAAAAATATGACAAAGGTCTCCCCCTTCAGTAATGCTATGCTTTTAAACAACATCAACCTCCCTCCCATCCATAATCATCCTTTCACTCTGGCAAATTTTACAGACCAGCTTTTATCTGTTGTTGTTGTGTGTCTTCTTTTGCTTTTGTTCTCACCTTACATTCAGACTATGAAATGAGGCAGAGACTCAGTGCTGATGAACATCAACTGGTGAGTTACACAGAAATGACAGAAAAACCAATCTGTTCTGCAAAAAAAGTAGCTTAAATAAGAAAATTCTGAGAAAGTATTTTCCACAAATATTCCACTAAAGAAAGCATAACTGAATTGTTTTAAAATTATATAAGGTAGTTTTAGGTGTTCTCTTACCTGAGTGCATAGTCAAGTCCATTTTTTGTGGTTGATACATCAATGGACTGTCTTCATTTAATGGAAGAACACATTTCTGAACAAATCTCTTTCTTGCTGTCTGATTGTGGATCTTCTGAGGAGAAAGAGCAGAATTCCTTTCTTCTCCCATCCTTTTATTTTTAAGAAGCTCTATCAGTGTAAGAGACTGATTCTTTCTTCCACTGGGCAGTTCAGGTTTTGTTTCATCATACTCATTTAAGAAATTCAGCCCTTCTTCTTCTGACGCAGACACTGACAGAGCTTCAGTCTTCAGGCCATTATGGTATGCTTCAAGAGGTAAAACATTTTGAGACAGGAAGTCATCACTTGATGCAAGTTTTTGAGCTACAAATGGTCTGGGAATAATACGACGGCTGTTCAATGCCTTTAAGATTTTTTCATATTTTTCTTCATTTTGCATCATCTCATTCAGAACACAGATTGGAGATTTGTGAGCATCCCATTTGGTCTTTCCAAGTCTTTTCAGGTGGCCTCTAACATGATTTGATAATCCAATTTTAGTATCAAACCAACCACCGCAGAGTTGACAAGTATGTTCAGAAGTGGTTTCAGATTTCTCTATAGCTAAAAAAAAATTAATAGTACCAGAATTTATTCAAATAAATTCTAAAATATGAAATTATTTGATTCTAATAAAGACCAAACTCAAACAAAACTTTCAAATCCTCCAAATTTGAACACAGATACATTAGCTCAAACTATCCATGTAAGCACTTACCTTTTCTAACTCTCTTAACAGGTGTCCCTGTGCCAGTTCTTTTGAAATGTTGCATTTTGTCACTTGTGGCTATCTGTTCTGGTGATACAACATGACGGGCTTCATAACTTAATCCTGCTCTGTGAAGATGTCCTCGGACATGATTTGATAGCCCAACACCTGTTTCAAATGTTGCTGGGCAATAAGGGCATGATTTCTTCTCAAGAGACAAATCAGTCCAATGAAAAACAGAACTATGCTTTGACAATGAAGTTTCTGCATTTTCTAAATGCTGAGAATCATGTATCTCATGTAAGAAGTTGTTAGTTCCACCATCTTCATAATATTCAAAATAAAAGCCATTATTCTGATCATAACTAAGGGTAGCATTTTCTCCAGGCTCTTCACCTTCCACCTTGCTTTTAAATAGGGGAAATATGTTTACATGTTCTTGGTTAAGATCAGTGTAGGTTTCATCATCTATAGCCTGTGTAGTGTAGTCACTTAGCTCAACATTATCCCAGGAACTATCATCTTCTGTTTCATAACTATCTTTCTTTTCAGCAGAATTAAGTTTTTGCAAAACCACAACAGTCATTTTATGTAAAAAATCAGGATAGCTATCCAAGTCTTCTCCTCTGACAGCATTTTCCTTCTTAGATTCTTTAGCTACTCTTTTTACAGCTACACGCCTGTGGTCCTTGAAGCCTTCTGGCCGTTTGGTGTCTTGGTTATGAGGGTCTGAAATAAAACTATTATGAGAATTACTTGATGAAAACAGATGTAAAGAATTTAATGAACTAACTTCTTTTTTGAAATGCAGAGGATATGATTCACCTGATTTTTTGATCATCCTGTAGTTTTCGTATTTGTGTCTATATAAATAGTTGCTATTTGCCTTGGCATTAGATTTTTCTTTTCCTGCTTGTTGGAAATATTTCGGTTTTTGGTCAGCGCTGCTTTTAATCATAATAGTCTTGTGAGGAGAGCTGTTTTGACTGTTCATGTTTACGCCTGACTGGGCAATGCTTTTCCGAGCTTTTTGTATTCTATGTGGCCGCTTATGTAATCTTGAAAAATTACTTGATTGTGAGCTTGATCCAAATGTTCGTTTCACATCTTGCTTTAAAGCAGAGTTCTTTGGAAATGTGGTTGATTGTTGTTTAATTAATGGCTTAGTGCTATCTATATCTATAGGTTCTTCAAGAGTGTCACTTTTTTTATCAGGCCCCAGAGAATTACCAAATGAATCAACACATGATGAGGAATGCAAATACTCTATGTGTTTTTTTAAAATACTTCTGGCTGAAGTGGTAAAAGGACACACCTTACATGTGTATGTAGCTGATTTTTTGGATGATCCTATAACAGAGTCTTTCATGAAAGTCTTTTTTTGTGTTTTTCTCTGGGCTGCATCAGAATTGACTATAGGGCATTTTACCACTGCTCCATGGGCAATGCCCCGATGGCATTCTAATTCACTTTCTGTCACTGCCATGAAATTACACTCTTCACAGCAATAGTACCTTTTATCTTTTTCATGGGTTTTAGCATGTTGCACAAATGTTTTAGGGCAATTGGTACCAAACACACACTGAGGACATTGTAATCGTGCACTTCTTCCTTCATCCTGAAGTTCTTTCAATTCACGAATTTCCTCCATCAACTTCTGTCTTCTCTCTTGGTGAATAATCATATGTTTTAGAAGTGAATTGCGATCTCTAAATGTCCGCCCACATTCTCGACATGCATATGGCCTTGGGACATTAAGGTGACGAAAGTGACTATTCCCATCTAAATGATACATCATATGCCTGTGGAGGTGCTTTTTCTCCCTAAAATTCACATTGCACTTTGTACAGGGGTAGAATGATGGCTCTTCAGTACTGAAAGTAGCAGGTGACTCAGGATCACTCTCTTCACATTTCTTTTTTAAGGTATTTGAAATAAAAGTGCTAGTATGAACAGGTGAACTATCTTCTCCACATTTATCTGGATTATAAACTAGATGTTGAAAAGCATCTACAGATTCCAAGTCTTCATCAGTTGATTCAGGCTTCACTTTTGATAATGTATATTTCTGTGAGTCTACTGTTTGTATCTCTTCATTCTGTTCCATAAGGTCAACTTCTAGCATTTTTGATTTATTTGGTACACAATTAGAATCACCAAAACAATCCTCAGTGTAACGAGTTATCTTGCTTATATCCATTTTTCGCTTTCTCTTTTTTTCTAGACTTACTTTAGAGTGAGTAGGAGCTTTATCCACAGTTTCTTCATTAGTTATAAGAAATTGAATGAACTCTTTTTGGGGATCCCAGTTTGTATCATTTTCCGACCTAAATTCATCTGTACCTGAGGAAATTCCTGTTACTGTATTAACACCATCATCTTTTACTAGTAAATCTTCACTATCCTCACCCACCTCTACTTGATTTATTAAAGTGCTATCTGATTTTATACTATTCCCTACTGAATTTTGAATATCACAACCAACTGAAGTAGAGGTAGGTAGTTTTTTAATGGAATGGGTTGGATTCTTATTATGTGCTACATCTGATAACAAAAATAGAACTTGGTGTTGACTTGCTTTTTGTGGTGTGGACAGCTGAAGATCAGTTGCTACCTTCAAAGCTGAACAAGATTCTGTTTCTGGCTGATCCACAGGCTGTCCAGTGGTTAATGAAACACTGCCTTTATTCATATTGGAAGTCTTAGCTAAGGAGGAGTGTGAAACTGGTCCATTAACAGTAGCTCCTTTAGGTAAGGTAAAGTTTTCACTAGAAATAGTAGGAGCACCAGCATGTATACACAGAGTAGACTGGCCTCCACTTAAGGCTTTTTCAGATTTGTCCTTTGACAGTTCTTCAGGCAGAGTCAACGAACTGTTTTTCTGAAATGATGTTTGACAATCTTTTGGTTTATGAACTCCACTCTCATTTTCTGAGATAAAACTGTTGTCATCTAGGAGTTCTTCTTTAGCACCAGTAATATCGGTGTCTATCTTCAAATCATCCATATTGTTGCCAAGCCCATTTAACACATTTAGTCTAGAAAATGGAAAACAAAAGTTTAGATTTGCATGAAAAAAGTACTGTTAGAGTGTATGGGAAGTTGAAAGTACACATTTTTATTACCTTTATTTTCCACCCTTTATATCAAGATCCTAGTAACTTCCTAAGAATGAAGAAACACTTCAAAAAACTTACACGTTTTAAAAGCATCTCAAAAATTAATATTGTTCTTTGTGCAAGGCAACAGCTCAATACTACATATATACAAAATATCTAGGAAAATGCAACACAAACTCATATACACAATATAAACTAATATACCATAGGTTGAAAAAACTAAAACCTGAAATACAGCTAATAAAAGTTATCTCACTCAAATAGATTATATTACAGAATATTCTGAATTATCAAATATCAAAGAAAAGTTTTGTCACTTAAGAGCTCATTCCTGAGGAAGATAACAAAATACTATTACTCATTAAAGAACTTTGTTTGAATTAACATACTGTCTATCAACATCGATTGTGCTAAAACAGTGATTTTTATTTTTGAAAATATTTAAGACTGCTTTGCTGTTAAGATGTTTAATGTTCTCCTAAAATTCTAACAGTACACAATGCTTTATTCAGTTATGAATTCCTTATTCAAATTATCCACTAATCCTAAATTAGTAAAATTTAAATTAATTAAATTTTGTTAAATTTCATACTCTGAGCTCAAAAATTCCAAGTATCCTCTGAAAGCAATTATCTCATTTGTGATCTTACAGTCTAAGTGCAGTGACCTGAAAAATTTTTACATCAAAACATAATTATGTTTTTTAGTTTTTTTCATATATCATATAGATAAAAATTTGAAGCATTGTTTGATAATTGATTTAATCATTATGAGTAGATAGCACAATATTTTAAAAGGATAGACTAGTGAGTACTTGGGAGACACTCATACCATGCGTGTAATTACTGCCTCTACTCTAAAATTTAGAGTTCTCCTGCACCCTGCTCTTATCCTGTTCTTAGAAATGACCACATTGTACTGGAATTGCCTGTATTAGAAGAATATAAGCTCTTCAAGGGCAGGGACTACAACCTAGACACCATCGTATTTCTAGAACCTAGTGTAGCACTTGGCATAAATTCTTTATTTGTTAAATAAAGGAATTAGTATGTGTTGGATGAACAAAAACACAATTGCAAAATCAAAGAAAAAATGCCTAAAGTATAAAAAGAAAAATATTCTTCCTATGTCATTTAGATACTCTATTCTATTAAACTCTATCTAGATTCCAATGTGGTTCTTATTTCTCGACTGAGCAACTGTAGCAAAGATCTCAACCTTTCCAAAAATCCTTATGTACTACTTAAAGAATTTGTTACTTGCCAACTACAGGTGTTAACTATTTAAAGTACTGTCTAAATTTTATACTTCTTTTCCTCTTACACATAGTAGTAAAGTACAGTTCAGTCATTCTCCAAGTATTTATTGAGCACTTACTATATGTTGGACACCACTCTAGTTATTAGACATACAACAGTAAACAAGACAAACTAGGACTTTGCTCCTCAAAAAATAAAGTCTGCACATTTTTCTTTTACAGTCTTTTTACCTTGTAAAGTAATAATACTGTTTTACTATTTAAAACAGTAGGACTTTACAATCCAGTATTTAGAAATCAAAACCACTTTAAATGAATTTCAATATTTCTATTATCCTTTATGGTACCAATTTCATGCTCTGTAAAACATTAAATATAGTTCAAGAATAAAGAACTGTTTATAATTACATTTTTCTTACCTCATAACTTAGAACAAGCACTTATATATATGATCTTATTCTTTCCACAAAATGTTTAATTATAAACAAACATTACAGATATCTTTCTTTGGCATTATTCCACCCCTCATAGGTTTTAAAATTCTATTTTGAATCTGGCAAACTTCCACAGTAATGAAAATAGACTTCCAATAAGATCATATTCAATGATATCGCCCCCAAAATGGTGCTAATGCAGCACCCAGCAGGAGTTTCTACATCACAAACACAGAAGTTAAAAATGGGCAGCACATAAATATGTGTTAGGAAGGAGTGTACAAATGTCAATGAAAAGTAAGCTTTGATGTTACACTATTACTCAGTGCTGATATTTCTCATTAAATTAGGTAGAAAAAGTAAAATGCCTCAGTAGTTACAATTTGTGAATCTGAAATAAATGACAGTTTAGAAAAAAAGCCTGAAAGACACTTTCTGTTCCTATTTATCACAATCACAGAGGTAGACAAATATATGCTCAGTCAATTTGAAAGCCTATATTAGCTTTTCTCAACAGGAAGCAGTGTTGCTAACGAAGTGGTAAATTCAGTGTTAATGAGTGGTTTCACTGTTACAACCTCAGAGGTAAAACCTTCGATGTTCTATGTTCCACCCATCTGTTATGGTGTTAGAGGTTCAGAGATGGAACAGACGCTTCCCATTGAAAGCAACTTCATTGGTACCCCCTGAACAGCAGGGTGACAAACTATGAGAATATCATGTCGGCTTGGAGACTGCATCCTCATTACCAGAATGGCTTTATAAAAGCTTTTCATAAGGACATATTCTGAAGATACCAAACTGTTTTGCTCAAAAACATAGAAAAATATATGCGTAACATTTTATTTACAAAACATATCTAGCAAAATGACAAATTATATATTTATAAACTATATGAAACTAGGCCTTTAAGAAAGAAAGATTTTCTTCACATCTTCATAACGAAACTTGGCTTGGTTGCCCATAAATAAGTTACTCTTTTATAGATAATGATCAAGGATCTCTTAGTACATAAATAGTAAAAGCTACATAAAAAATATGCTTGAGGAAACTGACTAAGTAAACTGGTATTTTAGGAAGAATTAAACATTTTCCTGGTTTAATTTTCAGAATATATTCTAATTATAAAATTTTACAAATATACTTGTTCTCAATAACAGTATTCAAAATTCACAGCTGCTACACTAAGACACAATGAAAACCAATGGATCATCAAACTCTTTTGCAATGAATAATGGATCTAGAATTATAACATTTATTTCACTATGTTAAGAGAAGATTATATAGCATCCACAGGTAAGAAAGCATTTGACTTATAAACTAATTTTACGCTGTCTCAGTTTTTAACAACTTTTATATGGTCAAATATACTTAACACAGTCATCAATACCCCAAGTTTACAGTACTATAACAAAGTAGAGACATATTTGAAGACAGGCATTATTCATTAGGTTTTTTAAAAATTGACTGTAATATTATGTTGTTTAGATTCCCTAAATTTCAATTCAATGAATTCAGTGAATTTGGTGTATCAATTAGGATCTTTTAAAATGATGTTTAGACATAATTACTAAATTCTCTCCCATATAATCATATAATTATAGAATTTTTCTTTTAACTGAATTCAAAGACGTTCTTTAAAATATTCACATGCTTTTTAAAAAGCTGCAAATGGGAATTTTATATCTACATAAAACATATTTCAGTTTCTAGAAAATCATAATGAGTTCTGCAGCTATAACTGCCTCTAGTTATATACTGTGAGCATTAAAAAAAGTACAAAGGTCAGATCTGTCTTCAAGATGACAGATCATCACTTGTATGCCTCAAGCTAGACTTATTGTCTCAGAAATCTCAAACATCAGTATTTTTGCAAACTATCAGCACTTGCTATAACACCCTCACTACACTACATCTTGAGGTTACTACAGAAGAAATGAGGTGATAATTGCATATTAACATAATTATTCTGTAATCCCTCTGAGCAAGCTTCCTAGGTCACTCAGTAATTCAGATGAGATACAACCTTCCTGTCATCAAATCTATGCTGTCCACTTTCTGTTCATGAATAATTCTTTTTTTCATAGAAAATTAACTTAATTTCATTCTTTTATATACATTATTAATTATATTTATTGCAAGTAGGTTAACATTTTGTGGGTACTTACTATTACTACATAATACCAACCTTTCTCATGTGGTATAATTTCACACAAAAATACTAGAATTTGCCCTCATTCTACAGTAGTTCATTAATAACTATATTACACAGCTATAAATAAATTAAAATGTTGCCCACTCACTGAGTTATAGTTAGATCTTTTAGGTTTTCATAAACTCTATGTTCATCTAAATTATCCTTAAGAACACATGACAGCTTCAGTTAGTAATATACGAGCTTGGGTCAAGAGGAGAAAACCATTCACAACTGTCATCCTAACTGCAAAACAAATCTTAATTAACTATACATAAATTACTACAGTATTTAAGCCTACATATACTATACACAATGTACAAACATATACTCTAAACTTCACAATTCAAGAGAAAAGTACACAATACAATCATGTCTTTCTGGGAGTATCCTATTTTGGATGTCACATTGAAATGAAAAAATTAAAAATACAGAACATTTGTAACAGTATCTAACATCAGCTGACCCGAAAACCATGCCACATAATAAAGCAACAATAGGGCCGGTGAGATGGCTCAGCGGCATAAGCGCCTGCCTTGCAAGCGCGAGGGCCCGAGTTCGACTCCCGGATCCCACATACGAAAAAGGGGCCGGTGATATCGCTCAGCAGCATGGGTGCCTGTTGGCGCGTGAGGTCCTGAGGTCGACCCCCCCGGTACCCACAAAAAAAAAAAAAAAAAAAAAGCAACAATATAGTATGTTTAGCTTAACAATTAGCCCACATGTTTAACAATCTTCAAATGTTTGAAGGTAGGTTATATAGAGAGCAGTACATACAACTGATGTATTGAATTCATCAAGATATAAATTTTACCTCAGGAGTAAGAAAAATTAGAAGAAGGAACCCTTCAGTATTGCAAAGGGTTTTGTTACAGGGAGTAGTGAACTGGAATGTCTCAGTAGTTACACTATTGTCAGGAACACTGCTGAAGGAAATTTGGAGCAGGAAATTTGGTAAGATGATTTCCAAGGTCCCTTCTAATATCACCATAAATGCTAAATAGTTGTTAAACATTATTAACATTTAATACTAGGTTGAAATAGGGGCAAAACTGGAATGAGATAAACTATTGGACCTTAGCCATGATTTACAAGTATATAAAATAATCTTTTAGTTAACTTGTGTTGATAAGTTGATTCTTGAGCAATGAAAACATGGCATAAAATGACTAATACACTGACACCACAGAGCTATCTGTATCATGAAAACTCCACATTATGGATGTCTTTTTCTATTAGCAATATTTAAAAAAAAATGTCACTGAGTCTGAACATCTAAAAGATGTATAGCTTACAAATAAAAATAAATACATCAGGTACATACAGTGTTTTATTGCCAGCAGTATGGGACACTGCCCTGATAAACTAATGATCTAATACAGTATGTCATTTTACCACTTTCACCAAGTTACACTGAACTTGTTGGACAGTTTTGTTCCTGATGCCATACACTATCTCATTATTTAACAGAAAGATGTTACAAATATAAGGTACTAATAACACATTCTAAATATTTAAGATGACTCTTTTTCTTTTTTGAAACAGGGTCTCACTTTGTAGTTCAGGCAGGCCTTGAACTAACTACATAGCCCAGGTTGGCCTCAAACTCCCAGCAATCCTGGCTTCAGCCTCCCTGAATGCTGGCATTACAAGAGTGCACTACCATGCCCAACTTTCTTTTGCTTATAATAAGACAATTCTTACTGCAAAGTACACTAAATATTAAACATAATCACACATCTCAAGAATTCTGCTGCCATATGGTAAACTGAAGCAAGTAACTGCAAAGACGATGGGAGGGATACAAATGTACCATTTCAACAATTTAGAAACTTATGTAACAATGAGAATCAGCACTAGTAGATAAAATAAACATATTCACTAACTAATTTCCTAATGAAGAATTTGCAAATGGAAGAAGCATTGCATCAGAGTTGCAACCAAAGGAGAATGTTAAGTCACACTAAGCAAAAAATGACTGCTTATTGTGCTGTTTATGCTTTCATAGTCAGAACAAGGCTAAGTGATGGTTTTAGTTTGGATAGATGAATGACATACGCTCATGACTCCAACAAGAATAACTGATGCTTACATTTAAGAAAAGTGATAATTTTCTTTTACATCTTTTCAAACTGATCAATTTTATTTTACCATACTTAGGTAATTAACACAGATCAGTGTTAAATGTATCTATCTAAATCTTTTAACTTTAAAACTCTTAGCTACAGGGTCAATTCCACATTTCAGAGGCAGTGTGTCAACTTTGCCCCACACCAATAAAGATTATTAACTGCCAAAAACTGTCATTTTACTTTGAGTCTTTTGGTATTCTTCAGTCAATGTAGGATTTCCTCTTTATTTTCAGTTTTGTAATATTTTATAAATACTAACCCACCATGTCTAATAAGTATAAAAGAAAGGAAGACAAAGGATATAGTTACATAAATAAAAACAGATAAATATTCAAAGTGGTAAAATAAATTATATATGCATATAGAATAAACTGCTTCCAGAACAGAAATAATTTTAAAGGGCAAAGAGAATTTTACCATCAAAAATTATTGTGTCTACATATGTGGCAATAATTAGCAAAAGAACTTTAAGTACAGAGTCAGATGTTTATTTAATGTTTATTTGAAAAAATTAGGAATTTGTCCCAATAATTAAAAAGCTAAATTCTTACAAATGAAACTTGTCAAAACTTGTAGATTCCACTGGATCAAGGCATGTTAGAGTATATACATCAAAGGTAGTATCATGACTGCAAATGCAAACATTGTGGCTTTGAAGGGATTTCTTACAACAGTTGAAGAAATGATTTGTGTTCTAATAAACTAAGTGCAGATCAAACTACTATATCATTTTTGAGAAAAGGTGACCAACAGAACATTTACGTATTAAGCCAGCTTTCCTACTGCTGGGACAAAATAACCAGCACTGACAATTTAAAGAAGAGGTTAATCTTAGGGTTTGAAAGGTGTCAGGCCATTGTCGCCTGGCTCCAAGGCAGAAACCATCAGGGCAGAAGGGCATGGGGGAGAAAAGCTGGTCAAATCATGGTAATGTATCTGGAAAGCAGAGAGTAGGGTCTTCAAAGAGCCAGAAAGGAAGAGGCCAGAGACCAGATACAGTCCCCAAGCTTATGCTCCCCCCAGACACACCCAGAAGCATGCTTTACTAATCTTTCATGTGTCTCTCAAGCCAATCAGGTTAAGAAGCTTGACTATCAAAATCTATCAGCAAGAACAGTATGTCTATTCTGATACCCTGAACTGAAGAAATGTTTGCTAGTCTCCTAATATTCCAGTAATGAAGCAAACTCAAATTTAAAATTTCACAGATATAACTGTGTGTACTTTTCTTAAACTTCTGTAGATTTTAACTAAGTAAATATCTCTTTGTAAAAGTCCATTAACTCATTTGCTTAAGACATTATTAATCATTTAGAAAAATACAAAGTTGTTCATTCTCCATGGGAAGAACCTCAACATTTTGACATCCACAGGATAAACTTACCAATTTACAACTTTATTGAAAGGTAGGGTGCAGATTATAAAAAATGTTCTATAATTCTCTGATAATGTTTCATCTGTATTATATAGACTTAAGCTCAACTATGTAAATTCAAATATATATTCAGGTATAAAAGTGTGGCACATTCTCTTTGAGAACTAGAAAAAATAAAAATATATTTTCCACAAAATAATATTTTTATTAAATGTGAACTCAGTAATTTACTCAAATCACGTTTTCCTCTTTTTTTGAAAGGAGAACAAAAATCCAATTATCTTCTAAGAAAAAAATTCCAAGATAATCCCTACTCTACAATTAAAGTTTAAAAATTTAAACACAAGAAATTTACTTTCCTTGAGACAAAATATATTAGTATGCTTCTCTCTCACACTTCTTTCTTAACAAAGAGAGGGAAAAAAGCACATATTTTTGTGATGCCAAATCACCAACCAGTCATTACTACTTTTCCAATTTATAACAGAGCTGCTAACGAGTTCTATTAAATATTTTGGAATTTCATTTATAAGATGAGATATTTGTTATTGAAAATTTTAGTAATTATAAAATTTCACAAAAATATTACAGAAAACTATATAGTATTTAGAAAACAGAAGTACTTATTAATAACCAAATGTGTAACTCCATTCAAACAATTATGGTTTAGAAGAATTTCCTTTTGGTCTACCCACCTGAAGAGCGAATGAAAGCTTAGTCAAGGGAAGCAGTTGTGAAGCATAAGAGACTTACAAATACATGATTTCCAATTTACCCAATCCATGAAATTAAAATGTGATCAATAGGACATCACTCTTTTGTAAAGGACATTTGAAACATATATAAAACAGGTATCATTTCAAATTTTTAATTATCCTTAACACTAATAAACCAATCAATAGCTACTTCTGTTTTTCAAACTGTAGTGTTATTTAAGTGAAGAATCTATATAGGATACATACATAAAGAACTCTGTCAATAAAATCATAATTCATATGTCCTCAGTGAGTAACACATATTTAATATATTTTATTCAAACGAAGTAGAAGGAAGGCCCTGTAATACTCCTTAGCCAAGAAAAGTCTCACAGTAGATAGAGGACTTCAGCTAAATTTTATAGTGTAGTCCCAAAAGAACCACTGTTTTGGAGAAAACTTCGAAGGTACACAGACCTAAGTTTGAAAAATAGCTCCACAACTTCTACCTCAGAGCCAAGTTATTTCATTTTCCTTTAAATTCAGTGCTTGATCAATAAAAGAGGAGTGGAACCTACTTATAAAATTGTGAAGATTAAATAAGACAATGTACCCAAAACACATAGCACAGGGCCTGACTTCTAGTATTTTCTCATTAACTGTCAATTCCCGGACTCTTATACCATTAGTTTGTTTGATTTATAGAATGATGACACTGCATTTGTGTACTGCTCCTATGTCTATATTTATCTCGCAGACTAAGATGCAGAGCTATTGCCAGACTCTTCTAGCTCCCTAGGAATATGCTGCATGAATAGCGAAGAACATCCTTGCAAGAAGAAATGTATTCTGGGAGGAGCAACCTGAGACCTTTACCAGTTTCAGGATATTGTAAAGGGATGAATGGGCAGAAGGTAAAGAAACAGAAGACTAGAGCAACAACACTATTGTGGACTAGAACAGAGCTTTAGGGAAATAATAATCAGTAAGCAATAAAGCAAAGGTAACTCTATGTTCTAAGTAAAAAAGACATGCAGTGGCCACTCAATATTTAACGATTTCTCAGTATTGTTTTAATTTGCATTTCTCTACTCGTCAGAGATGCTCAACATTTTTTCATGTATTCACTGGTCAATTGTACTTCTTCAGAGGGATGTCTTTCATTTCACTTGCCCCCCTCCCTTTCTTTTTTTGGATTGGGTCTTTTATTTGGGAATGAGGTCTAATTTCTGTGAGTTCTTTATATGTTCTAGATATTAGTCCTCTGTCCAAAGAATAGTTGGCAAATATTTTTTCCCATTCTATGGGTTGCCTCTTCATTCTGTTGGCGGTTTCTCTTGCTGTGCAGAATGTTTTTAACTGATATGATCCCGTTTGTTGAGTCTTGATGTTATTTCTTGTGCAAATGGAGTCCTGCTCAGATAAAAATGGTTGTCATCAAGCAATCAACTAAAAAATGCTAGTAAGGCTGTGAAGAAAAAGGAACCCTTCTACATGGTTGGTGGGACTGTAAACTAGTACAGCCATTTATGGAAATCTGTACAGAGATTCCTTAACTAAAAATACAAATTCTATTTGACCCAGCTACTCTTCCTCTGTGTATCTTCCAGAAAGAGGTAAGACATAATATTACAACAATATATATATACCCATGTTCATAGCAGCATAATTCATAATAGCTAAATCTTGAAAGCAGCTGGTATGTCCATCAACAGGTGAATGGATAAAGAAAATGTGGTAGTATTTCTATACAATGGAGTACTACTCTGCCATAAAGAAGGATAAACAAGTTATTTGTAGGACAATGCATGCACCTTGAGACCATAATGTTAAGTGACATAAATCAGGCACACATTGTTTCTCTGATATGAGAAACCCAGAGAAAAAATAAAGAGCAAAATAAGAGGTAGATAATAGAAAGCAGAGAGATAGATAGCTCCCTCTCAAAGGGGAAGGGGATCAAGAGATGGAGGGAGGAGAGAGGGAAAGAGGAGAGAGGGAAGGATTAGGGATGAAAAAAAGGAACTGGGATGTGTTATGCACATGTACCAACTCCACACAAGGAATTTAAACATTATGTACTATACTACAAACATATATCCACCCAAAGGGGAGTCCAAGGGATGGGTGGAAAATGGAGGGAAGGAAAAGAGAATGAAAAAAAGAATTAAAACATGTTATGTACATGTATCAACTTCCCACAAGAAATGTAAACATTATGTATTATGTACTAATAAACAAAAATAATAACAAAATAAGAAAATAATAGCATCATATAGTATGGATGAAAAAAATTACATGGTTTCTCTTACATGAAAAACCCAAAATATAAATAAAGAGCAAAATAAAAGACAGAATAAGAAACAGGGAGATAGACCTTTTGCAAAAGAAAAGGGGACCAAGAGATGGGGGGGATAAAAAAAAAAAAAGAAGGGGAGGAAATGGAAAAAGAATTAAAATACGTTATATATATGTGTACCAATTACCCATGAGGAATGTAATCATTATGTACTGCACATATGTATTAATAAAAAATAAAAATAAAAATATTTAGGAATTTCCAATTCCTTAGGGACTACCATGAACATAAATTTTTTTATGAATATGAATTTTAACTTTCCTTTCTCATAAAATCCCAATAAAACAAAAGCAGAACTAGAAGGATTATACCACTCTTTGCATACAATGAAATGGCTATATATTTCACCCCATTAAGAATGGTTACTATAAAAGACAATCTTTTAACAAATGTTGATGCGGATATGGAAAAAAGGGAACCCTTGAATATTCTTGGTGGAAACACAAATCAGTGCAGCTATTATGAAATTAAAAATAAAGCTGGGCCCAGTGCTAAACACCCACAGTCCCAGCCAATCCAGAGGTTGAAGCAGGAGGTCTGCTTGGGCATAGGTATTTGAGGCCAGTCTGAGCAACACAGCAGGACCCTGCCTTAACACATTCAAGTGGTGTGGGACAGTCCCAGGGGGTGGTATAGGCCACTTGATGGGACAGTCATGCACATACCACCATGGTACAAGCCAGTGGGAATGTGTTAAATTATAAACAAATAAATAAATAACAGAATTGCCATATGGGCTAGCAATCCTAATCCCGTCTATATATCCAAAGGAAATGAAATCAGTTTATTGAAGAGACATCTGTACTCTCATATTTATTGTAACATTTCACAATAGCCAAGAAATGGAAACCAATCTAAGTGTCCATCAACTGATGGACAAAAAAACTGTGGTGCATACACACATACATACTCAGTCATTAAAATAAAAGAAAGAAATCTTGTCATTTATAGACCTGGATAGACCTGGAAACCATTATGTTAAGTGAAAAAAGCCAGGCAGTGAAAGACAAGTATTATATGATCTCACTCATGTGGAATATAAAAAGGTTGATGTCACAGAAAGTTGAGAGAAGAATAGTATTCTTTGAGGATGGGGACAGTTGGGAGGAAACAGAGAAGGAGGGATATTAAGTTACAGTTAGCAGTAAAAAGTCCGGTATGATATTGCATAGTAGGGTGATTATAGATAATGAAAAATAAATAATGTGTATATAGTACAAAGAGCTAAAAGAAAGGATTTTGAATGTTTTCAACAAAAAGAGATGATACATATTTGAATAAAATTATAATTTAATTTTTATGGTGGTTTTTTTTTTTTTTTTTTTAAGCAGGACCTCACAAAGCTGGTCTTAAATTCACTATGTAATAATCCAGGCTGGCCTTAAACTCAAAATCCTCCTACCTCAGCCTCCTAAGTGTTGGGATTACAGGCATGTTATAATTTGATTTAGACACTACGCAATGTGTATGTATATATGTATAGTTTTTATGTTTTTATGTATATGTTTAAATTAAATTTAAAAAAATAAAGCAATGAAATCCAGAGTTGGTTCTTTGATAACATCATGAAAACAAAGAAACTGATTAAGAGGGAAAATGCAAATAATATTTCAGAAACAGAAGTAGGAACATTATTATGGACTTTCAAGAAATTTAAAAGATTACAAGAGAATACTACGAATAAAGAACATCAACAAGTTAGATAATCTAGATGAAGTAGAAAAAAATTTCCAGAAACACACATACTACCAAAGCTAACTCAAGAAGAAACAGAAAATCTAAACAGACCTATAAAAAATAAGGGGATCGAATCAGTAATCAAAATCCTTCCCAAAAGGATACGTCTACAGACAGTTTAGCTGGTATGGAAGAGGAATAAACATGTCCAAACATATTCTATGAAACAAGTATAACCCTAATATCAAAGCCAAAGATACAGGCTTGTCTGTCACTAGTACTACTGGCATCTACAGGTTAGAGGCTCGGTATGTGCTAAACAGTTTATGATGTACAGAAAATCCATACCATGGTATGATCAGTTGATTTATGACAAAGGAGATACTATACAGCAGTGAGGAGACAATCTTTTTAATAAACAGTGCCATATGAAGTGTATATTTGTAGGAAAAAAAGAAAATGTGACCTCTGTAACTCATACCATATGCAAAAATCCACTCTAGCGAAATCAGTTTCTAGAATATCATTTTTCCACCTTCCACTAGTGACTTGGCTACATAACTATATATTCATTGTGGGTTTCTTAACACTTTGTATGTTGTGGGACTAAATTTTTCAACATTCTTAGCTCAACCCACAAGATCCCAGGAGTAATCACCCAGTGTGAATACCGAACCTACTAAGTTAAGAAAACTAAAAAGGTCTCCACACACAGCCAAATATCCTATTTAGATGGAGGAATTACACGTAGTTGAGAATGACTATTCTAAATTGTTAACATATGAGAGTATTTTCTTGGTTTTGGAGCATGGAAAAAACTTCTTAAACCCTAAGGAGAAAAACAGAGAACATTCAACAGTAATTAAAAACAAAAACATAACAGAGGGAAAGGAAAAGACATTTCACAAAAGATATCTAAACCAATGCATTTATGAAAAAGTACTCAATTTCATTTGGAATCAGGAAAATGCATTCTCCAGAAGGGCCAAAATTAAAGAAGCTATTAACATAAAACACTGGTGAGGATATGAAGCAAAAAGGGACTGTCATACATTGTTGATAGTATCACACAACCACTTTACAACAATTCTTTGTTATTTTCCAAATTTGAACATACATAACCCAGATTCTACTCTTGGCATATACCAATACAAATGCTGCACATGTGCACCAAGAATGCTCATGGCAATGTTATTCTACTCAAAAGTCCTATACTAAAAACTGGATGAGATGATACAAGTGAACTACAGCTACACCTGACGACATTCACAAATCTCTCAAACACACTGAACAAATAAGCCAGACACAAAATACTACTACTATAAGTACAAAAACTATTAAAAGTTCAAAAACAGGCAAAAAAATCAGTTTCATTCTTAAAGTCAGGTATGATTATGCTGGAAAGAGGAAATGGATGATGACTGTGAAAGGAAACAGGGCTTCTGATTTGCCGGCAGTATTCTTATTCTTTTTTTTTTTTTTTAATGTGGGCAAGCGCTTCTGCCACTGAGCGATATCAATGGCCCTTTTTTTCCTTTATGTGGGTTCCAGGAGTCGAACTCAGGACCTCACGCTTGCCGGGCAGGCGCTTATGCCGCTGAGCCATTTCACCGGCCCAGTATTCTTATTCTTGATCAGTAGTGATTATGAAGTGTTTCCTTTGTGATGATTGAACTATGTACTCAACAGTTGGTGCACCTTACTGTATTATATTTTAACCTTTAAAAAGACATGAAGTGCTTTTATATGCTGTATATGCAGCCTGGAAAGTATATTACAAAAATACTTTATTATGGTATTAGAAGTCAATTAGGAATAGAAATCATTTCTGAGAATGTAATAAATTTTCACTTCTACCTTTGTTTAATTAAATAAAATAAAAGATCTTAAAAAGAACTGCTTGAGTTTTCAATATGCTGCAGGAATGTTTTATTTACCTTGATCATCTGAAAAAATGCTGTTTCTTAGCACTTAGAAAGAGAAATAAAATATACACTTTGGAAAATCCTATTAAAGAAAAGGTGAAGATGTTTGTTTTTAAGTATTAAAATATTTTTCTTAAATTTAGATTAAGAAGAGGATTATGATAAATGATACCTGAACTAAAGATGGTTTCTATAAACAATTCATGTACAGTACATAGCCACCAAACTAAACCTTGGCTTACATTTTTATAATTCCATGACCTTTCAATAAAACCCTATTTTACAATACCAATAATTATTTTATTTATAAAATAAGAATCAAGCATTTACAATATCAAGTTGCTCATACCAAGTAATTCTCTCTGAATTTAAAACTTTTATGTATAATTGCATAGTTAACAGCAGAAATTCTAATTCATTTTTAAGCCATGTAGTGCCACCAAGTGGTAACAAATTCTTCTCCTGAACTACTACCCAGGAGTCATAGAAAGTTATGTGGAAATATTATATTAGAATGTAAAAATCAATCTTAAAATCTTGGTGAAACTTTAGAAACAAAACAAGGGGACTTACAACAGAGTGATATAGTTTTAAAATTAAAGCTTTCTTAGAAGGCAAGAACTATAAACACAATGCTGTAGCACTGACTTTTTGTTTATATTTTAAATCCACATTTTTCTAAAGGATATTAAGTTGCTTTAGAAATTAATTAAACACACACACGTGTGCATGCACAGTAAATGAACTGAAGAATTTCCTAATTCTGTCACCAGTTAAGTACAGGGAAACTGAAGAGAAAGTGAGTAGAAAAAGAAAACTGGCTCTTTAGCTACTATCTGTGTTAGTCTTGCTAGGACTGTCATATAAAATATTCAAGATTGGGTGGCTCAAGCAACAGAAATTTACTGCCTCACAGATCCGGATGCTAGAAATTCCAAGATCAAGGTGTTAATGGCATTGGCTCCTTTTGAGGGTTGTGAGGAAAAGATGTGTTTTACTTCTTTTCTTGGCTTGTAAATGGCCATCTTCTTTCTATGTTTCTTCACATTATCTTCCCTCTATGAATATCTTGGTGTCCAAATATTCAAATTTTATAAAGACTACCAGTCCTATTTGGATTAGGACCTACCCTAATGACCTCACTTTAATTTGTTTACCTCTGTAAAGACCCTTTCTCCAAATAAGGTCATATTCTGGGATGCAGGAAGTCAGAATTTTAGCGTATCAACAGGGTGGACACAATTCAACCCAAAAAGAGGACATCTGAAGATGAAGCTCAGTGGCAGAACACTTGCCTGGGTTTAGTTCCTAGCACTGGGGGAAAAAAATTACACTAAGAATTTTTGGGCTGAAGTGTAGCTCAACGATACACTACTAGCCCAGCAAGCACAAGGTCCTTGTTTCAATCTCAAGCAACACAAAAAACAACAAACAAAAAATCCTCTCGCTTTTTAAAATCACAGAATACTTTTAAATTCATGAAGTATTGCCATCAAAAGAAATGACAACTTTTATTATAAAACTATATATAAATTATCAAATAAGTGCCACATTGTTCATATACTATCAAATTATAATGTACTTTGTCCCAGACTTTACCTCCTACTCCCCCTCCTCACTGTACTCACATTGGCCTCCTGACTATTCTTCGATCATACCCCAGGTACTTGGTACTTAGTGATCTCTGCTTGAAGTTCTACCTCCAGATATGCATAGATCACTTACTTTACACTTATGCCTAATTATCTCCTTCTTAGTTATTTCTAGACTAATCTACATAAGATAGCACTTGCTATAGTTTAGATCTAAAATATCCCCCAAAAGTCTCACATTCAGAGATAGGGCTTGGTTGGAAGGGGTGAGTCCTAGGGCTTGATTTGGAAGACTGTATTCTCCCTTCTCTCTTTGCTTCCTGGCTGCTATGATATGAGCAGCTTTCCTCCACCATGATCCTCTGCCATGCCCCTTCTGCCTTGAAGCCAGTAACCATGGACTGAATTCACTGAAACTGTGAGTCAAAATAAGCTTCTGCTTTAAGTTATAGGTGTAAGTATTTCGTCCTGGTGAAAGGAAAGTTGACCAATATAGCACTGTTACTCTGTATTCTCCTCTGCTTGTATTTTGCCTCACAGCACACATAAAACACAGAGGTATTCTTATTGCACCTGACATATTATATAGTTATTTGCTTATTTGTTTTTCTCCCTGATTATAAAGTAAGCTTCTAGAGGGCAGACATGTTTGTTCACTGATATGACCTGGCAACTAAAACAGTACCTCCCCACGTTGAGCACAATTGGTGACTACTTTTTTGTGTATTTTAATAGCTGAAGGAATTTCTACAAGCGTCTCAGATTCCTAAGTGGAATCTAGTGGTCCCTTTCTACTCATTCTCTATACCAGAGATAGAATGAAGTTTTCAAGTTCACTACTCTGTGAAATACATTTTTCAATTCCAATACATTTCAATTTGAAATACTTAATTTCAAATCCT
Source organism: Erethizon dorsatum (assembly GCA_028451465.1). Classification (NCBI taxonomy): domain Eukaryota; kingdom Metazoa; phylum Chordata; class Mammalia; order Rodentia; family Erethizontidae; genus Erethizon; species Erethizon dorsatum. The sequence goes on along the minus strand of CM051829.1, from coordinate 102,317,552 downwards.
TAACACAGCTGAAACAGCTGTGCTGAGACCTGCCTCTCCACTTGGGTCTCACACTTTCTTCCCACCAGTCCTTAGGGAGCCACCTCACTGGTCCTCTCTCGAATTCTCCAAATATGTTCCTTCTTATCAGAGTTTCTGTATATCCTCTGCTCTCTTCTCCTCAGTCCTCCATCACACAAATCTAGTTAACCGTAACTCATAATACTGCTTCGGATCAGCTCTCAAGGTCACTAACCATGGGAAGCCTTCCTCAACACACTGTGTCAAGTTACTTGTCATATGCTCTGGCATTTTTTCCTTTCAAATACTCAACTGACGATGACTGATTAAAAGATCTTTCACAATGAGACCTAAATTTTAAGAAAAATCTTCCCTATGGTTCCAAGAGAACAGGAACCGCGTCTTTCGTTGTATATGCTATGCTTTGGACAGCCTAAATGAAGAGGCACCAAAAACAAAACAAAACAAAAAACAAAGAACAAGGGCCGGTGAGATGGCTCAGCGGCGTAAGCGTCTGCCTTGCAAGCGCGAGGGCCCGAGTTCGACTCCCGGATCCCACATACGAAAAAGGGGCCGGTGATATCGCTCAGCGGCACGGGTGCCTGTTGGCGCACGAGGTCCTGAGGTCGACCCCCGGTACCCACAAAAAAAAAAAAAAACAAAGAACAAAAAACCACAAACGAAACAAACAAAAAAGCTAACTATAAATGAACATGGGCCTGAAAATTAAATTAAATCAGTAAATTATAGAAATCAAATGAAGCAAACTTTCCTATTATTAACTTCACTCGTTTCATCAGGCAAACTGGATGCTTCTGAGTAGCCCCTCTCTAGCCACTAGTGTGTACACAAAAGATACAAGCTAATTTTAATATTTAATTATACAATCAATTTGAAAATATATGGAAAATAATATAATCTGATATTATATACCTTACTGAGGATTGGGTCTTTCATTTTAATGTGATACACATGAAACAAGCAGATTTTAGACAATGGTTCTAATAACCATTACTATTTTTTTAATTGAGAAAATAATTATTTAAATCTCTGAAACATTTATTGTTCCATAATTAGCTTTCTGGCATGCAAACAATTACTATATTCATGCTGCACTGTATAATTTTGACAGACACTACAAATTTTTACTGTTTCTTTATGATGATATCACTTAATGATAATTAAGGTGGGTTTGAATGAACTCTTAGAACAAATTTGTGAGGCTGCAGTGTAGATCAGTGGTAATATGGATGCTTAGCATGCTCAAGGAACTGAGATCAATTCCTAGCATTAACCCCCAAAATTAAATCATAAATGATATTTAATAAGGCTGTACTGTAACTCCGAGATATATGACTCTTTTCCTAAATATGTTAAGAGTATATCTCAGATACACTGATAAATAGATGCATATTTATTGGTCACAGCAAACTAAAGTCACAAATGTGATTAATGCATTACAACTTGTCATTCATTCTAAAGGTGTTAGATAAATATTCATCACAAAAATCAAAGTAATCATATTTGGCAGGTATTATTCAGTAATCACTACCTGATAAAAAATTCCAAATAATTTAATACAATGCATTAAATCACTCAGTTATATGGAATATTTTGAATTTATTGTTACAAATTCAATAGTGTCCATCCAAAACTCACATGTTGAAGCCGTGACCTCCAAGAATCTCAACATGTGGCTGTATTAAATAATAAAATTACTAAAATGAAACTGTTAGCATGGGCCTTGTCCAATCTGATTATTATTGTAAGAGACTAGGATATATAAAACGACACCAAAGGATGGGTAAGCACAGAGAAAGGGTCATCAAAGTGAGAGGGCAGCCATCTGCAAAGCAAGAAGCCAAGCCTCGATTAAAATCAAACCTGCCAACTTCTTGATCTTGGAGTTCTAGCATTCAGAAACATGAGAAAATAAATTTCTATTGCTTGGGCTACCCAGTCTGTGGCATTTTCTTATAGTAGTCCTAGCCAACTAAATGCTCACCTGGCAGAACCAATGTGATGGTTTAAGTGATACTGTATATAAAGATCTATTTTGATATAAGAATGACTAGTAATTTCTGCCCTCTGAAAAGATCAAACTAAGGTCACCTCCACTATGCTTTATGCTAAACCCTGAGATGTTAAACTGAGTACCTATTTGGATATACAAACAAATTTGTCTAAGAAAAAAATGGTCCTACCTACCCATACTACTGCAACCCTATAAAGCAATGAAATGGAGCTCTACTTGGATGGGGAACTATGTCAGTTTTTAATAGTCAAAAGAGAACATCTCAACTTCTACATAAAATGATACAAAAAAATATGGATCTTCTTTCAATTCATATAATAGAAAACCTTAGATTTGGGGCTTTTGCTAACTGTCCTTTTCGATGGCTGAGAAAAATTCTAGGATAGTGATAAAATCTAGCTGGGCTTCAGAGATACTTGGGAAATTTTTAAAAGATAAAGTCTACAATTCCTTCCCTAGAATTTGATTCAATTTCATTAAGGCCTGTAGAGGATGGTTTTTGTTTGTTTTTTAAAACTATTCCTTAAAGCCCTGGAATGTAGCCAGGATCACTCTATGTCAGAATTGTCAAATATGTCTGTGCTTGAAGACTTTTAAAAAATACTGATGCTCAATCACTATCTGAAAAATTCCAATCTAAGTAACTTTGGCAGTGGTGTGTGTGTATGTGTGTGTGTGTGTGTGTGTGTAAGTGTACATAATCCCCTGTGGCACTGCAATGCCTAGCCACGATTAAAAACAACAGTCTAGAGATTGAGTACAAAATGGTTGTATGTTGTGATTAATGTGAATTATGTGCAACAAAACATCCAAATGATTACCTATAGAAAAACATCACTTACATTTTGTAAAGGACACAACAAAAGAGACTATATGCTGCAGTATGGCTTCATTATAAAAGTATCTGAGAATCTTCACTTATCCAGGTAGAAAAGAGATTGAGAACCTGAAATGAACTCCTAGTAAAGAGAACTAAACAGTATACTAGAAGGATTAATATACTGTGACTAAGTGAGATTGATTCCTGGAATGCAAAGATTGGTTCAGCATAAAAACCAATCAATATAACACACCACATTAACAAAACGAAGGACAAAAATCACTGACAGATATTACAATTGATGTAGAAAAACGACAAAATTCAACACCCTTCTTCATGATAAACACTAAGGCAAGGAAGGAAACAACTTGAAATGGTGAAAGACTGAAAGCTTTGCCCTAAGACCAGCAACAAAACAAAGATGTAATTTCTACCACTTCTATTTAACACAGAACTGGAATTCCTAGCCAGAGAGGGAAAGAGTGAGAAGCAAAAGGAAGGCAGGAATAGATATAGGAAACACATCAAATGGGAAAGGATGAAGTAAAATTAACTGTGTTCACAGGTGATATGATCTTATATATAAGAAACTCTAAACATTCCACAAAAAAATTTATAATGAATTAAGCAAAATTGAAGTTTATAAAAAATCAACACAAAAAATAATATTTCTATACCAAAGTAAAAAAGAAAAGTTCCAATTCCAAAAGCATCTAAAAGAACAAAATATTCAGGAATAGACTTAGTCAAAAAAGCAGAAAACTTGTATATTAAAAACTTTTACAAAATAGTGCTTAAAAGAAATTAAAGATACAAATGGGAAACATCTCATGCTCATGGATTGGAAGACTTTAATATGGGGCATCATCCCCTTCCTGGTATCTTCCCAGAAGAATTAAAAACATCCTACCACAGCAATATATGTGCACCCATGTTTAAAGCAGCACAATTTGTTAATAGCCGGATCTTGTAATAGCCAAATGCCCATCAACCGAGGAATGGATAAAAAAGATGTGGTATTTTTATACAATGGAGTACTATTCAGCCATAAAGAAGGATAAACTGGAGACTTTTATAGGTAAATGGATGCAACTCGAGACCATACTCATAAGTGAAATAAACCAGACACATATGTGTAAACATCGTATTGTCTCCCTAGTGTGAGAAACTGAAAGAGTAAATAAGATCCAAAATATACAATAGATATGGTAAAACAGGAAGAAACTGTTCAAAAGGAAAGAGAAACTAAGATGAGGGAATGGAGAAAAGAAGGAAGAGAAAAGGAAAATATATATATATATATATATATATATATATATATATATATACACACAAGATAGTTAAGATAGATACACTACTAATTTCACTTAGTTTGTTGAAAAGAAAGATTTGCGCTAATATTGTTTGGACAATTGAATGTTGATATCTTGTACCCTAAGTAACTAATATTAAGATAACAATATGTAATGTGTTAACCATTGTTACCCTATTATACTGTTTTGAAATTTTGCTCTATTTTTTTCTCTTTAAAATTAAAAAAAAAAAAAAAATATATATATATATATATATATATATAGGGCATCATGATGGGTAAAATATACCCCGACTATATTTTTCTAATAAAGTATGTACTTCAGACTAACAGTAGCTAGCTGTGCGTCTCAGTAGCTGTGTTGGGGAATACAGGAAGCAACTTTGTGCTCACGCACTTGGTATGACAAACAGCAAGGACTGTGCACATGTGTCAAAGTGTAAATAGGTTAGTTTTCCCCACATTATGAACCGTGTCACATTTTCGTGTATTTATAATTTTTGTATTACATGTTTTCTTTTGATTTTTCTTCTAGAATTAGCACAGTTCAGCACAATGTTGCATGAAAATCTGCTTTTACAATTTTGGGAGGAGGTTGAAAGTGATTCAGCTAACGATGATGACTTGGACCATGTAAGCCAAAGAAGTTAGCAAGATATGACAGAGAATGAAGACCTCAATTCAGATGAGGAAGAAAACAGTAATACAAAGCAGTATTTGACTATTCAAAATGCTACAAAATGGCCATGGATACCTGAATAATCCAACGTTAGAACTAGGTCAGAAAATGTTATTAGGGACATCAGGGAAAATGGCGGAATGGTGAGCAGCAGAGAAACAATCTCTCTGATATTTGAAATCCAGATGCTAGAATACAGCAAGGTGAGGAAGAGGAGGAATGAAGTGGGTCCCCAGGAGCCAGCAAGGATCTGAAGTGAGAATTAGAGCCTCCAGGGAGAGTGAAAAGAGGGACAACAATTCGGAGGAGGGAGGTGGCAATTAGTGCTTTCTCCTTGACCCTGGGCTTACAGGTGGGAGGGTGGCTCGAACCTGCAGAGGCACAGTGACTACTGGCAACCCCAGAGGCTGGGGAACATGGAGAAATGTGCAAGTGGAACAGAGCAGTGGACGTTGTGGACTTGCAGTGGCCAGTGAGTTATCTGGGTTCATACGCTCCCCAGGAAAGGGTGACTGGCTGGTAGCCATCTTGAAAGGGGCCAATAGAAGTCACAACTCAGAACAGCTGTGGGGTTGGCTCCATCTAGTGGCTCCAAATGTCAGGGTGAAGTGCAACCAAGTTCAAGTCAGCAGGAGGTCAGGGAGCCAAGCCAGAGCTGACTGGGAGTTCAAACTGGCAGGAGTCACTCAGTGTTGTGAGCTAAAAACTAGGGTCCCAGCCTCACAGCCAGGAGGCAGAACCAACCTGAACTACAGTGGAACTAAAAGCACAGATTTGCAGGGATTATCTACCACTGCCGTTATTCTACTGCTGGCTTGCTGGGACCAATTAACACAGATCTGGGCTCTGTCTGTGCCCTCTGCCAACCAATGACAGCAGAGATGTACACTGAAGTGGACATTTTTTTTTCAACTTCCTTTCTTGGCTATTTAATTTTATTTTTATTTTTAAATTACTTTTACTTTTTTCTCTTTTTCTTGATTTTTTTTTTATATGAATGACAGCATTGTTGCTAGTTTTTTGTTTTTTGGTTGTTTTGTTCTGTTCATTTCTGATTCTTCCTTCTTTCTTTCCCTCCTATCTTCTTTACCAGTTCCCAAAGCTTGCAAAATCTTCCTTGGTCCTCCAGCCTTGCTTCTAACCCCTTAAAATTCTTCTATTTCTCTATTTTTTCCACTAAGCCCTTTGAAATTTTCTCCCTTGAGGACAAAAATCACTATATTGAGGAAATATATACTGTACACAATTTTCTGGTATGTATGTATGTATGTATGTATTTATTTTATTTTTTGAGACATGGTCTTGCTATGTAGTTCAGGCTGGCCTTGAACTCGTTAGGTAGCCCAGGTTGGCCTTGAACTCATGGCGATCCTCCTGCCTCAGCTCTCGAGTGCTGGGATTACAGGCATGTACCTCCGTGCCCGGCCTGGTTTGTTTTAGATTTGGTTATATAACTATAAATCCTGTTCTTATACTTAAAAGGTGGCAAATTAATAGTTTCCAAAGTTTGTCATTTTATAGTGTGTGTTAGATGATACTGTTATTACTGATTGTACTACTTTAACCAAGATGACATAATTGTTCTTGTCAGGGAAATTGAAAATGTAAAGAAAATCTTAAAACTTTTAAAACTTGTAAGTCTGCCACTGTACTCAAAGATGAGGACAGGCAGGCACAGACTGCTCCCTTCATTAGAAAGTGGCAAAGCTCAGCTAGCCTTGGCATTCCAATGCCAGCTGCAGCATGTAAGATAAAGTGCACCTCAAAGTACATCTTGTTGTGTTAACCCATTCCAAGGTTTCAAAGCAGTATCACTCCGAGACAGCTTGGCTCAGTCTAAGGCAGTGATTGATTCATTCTGCTCACTCTAGCCTTGACCTCCCTGTTATAGGATAAAAAGCCCCCAATTAACTTGCCTGAATCAAACCTGCCTAGCAATGTATGACGAGACAATATGTAGCCAACTATAGTGTCCTGTTATCAGCCTTTTGTATTCACTACTAACAACCTATGTAAGTGACTGTTTAACCTCAAGACAGGGTTGGTGATTTGGACCCCACGGTCCCCCAGCCCACCGGCGTTAATAAAGTTTGCCTTCCACGTTCCTCAGCACTAAATGTCTTCCATTTGGCTCGGTCCTGTTTATTTTTGGCTCTTCCCTGTATGCCAAGACTAAGATCACCTAAGGGTAATAAACAATAATATAGGCCAGTGCTAGGCCATATAGGCAGCAACTTCTCATTCCTGATAAATTCTAGACGTAGGACCTTGCAACAGAATCAAAACCCAAAAGCCAGCTAACGTGGAAGACATCTCTGAGAAGTAGTCATTTTCTAAGGGTTCTCGATACTACTAATAAAGATACTTACCATTTACAAGAAGCAACACTGGAAATAAACTGACAAAGAAAGAAAGAAAAAAAGAAAGGAAGGAAGGAAGGAAAGAGAGAAAGAAAGGCAGACAGAAAATGAGAAGACACGGAAGCAAGCAAGATGCAACCCTAGACTTCCAACTTCCCACAGTCAAACCCACAGACAATGAGGTAGAACAATTCAAAAGCCAGCCACCTGGACTCTCTGAAGTGGTAAGAGCAGACATAACAAAGCACATGAATGAGGCACTAGAAAAAAAATCAAATCAGAAATAATTTCTCAGATAACTTCACAGCCATAATAAAGGGCATGATTAGTGAATCTAGAGAGAAGATACAGATAAAAAAAAAAAAATAGAGGCGCTTAGGAAAATGATGGAAACCATAAATGCCCAACATAGGAGAGAAATGGAATCCATGAAACAGATTTAATCAGGTATCTAGCTGATTAAAAATTCTATTGAAAGTATACACAGCAGAGTGAACAAATGTGAGGACAGAATATCAGATGTTGAAAACAGGACTGTGGTTAGCGATCATGAAAAGAAAGATTTCTTAAAAATAGCAAAGGACCATGAAAAATCAATCCACCAGCTGCTATCAGACCCAAAGAATAACAACATAACATTGGAGTCAATGAAAAAGCAGGAGACAACACAAACAACATAAAAAACCTGTTCAGAGAAATAATGGCAGAAAACTCACTAAGCATGGAAAAAGACTTTGAAACATATAGAACTCTAATTAGCCATGAGGCAAAAAGTAAAAACAAGAAAAAACTACCCTGCATATGATAATCAGGATTTCAGAAATTCAACACAAGAACAGAATATTAAAAGCTGTTAGAGGGAAAAAAAAAAATCACTTATCAAAGAAAGCCCACCAGAATCACAGCAGACTTCTCAACACAAAGCTTAAGTCAAGGAGAAAGCTTGGACTAAAGCATTTCAAACCTTAAAAGAAAATAACTTCTAAGCCAGATTGACATACCCTGCCAAACTATCTTTCAAATTCATGAAGAAATAAGATACTTCCATGACAAAGAACACTTGAAGAAATTCATGAACACCACGCCAGCACTCCAAAATGTTCTCAAAGACATTCTAGAAAGAGATAACAAGGATTACAATTCTATGAATCCCAATAGAGTGAATCCACCAGCCAAGGCAAGCAATTAAAAAGAGGGGAGAAAAGGGAAGACAACAACAGGAAAATAACATGACAAGGATAAGTCAACACAAATCAGTTGTAATCATCAATGTTAATTATCTCAATTCACCAATAAAAAGAAACAGACTGGCAGAATGGATCAAGAAGCAAGATCCAACAATATACTGCATACAAGAAACACATTTAACTCAAAAAGAAAGTCACAGACTGAAAGTCAAAGGATGGAAAACAACACTCCATGTGACAGGAACCTGGAAAATGCAGGGGAAACTATTCTATTTGCAGATCAAGTGGATTTCAAGCCAACACTGATTAAGAGACAAAGGTCACTACCTCCTTATTAAGGGAACAATCCAAGAGAAAGAGATAAAACAAATACTAACTAACATGAAAAATCTAATACACACTAATACAATTGTAATGGGGGACCTCAATACCCCACTGTCACAAATAGATCAACTAGACAAAAAATTAACAAAGAAATATCAGAACTGAACCAAATTTCTGAACAAATGGACGTAGTAGATGTCTAGACAGTATTCCACCCCAAATATCAGAATACATATTCTTCTCAGCTGCACACAAAACATTCTCCAAAATAGACCACATACTAGCACATAAACCATGCTTAAGTAAATGCAAAGGAACTGAAATTATCCCACACATATTATAGTGCAATGAAACTGGAAATCAATGGCAAAAGAAAACACAAAAACTATAAAAACACAAGGAAATTAAATAACATCCTCCAGGACAACCAAAGGGTCACAGATGAAATTAAAAGAACAAATAAGACAGGTTCTACAATTAAATGATAATGCCAGGGCCAGTGAGATGGCTCAGTGGCGTAAGCACCTGCCTGACAAGTGCCAGGGCCCAAGTTCAACTCCCGGAACCCACATACGAAAAAAGGGCTGGTGATATTGCTCAGCAGCACAGGCGCCTCCTGGCACACAAGGTCCAGAGGTTGACCCCCGGTACCCACAAAAAAAAAAAAAAAAAAAAAATGATAATGCCAATACAACATACCAGAACTTACAGAACACAATGAAAGCAATCCTATGAGGGAAATTTATAGTGGTAATTTCCCACATCAGAAAAACAGAATGAGTGCAAAAATATTACCTAATGTTGAACATCAAGCTTCTAGAAAAAGAAGAGTAAGTCAAGCCCAAAGCTAGTACAAGGGAAGAAATTACAAAGATCAGAGCAGAAATTAATGCAATGGAGAGTAAGAAAACAATACAAAGAATCAATGAATCAAAGAGTTGGTTCTTTGAAAGATTAAATTAAAAAAAGGGAAGAAAAGACTCAAATCCATGCAATTAGGAATAAAAAAATGAAAACACAATAAATCCTGCAGGAATATAGAAGATCATCAATACCTAGTTCAAGAATCTGTATTCTAGGGCCAGTGAGATGGCTCAGCGGTGTAAGCGCCTGCCTGGCAAGCGCAAGGGCCCGAGTTCGACTCCCGGAACCCACATACGAAAAAAGGGGCTAGTGATATCGCTCAGCGGCACGGGCGCCTGCTGGCGCGTGAGGTCCTGAGGTCGACCCCTGGTACCCACAAAAAAAAAAAAAAAAAAAAATCTGTATTCTAGGGCCAGTGATATGGCTGAGCGGGATAAGTGCCTGCTTGGCAAGCACGAGGCCCTAAGTTCGACTCCTGGTACCCACATAAAGGAAAAAAAGGGCCGGTGATATCGCTCAGCGGCACAAGTGCCTGCTGGCAAGTGCGAGGTCCTGAGTTCGACTTCCGGTACCCACATTAAAAAAAAAAAAGAATCTGTATTCTAATAAGATGGAAAACACATAAGAAATGGACAGATTCCTGGATATGTATGATTACCAAAGCTGAATGAAGAAGACACAAAGATTCTCAATAAACCAGCATCAGTCAATGAAATTGATGGTGTAATAAAAAACCTACCAGGTCCTGACGGATTCACTGCTGAATTCTATAAGAAATTTAAAGATCAAATGTCACTACTCTTCAAACTCTTTAATTAAATTGAAAGGGAAGTAATACTCCCAAACTCATTCCTGGAAGCAAGCATTACCCTGATACCAAAACCAGAGGATGATCCAAACAAAAAAGAGAACTACAAGCCAATCTCCCAAGTGAACATACACACAAAGTCCTCAGTAAGATAATGGCAACAGAATGTAGCAAACCATCCAGATTATATACCATGACCAAGTAGGATTCATCCCAGGGATGCAGGGATGGTTCGACATATGCAAATCAATAAATGTAATATACCATAATACTAGAGTCAAGGATAAAAACCACACGATCATTTCAATAGATGCAGAAAAGCCATTTGACAAAGCCTAATACCCATTCATGATAAAAACCCTACAGAAAATTGGAATACACGGTCTTTATCTCAATCTGATAACCTGACTAACAGCCCACATACTAAATGATCAAAAACTGAAAGCTTTCACTCTAAAATCAGGAACAAGACAAGGATGTCTACTCTCACCACTCTTATTAAATACCGTTCTAGAAACATTAGCCAAAGCAATTAGAAAAGAGAAAGAAATAAAAGGAATAAGGATAGGAAAGGAAGAAGTTAAATTACCATTATTTGCAGGTGTCATGATACTCTACATAGAAGAGCCAAAAAATTCCACCAAAAGGCTCCTAAATTTAATAACCAAATTCAGTACCATAGATGGATAAAGTCAACACTCCAAAATCAATAGCATTCCTATATACAAACAACAAACTCACAGAGAGAGAAATTAGGGAAATCATGCCTTTCACAATAACATCCAAAAAATTGAAATACTCAGGAATCAACTTAACAAAGGAAGTAAAAGACTTTTACATTGAAAACTGCAGTACTCTGAAAAAGTAGATTGAAGAGGATATCAGAAAATGGAAAGATATCACTTGCTCTTGGATAGGAAGAATCAGTATAGTAAAAATGGCCATACTTCCAAAATTGTTATACAGATTTAATGCAATCCTGGTGAAAATACCAATAGCACACTGCACAGAAGAAAACAATCCTAAAACTCATTTAAAACCAGAACAGAAACCGGTGTGTTCTAGTGTTACAGAAACCATTACCAAACCAAATGGAAGACTCTTTGCACCAAGGAGTTGGAAGGCAACTTTTATTTAACGACAGCGGGCTCGTGGGAACTAGATTCCAAATCACTGGCACCAACTTAGAGTAAAACAGTAACTTAAATACATTTTGTAAGCAGGAAGTACAAAGCTGATAGCGGGTTATTTTATAATTGGTTACATATGTTTTGTCACACATTGTTAGGCAGATTTGTCCTGAGCAGGTTTTGTTAGGCAGAGTTGTTCATCATAAGGCAGGAAAGTCTAGGGAGGGAGCTGGGGCTGAGCACATGAATAAAATCAAGCATGTCCTTGGCTGGGCTAGCCTGTCCCAAGCAGAAAGTCCTTAAAACAAGATACGTTTACAGGCTGGGTAGTGCAGCTGGGCTAAATTATCTTTGAGTTGCAGCTAGGATGCTGGGTCAAGGCTAGTTGACTCTAATGGTCTATCAATGAGACCGGCTAAGCTAGCATAGCTTATCTTAGCATGGTGTCAGGCTGTTTTTAAAATTTCTTTCTTTTTTTTTTTTTTAATGTAGGTACCAGGAGTCGACCTCAGGACCTCGCGCTTGCCAGCAGGTGCTTATGCCGCTGAGCCATCTCACCGGCCCTAAAATTTCTATTACACTAGAATAGTAAAAGCAATCCTGGTCAACAAAGGCAAGGCAGGGGGTATCACAATCTGACCTGGATTTCTACTACAAAGCTACTGTGGTAAAACCAGCATTGTACTGGCAACAAAACAGACCTGAGGATCAATGGAAAAATTCAAAGATGCAGAAACAACTCCAGACACACTCAGGCACCTTATCTTTGACAAAGGGGCCAAACACCTTCACTGGAAGAAAGATAACCTCTTTAATAAATGGTGCTGTATAAACTGCCTTTCCACATGCCAAAGGCTAGAACTAGATCTGTATCTCTTACCATGCACTAAATTAAAATCAAAATGGATCAAAGACCTAAATAATAAAATGGAAACACTAAATCTGCTAGAAGATAGAACAGCTAGAACTCTTGAAGACACAGGTGTAGGCAAAGACTTTATCAACAAAACCTAATAGCACAGGAAATATCACAAAGAATCAACAACTGGGATCTCATCTTATTAAAAAACTTCTCCACAGTTTAAAAAAAAAAAAATCAACAGAGTGATGAGACAACCCACAGAAATGGGAAAAATATTTTCCTGGCTGTTCCTCAGTCGAAGGACTAATATCTAGAATACATAAAAAACTCAAAAGAATTAGACCCCCCAAATTTAAAGACCTAATCCAGAAATGCGCATCTAAAATGAACAGACACTTCTCAGATGAAGAAGTACAAATGGCACATAAATACATGAAAAAATGTTTAACATCACTCGTCATTTGAGATGCAAATTAAAACAATGCTGAGATTCCATCTCACTCCAGAAAGAATGGCTATTATAAAAAAACTACCATTTAACATATGCTGGCGGGGCTGTGGGGAAAAAGCCGCCCTTCTCCACTGTTGGTGGGAGTGTAGACTGGTGCAACCACTGCAGAAAGCAGTGTAGAGATTCCTCAAAAAATTAAAACTAGTGGTTCCATTTGACTCAGCTTTTCCCCTTCTTGGTATCTTCCCGAAAGAATTAAAAGCATCATACCACAGCAATATATGTACACCCATGTTTATAGTGGCATAGTCTGTAATAACTAAATCTTAGGAACAGCCCAAATGACCGTCAACCGATGAATGGATAAAGAAGATGTGGGGTTTTTTTATACAATGGAGTACTACTCTGCCATAAAGAAGGATAAACTTGAGACATTTCTAGGTAAATGAATGCACCTTGAGACCACACTCTTAAGTGAAATAAATCAGACACACCTTTAAATACCACATTATTTCTCTGGTATGAGAAACTAAGAGTGTAAATAAGGACCAAAATGCATAGTAGATATTGTGAAATAGGAAAAAAATGTTCAAATGGGAAGGGGAAGTAGGAGGGGGAGAGGGGAAGGAAGGAAGAGAAAAGAAAAAAAGATTAGAAAGAAAAAACTGAAACAAAGCTTTTCTAAATGAGGGATAGAGGGTTTGAAGGGAGGGGAGGGAAAGGGGAAAAAAAGAAGAATCAAGATATATCAAGTACATGTACAAATTCCATACGATGAATGTTATCATTATACATATCTAAAATGATAAAATAAAATTAATTTTAAGAATTTGAGAAGAAAAATATTACTAGGTTCCTGCCGGGGTGAAACCTATTAGACAGAATGCCAACAGTGCAATTTGATGTTGGAAACCATTTGTAATGGACAATATGCTGTAAGATGTTTTGAAATACACTAATGATGAAATACAAGTAAAACATTCTATATGCATCAATAGTAATACTCAAAAATATATTTATTATGACACCTCAGTATCTGAACTAAAAGGCTTCATAGCAGGACTTTATCATTCTAATTGTCAGAATCTAAAGGACTTATGGAGAAGTGACAGACGTGGCGTTGAGATTTTTAGAATAATGACACTCAAGAGATTTGGTTTCTTTCAAAACGGCCTACCTTTTGATGACAAAAAGTCATGCCAAGATAGAAATTTTAAAAATCCAACAATTTGGCTGGCATTTGCTAATTTTTTGAAAGCTTTGTTTTGAACTGTCCAGCAATTTATATACCGTCTGAATACATGACAACTGACAAACAACTTGCATCATTTTGTGGTTGTTGAATGTTTTGGCAATATATGCCAAATAAACATTCCAAATATTCCCTGGTAGATGTGAAGACATTTTACACCTTGAATTTAGAAATTTCTCCTGGAACTCAGCCACCAGGTCTTTATGTAGTCCATATGACATTGTTCACAGACTAGTTACACCTATTCCAAAAAGTAACCCAAATGTCATATTTGACAAAAAAAAAAAAAACAGTTGGAACTATTCACAAGAACAGAGTGGAGATTCCTGAAAAAGTGTTGCAAGTTCACAATAGAGAAATGTATAGTACAGTCTTTGGATTTCAGAAAGACGTAACATTGGCCTCCTATATGGTGAAGAAAAACAAAGTAGTATTGATACAGTCAATAATACACCATGATGATAAGACTGATAGTGAAACTGGGTGTGGTTGTGCATGCCTATAATCGCAGCACTCGGGAGGCTGAGTCAGGAGGTTCCTGTGAGTTCAAGGTCAGCCTGTGCTACACAGTGAGTTCAAGGCTTAGCTTGGACTACATAGGGAGACCTTGTCTCAAAAAAGCAAACAAACAGGGCCGGTGAGATGGCTCAGCGGCTTAAGCGCCTGCCCGGCAAGCGCAAGGGCCCGAGTTCGACTCCCGGATCCCACATACGAAAAAGGGGCCGGTGATATCGCTCAGCGGCACGGGCGCCTGCTGGCGCGCGAGGTCCTGAGGTCGACCCCCCGGTACCCACAAAAAAAAAAAAAAAAGCAAACAAACAAATAAAAAAAGGATTTGTAGTGAATCCTCAACATAAATGAAGTCAGAAATGGTCACATTTTACAACAAAACAAAAGCCAAGTAGATAGTTTCTAGTTATGAAGCAACTATGATGTCACTTGAAACAAAGCATTGGCCAATAGTTGTGTTTTACTGGATCCTAAATATGTCAGGCATAAATAGTTTCATAGTTTACAAAGAAAATAACAAGCATAAAATATCATGGAGAAATTTTCTTAGAGAATTGGGACTGGCCTTGATAAATCGATTACAGTAGAGGAAGAACAATACATATGTGCTCAAAGAACTCTGCAAAAGAATTCTAGCGCAGACCAGTGTACAGACAGGTGAAACATCACAAAAACCTCCTAAGAAAACACGAAGACCAGCAAGATGTCAAGTGCATCCTACCAAAGAAGACAGGAAAACAAAACACCATATACTATCAGTGTGATACTTGTGTATGGAACATGCTGTTCTCATGTGTGAAAACTGCCCTACATGTGATAACTTAAGTAAAGATTATTTTTGTGGTAAAGCTTTATTTGTATTCTAATTGTAGGTCACATAGAATTTATTTCTGTTGGTTTTTTTTTTAGATTTAATAAGAAAACAGTTGATGTAGAAAATGTTGATGTTTACTCTAAACACTCCTTATGTATTTGATATTTTATTTTATTGAGATTTCATTTTCCTGTATATTATACATTGTATATTATATTATACAAATCTATACTATAATAGGAAGTTCCTGACAAAAGAAAAGAGAGGTGACAAATCTGGCCTGCCAAACAAGAAAGGAAAGTTAAGCACACCTATTGTGAGTGTGAGAAAGACTTGTGTATGGAACATGCTGTTGTTGTCTGTTAAGACTGACTTAGGTGTGATAACTAAAGCAAAGATTATTTCTGTGGTAGAGTTTTGTTTGTATATTCTTTGTAGTTCACATAGGAATTTATTTCTGCTTTTATTTTTTTAGATCTTGTAAGCAGGTAAACAGCTGATGTTGAAAATGTTGATGCTTATTCTACACACTCATTACATATTAAAACTGTAATATTTTATTTTCCTGTGAAGTACACATTGTTTAATATAATAAAACTCATAAAATTAAATACTTCAAAATTAGAACTACCCCTAAAAAATAAATATGGGCCTTACACACCCTGATAATGCACCTTTTCTAAAAATTCACTGTGATCCCCCTAGGGTTTAACACATCAGTACTATAGGAAAAAATCTACAAATTCAATGCAGTCCCTCATAGAAACCCAATTACATTTTTGCAGAAATAAAATGAAATAGATCCCAACTGAAATGAAACAGATCCCAAAGTTAAAAAAAAAAAAAAAAAAGTCCTGCCAAAGAACAAAACTGCGTATACAAAAACCTCAAAATGCATCAAAGGCCCAAAAGTAAACTAAATAAAATAAAAGAAAGAAACACAGAATACATCAAAATAAAGTGGGGAAAACATCGTAACAGAGGATTTGGCAATAATTTCTTGGACATGATAACAAAAGCACAGCAACAAATGCGAAAACAGAAAAATTATATCAAACTTTAAAACTTTTGTGCCTCAAAGGAATCGACAGAATGAAAAGAAAAGTCAGCCTTTGCAACAGTAAAAAATATTTTCAAATCATGCAGCTGATAAAAGGCTAACATCCAAAATATATAAAGAACCTACAACTCAGAAACAAAAAACTTCAAACAATGTTTCTCAGTACTTGCCAAGCTAAGGCAGGATGATAATCTGAGTCCACAAGTTTGAGGCTAGCCTGAACAACAGAGACCACATGTCAAACAAATAAAGTAAATCCACAATAAGATATCATTTCACACCCAGTAGGATGGCTACCATTTAAAAAAAAAAATCAAGTATGTATTGGTGAGGATGTGGAAAAACAGGAACATCTGTGTATTGTTGCTTGGAATGTCAAATCATACAGTCACTATAGAAACCAGTGTGATGGTTTCTCTGAAAACTAAAAATAGGGTTATCATATTAATCCAGCAATTTCACTTCAGGGTATATAACCAAAGAACAAAAAAACAGGCTCTCAAAGAGATGGTCATCCACATTCACAGGAGCATTAGTCACATTATCCAAACTAAGTTAGTAAACAGTGTGTCCATCAATACATACAAGATAAATAAAATGTGAGATATACTTAAATGGAATATTATGTACATTAAAAATGAAGAAAATCTGGCAAAATGCTACAAAATGAATGAACTTCAAGGACATTGTGCTAAGTAAAATAACCCAATTTCCCCAAAATGAATACTATATGATTCTGCTTACAAGATGTGATTAAAAAAATAGTATGCTTACATAAAATGTATTGCCATGAAAGACCCATTGCTATTAATCTCTCTCAAAATACTCTCCCTCACTTCAAACACACTTATCTCGTTGTTGCCACTTTCTGAAATAGTTCTGGAACTACTCTTTTATGTCAGTTGTGCTGTTGTGGCTGCCTCAGTGCTCTGAATTGATTCAAAATGTTTACATTTCATGGCCATTTTGACTTTGGGGAAGTGACAGATGTGGTGAAAAAGGTAGATGAAGACACACTGCAGTATCTTCATGAGGCTGCCTTTCCACCAGATAGCACTTGGAGCAGTATTCGCTGTATTTTTTTTTTAATCACACCTTGATTAAAACAGAACTTCTTCAGAAAGTGGCAACGCCAAGCGTGCTGGCGCACGCCTGTAATCCTAACACTCTGGAGGCTGAGGCAGGAGAATCATGGTGAGTTCGAGGCCAGCCTGGGTTACATAGTGAGTTCGAGGCCAGCCTGAACTACATAGTGAGTTCAAGGCCAGCTTGCACTACATAGCGAGACTCTCTCTAAAAAAAAAAAAAAAAAAAAAAAGGTGGGGGGAGCAGGTATATAGCTTAGCGGCACAGCGCCTGCCTGGCAAGCGCGAGGTTGTGAGTTCCATTCCCAGCACCAAAAAAAAAGAAAGAGGCAATAATTGTGTGTGAAGCAAGTGGGAAATATTTCGAAAGGATTAATGCAATGTGTCTTTTACTGTAATAAACTTTAATATTTAAACAATCACCACAGTTTTGATCATCCACTGTATATAAGATACTGTACTTAAAATTGGGGTGAGGATTATCAGTAGGGATGGATGGGGACCAGTATTATGTCTATATATTTTCCCAAGTATGACAGAAAGGAACCAATAGATAAGAATATAAATGAGATCAGTGTATATGTATAGTTATAAGTTTTGTTTGTATGATTTTTTGTTACTTTACAGCTAAATTATTTATTGTTCTGATAAGAGCATATAACAATCATTTTTAAGAGCAAAATTTGAAGCCAGATTACCCAGATTCCAATTCTAGCCCTTTCACTGCTAAACTCTGAGCTAATATTTATAAAATATTTATAATGATGCATGGTATATAGTAAGCACTATATAAATGTTAAATAAAATAAGCCTGGGTCTGTTTTTTTTTAATCAGGAAAAACATCTGAGAGTTTGCAAAGTGTAGAAAACAACATTACATAAACCTCTGTTAAAAAATAAATCTAAGGGGCCAGTGAGATAGCTCAGCGGCATAAGCACCTGCCTGGTAAGCACGAGGTCCTGAGTTTGACTCCCGGTACCCACATACGAAAAAAGGGCTGGTGATATCGCTCAGCGGCACGGGTGCCTGCTGGCGTGCGAGGTCCTGAGGTCGACCCCCGGTACCCACAAAAAATAAATAAATAAAAAATAAAATAAATCTAAGGTTATTATCGTTTTAGTTTTTAATCATTCAGTCAAAAAATATGAGCCTGTAAACACAGAGAGTATAATAGGAGGTGTCAATACTTAGTGTCTTATCTTGCCGTGCTTTTAAGCCACTCAGTTAATACGTGGTTCAGTTTACAAGCACTATAGATATTGAGAGAAAGTGACTTCCCGGTGATGGTGTAAAAGAAATGTTAATCCTAAGTATGGTATCTTGGCATTTAAGAAAAGAGCAGAAGCAGATCATTAATACCTAGGAAGGTCATTCCTTGAGTTTCTCCTCTTCCTCTAAAGTCTCATTTGACACATGCCTTGCCCTATAGGGATGGAAGGAATGTTAAGCAGAGACGACAAAAGAGTCTGAACAAACAGGCTTTGTTATGTTCCCCCCAGTTTATTACCAACAAATTATACCCCTTTGTCCTCCAATCATTTCTCTGCACAACTATCCATAAAAAGTTTTCCCATTTCTTTGGGCCTTAATAAAAAGACAGTAGGAGATGAAACCGTTAAAGTTGAGTAAGACATGAATTTGGAAATTGTTAGATATAACACTTAAAAATTAAAATTTAGGGCCGGTAAGATGGCTCAGCAGCATAAGCGCCTGCCTGGCAAGCACGAGTTCCTGAGTTCGACTCCCGGTACCCACATAGAGGAAAAAAAGGGGCCAGTGATATCGCTCAGTGGCACAAGTGCCTGCTGGCAAGCGTGAGGTCCTGAGTTCGACTTCCAGTACCCACATAAAAAAAAAAAAATTAAAATTTAGCTAGGGATATAGCTCAGCGGCACAGCGCCTGGCTGGCAAGCACGAGGTCGTAAGCTTGAGTCCCGGTACCCATATAAAGGACATAAAAGGGCCAGTGATATTGCTCAGTGGCACAAGCGCCTGCTGGCAAGCACGAGGTCCTGAGTTCAACTTCCGGTACCCACATTTAAAAAAAAAAAAACTGCTCTAGAGAGTATACAATGGTTAAGAAAGTAGATAAAATCTTGCCCTCACACAAACCTTTATGCTGCTGACTTGGTGAAACATGATTATCCTAAAGACTTCAGGATCACTTCAACTTAATTTTGTTATTCAGAGTACAGAGTGTTTCTATTATCAAATATTATCAGAATTGATATCCAGCTACTATATATTAGACATTATTACCCTAAATCTAAGATATGATATATTTAATACATTTTCTTTTTGAGACAGGTCTCGCTATGTAGTCTAGGCTGGCCTTGAACTCACCATGTAGCCCAGGCTGGCTTCGAATTTGTGGCAATCCTCCTGCCTCGGCCTCCCAAGTGCTGGGATTACAGGCGTGCACCACTATGCCTGGTCATTTAATACATTTTTAAGCTATCCAAATGTATTTTGTAAGACTCTTGCTAACAATAGTGTAATTTTTCACTAATGGCATTAAATCTTGTTAAATTGAGAGTTAAGATCAGCTTTGATGATTAATTATTATGGAGTCAGGGAGTAGGAGTGTAAGGAAAGAGTTGAATCATTCACAGTTCTAGCCTGGGCAGTCATGCTGTATTCACAGGCAGGCACTGTGGTTTGGAGAGCATAAGAGCTAAATTTTACAATGAGCTAGAAGTAGCTCAGGACATATAACTCAAAATGTCAGGTGGCAGTTAGATATGAGACCCTAGAACTGGAAAGAGGTCATTAGCATTAAATCTTCTATCTCATATATTCATTTCTTATTAAATATTTGCCATTTTCATTAGGTTTTTTTGATAAAACACAAATGCTGGGGTGGGGATAGAGCTCGGCACTAGAGCATGTGTTTATTGTGAGCAGGCACATATCCCTGGGTTCAATATCCAGCACAAAACAAAACAAAAAAGGGCCAGTGAGATAGCTCAGCGGCCCAAGTGCCTGCCTGGCAAGCGTGAGGTCCTGAGTTCGACTCCCAATACCCACATTAAAAAAAAAAAAAAAAAAAAAACTTAAAAACAACCAACCGGGCCGGTGAGATGGCTCAGTGGCGTAAGCGCCTGCCTAGCAAGCGCGAGGGCCCAAGTTCAACTCCCGGAACCCACATACGAAAAAAGGGCCAGTGATATCGCTCAGCGGCATGGGCACCCCCTGGCGCGCGAGGTTCTGAGGTCCACCCCGGGTACCCACCAAAAAAAAAAAAAAAAAAAAAAAACAAAAAACAACCAAAAAACATATGAAAAAAACCTAGATATAATCGTATCATTTCTTCACATTTAAACACCTTCAGTAGTTTCTCTTCAATCTGCTAATACACACTCCTTCAAATGGTTTGTAAGTTTCAATAAAATGGCCCCAGCTTTCCTCTCTAGTCTTAACTTCACACTAGCCATTCCCCCATCCAGATTTCACACTGAACTCTATACCCAAAAAAGTCTTGCAGTTTCACCAATTTTTCCTTTCTCTTCTCAACTTTTGCAGTGTGTTGTTTCTCCTTCCACAAAGTTTTACTGAGATAAATTATCAACACTTCCTCCATGTTTCAGTTTGTCACTTCTGGGAAGCTTGTAGTTCCATTCAAACTTTTGATAAATATGAATAAAGTATTATCCTAGGCAGTTGAATATATGTTAATAAATAAAACACAGTGCCTTTCTCTTCTAAGAACATAGACACCCACACAACACTAACCACACTTGATTGTAACTACAAAGACTATAACTAATACTGTATCAAATATGAGCTAATTTAATTGCCAGTTTAATTACAATTTTAACCCATTCATAAAACATTAAATGAATCTTTACTAAGCACCAATCATGTGACAGGGAGACCCATAGTTCTCAGCTAAACTAGAAGACCCAAAAAGGTTTACACTACCAGTTCTAATAGTCATCTCAAATGAACTATAGATAGAAGATTTAGTTTCTAATTCTATTTTTGCAATTACCCTCCTGACTTCAGGCCAGTCACTTTTTATGAACCTCACAGTCTTAAGTGTAAAGCAGAAATAATTAAATTAATATCACTATGGAGACTTTCAAAGTATTATTTCTTGATAGGTTCAAAATCATTTATTTAAACAATTTGAAAAAAGAGAACAAGGAAATAATCAATGAATTCCTAATCTGTAGTAAAATATAAACTTCAGCACATTTAAAATGCCACTAAATTTGTCAATATGAATATCCAGTTAGATTAAACTGTTTTATGAAATAATTTCTAAAAACTAAATCAAAAGCTTTAGTTTAGGCCCTATCTGACCATAATTTCCCATGGTCATCCTCTAACTGAAATTCTATTTTTTTCTTTAGGGCCCAACTCAGATGAAGAGTCAGATTCTGAAACTAAATTATACCCATCAGCCTCTGAAGAGAAAAATTAGTCTAAAACCTCATAAAGACACATAAATGAAGCAGTCTCAAAGTGAAATTACTCAAATCAACCAAAAAATATGACATACTTCACATCTATAACAAAATTAATTAAGGTTCTATATTGGTAATAATTTGTCTAAATTATTGTAGGGAGATAGAATGAATAGCATAAGATGGGTTCAATATCCAACCCTGTATTCAATCTCTAAAGCAGAAGCTTAATGGAGGAAAAGCAACAAATTGGTCCCACTGGGGAAGAATCTCTTCTTGCTTTGAACTTGCTAGAGGGCAACCAGGCTTCAGGTATGTAAGTCCCAGGTGACTACTATAGCCAACCCAACTAGCCAAATTTCAAATATAGAAGAAAAACACTAGTCCAAATGTCCTGAACTTTTTAAAATCCCTCATTTCTTAAAAATTATATTGCATATATATCATATTACATAGCCATAATGATAAAAATTTTTTTCAAAAATACTTCTCAGCAAACAGCAAGCATCCTAATATATAGAAATTAGAAATGCTATTAGAATTCTAGACCACAGTTCTTCAATTTCTTCCTCCATTATGTTTTCCTTTCAGGGAAATGAGGAAAAGTTTTCTTCACTTCTTAACATGTTACTTATCTTCCTAATCTTCTGCTTTTATTAGTCTAACACCGCTTTATAAATCTTCAAATTAAAGAAATAACTAGTAAAAACCCACAAATAGAATACTCGAGAAGGATATGCTTCAATTTCCACAACGCAGATTAATGCCTTTGCTTGGAAATAATTATCAAAACCAACAATGACACTAAGTCTTAAGTACTTAACCAAAAATATTATTAGCCATTTTATTTCAGCCTAATTGAAAGAAGACTTTGAGAACATTTTCTCTTTTCAAAATGCCTATAATTCTGCCTCTGGATTGTCCTCACTGGCTCCTTCCCATAACTGGAAAAAAACTCAAATGTTAAATGCTGTTATCCTACTCCAGACAGCATTCTGGATGCCTATTTGTCTGAGAGAGGATTCTGTTCCCTGACCTATGTTTAACAAACATCTAGTGCATTCAGTACCTAAGCACTACACTACTAGGATAAATGAGACATGGAGTTGTCTTCAAAGAACTCATGCTCTAATAAAAGACAACAACTTACTCCAACTACAGTGTAGCCAGGCCTGGCTCAAAGATTATAAGATGTTGCTTGAAATAGATTATTTCAGGAGAAAAGCTGACAACCAGGAGAAAGGACATTGGCAACTGGGGAGATGGGGCTGCGGAGTGTTACAACATATACTTAGGACTAGAACAACAAGTATGAAATATCAGACTTAGTTTATTTACGTAATTCTAGGCATAGGGCACAGCTGCAGTGAAATGATTATATGCTGTGTTATAGGGCTTACATTTTATTCTGCAGGTAATGGGGAAAAATAAAGGAGACAAGCAGAAGAAAGAAAGCAGTATACAAAAGTTGGCAAGTAAGGCTAGAAAGCTGGCAACTCCAATAAACAAAATTACAGACAGAATATAAATAATTTATGGTATGTTCACACAATGGATTATTACCAATTAAAAACAAACCATATGTATATTCACAATGACATGGATGAAACTCAAAAAACATGATGTTAAATGAGAGAAACTAAATATATGTAACTCTACATATATAAATGCCAAGAAAACTAAAACTAAATCTATGTTGCTAAATTTTTAAAAGATGTTTACCTCAAGAGAAGCTATTGGACTGGAAAGGGGAAAGCTACTGGATAAGAAATTTTCTGCAATAATGAAATTTTCTGTATATTCATCTAGATGTACTTTAGTTACACAAAAGAACTTATGAGTCATTCAGAGCTATATTTTAAATTTTACAAGTTACTGTATGTAAAGTGTACTGTGATAAAGAAGAAAAAAGAACATATATAACTGTGGTAAAATAAGGTCAACATGTAAACCAGTGTCATCCTACAAGCAATTATCAAGCTTATAAGTAATCAGAAGAAAGGGTCCACTGCATATTCAACTAGCAAACAAATTCCCTATAAGACCCTGAAGCACAAAACTGGCTTCTCCATTTCAAGAAGATCTACAAGCAAATGCTCTTTATAATAAATGCTACAAAAATAAAGTACTCTTTGTAAAGAAAAAAAGTTTTTCTATACAACAGCACCTACCAAATAAGAGATATTGCACTAATTAATAAAGGAATGAGAAACACTTAACAGAATACACAGCACAATCAGTATTCTTTAAACTACCACTAGTATCATTATTACAAACTAGCAATAAAATGAAGTTTTTGCTTCAAAGCATGCCTAAATCACTGAGACATTATCTAAATGCACATTACTGAATTATAGCACTTCTCGCGCATTTTTTTAAACAAACATTGAAGCAAGCAAATTTTCTGACAACTGAGACATCTGCCTAGATTGGAGAAAGGCTAAGTTAACTGAAATTTTACCAATGTATTCTTTTTATACACTACCCAGAAGTCATAATTTCTCTCATCAACAGCTTATGTTATTAAAATGTACTCTTTTACATAACAGGCAAAAAAATAATAATGATAATTCAATTTTTTTTCTTTAAATTTTGGTAGTACTGGGGATTGAACCCAGGGCCCTCGCTAAGTTGCCCATACTAGGCTCAAACTCACGATACTCCTGCCTTAGCCTCCTACTGTGCTGGGATGACAAGTGTGTACCACCATGCCAGGGGACAATTCAATTTGTTGAACATTAACAGTCTTAGAAAACATATTAGAATGCTACATTAGAAAAGTCATTCAGTAGACACACCCACAAGAAAAACATTAAGATGGTAATTTACAATTCTGAACAATATATTAAAAAAAGAAGCCACAATTTGGGACTTTCATTAATAGATGACAAAGTAACATTTATGAAAGCAAAGACTACTCATATATTGTATTACCTAAGAAAAACAATGAAGTAATCCACTAAATCTTATACTGAACTACTGAGAGTTCAATAATAGTCACTAAAGCAAACATCATCTTCATTTTTAACGTTAGGACAGTCATTGGAAACTTGTATACTTTAGATGACCTCAACACAAAAGAAGAAAAACTAAGAATTTAGTCTCACAATTTGATGGTTTTTTCCCACTCCTAGCAAATCAATGAACCAAGTTTATCCAAAAGTCAATTCTTCATATTTCAAAATTTTATTTAAACATTTTTTTATTCTGGACTTGATGGCATAGTTTTTAAAACCAACTTTCCATATTCCTACCTTGATATGTAACTTTAACAAAGTAATTTTCTACTTACCTAGATTTTGTCTTACTAACATCTTGCTGCAGGAACAATCTCATCCAAAATTAAATCAAACCTGAAAGGATACATGTAAAAACCATTGTTTAGTTTTTTCCTTCCAGTATGAATAACTACATTTTTCTTTGAAATGAAAAACTGCAAATTATTTTCTTAATAAAAAAACTAAAACATGGTCACTTTAACTTGGGAAAAGAACCACTGCTATTACTTTTGAGGAACAAATTTTGTTGTCTTTCAAAAATTGTTTATAACTTGTTTTTATTAATTTTCATAGTGTAGCAATGGCAATAATTGAAGTTAGTAGTAATTCTTCAGTATCTATGGGAAATTGTTTCCAAGAACCCCCCCCCAAGAACACCAAAATCTGCAGATGCTCAAGTACCTTACATAAAATGGCATGATCTTCACACATAACTTATATATATTCCCTCCATATGCTTTAAATTATCTCTAGATTACTTATACTAAGTACAATGTAAATGCTATATAAATAGATGTTACACTGCATTTCTTAGGTATTAATTACAAGGCAAAAAAGTCTGCACATACTTAGCAGAGACTTTTTTTTTTAAATAGTTTAAGTCCAAGGTTGGCTGAATCATGGATGCAAAACCTACCAACAGAGAAGGATGACTATATTTATTAAGATGTACTTCTAGGTTAGTGTTTCTAATTATGTACATACCAAAAATACATCCAAAACACTTCAGCTTTTAAAAGGGGTACCTACAGCATACAATACTAATATTAATCATAACAATATCTAACGCTGATGAAGTACTAATGCTAAGCATCTTTCTAGAAAACAGCATGTGCTGATATTCCCCTGCTTTCTCTACTTAATCCTCAATCTCGTAAAAACTGACTTCTACTATTGAAAATGTACCTGTCAAAAATCTACCTAATCATATTTTGCCACATTTCACAAATTCTGAAAATCCAGTATTGTCTTACCCCAAACACTACATGTCACCTTCCCCTCCCTGAAACCACCCTGGTGTTACCCTGAATTTTCTATTCTCAAAAAATAGCACCACCACCATACTTCAATTCTCAAGGTAGATTACTATAACTGTTCCATTTCCATATTATTTCAAATATGTCCTCATAATTGAGTAATAGCATTAAAATGGTTATCCTACATATACTTACATGCTTTAAGTTTTGCAATACTATTTATCAGTGATCTCAGCTTTATCTATCTCCAATCACTACTTTCTTATCCATCTTTCTA
This sequence comes from Erethizon dorsatum, assembly GCA_028451465.1. Classification (NCBI taxonomy): domain Eukaryota; kingdom Metazoa; phylum Chordata; class Mammalia; order Rodentia; family Erethizontidae; genus Erethizon; species Erethizon dorsatum. The sequence continues at coordinate 102,291,057 of CM051829.1, read as the reverse complement.
CCAAACCAAACCTCTTCAGTTCTCAGAATACCACTCCCCCATGCTCTCAGCTTTCATGTCTTTTCACGAGGTAAACTATAATTATCTACCTGTAACTACTTTCTACCTCTCTTTACCTTTGCTAACACCTACTAGTCCTTCAATAATTAGCTCAGTCATTCTACTCTGGCAGATCCTCCTTTAATTCCTTCAGCTGTGTAAAACTGTGTTTCTCAATTACTATAGCAACTGGTAAAGCTATCAACCTTTTCTGTTTATTTGCGTATTTTCTGAACTACAGGAGAAACACACTGAAGACAAGAATTTGTTTATTTCATTTCAGCACTCTTACTGGATGACACAGTAAAAGCTTAGCAATGTGGGCTAAATAAGAGATTCAAATTCTGTATTGTATGCCAGATATATTTGGGACATAGAATATAGGCAAGTAAAACTGAGGCTATTCCATTTAATTCACATCTACACAGACTGCAAGACAAAATTATCACTCCCAGAAAAATTAACATTATAAAATAACCATCTCAATGTAAAAATACAACTGACAAAAACATCCCAGTCTAATCTTTTATTGAGTGAATTAGTTTATTTCACTATTAGTACCAAGATTTTTGGTACTAAATGTTTCTATCCTTAGAGAAAACAAAGTTTATGACCCAGAAATCCTTTAAGTACTAGACTTAAGCAGAAGAGAGTTGCAGTGGAGACAAATACAATTTTAGTACTAATAGTGTCAATAATCTACAAAAATGGTTCTCAAATTTAGTGTGCATCAGATTCACCTGATGGATTTACAAGACACGGATTATTAGGCACTGTCCCCCAGTTTCTACTTTAGTAGGAATACACTGAAGCCTATGAATTTGCACTTAATTATTAAGTTCCTTAGATGATGGTGATGCTATATTGGGGACCACACACTGAAAACAACAGACCTAGAATTTCTGCAATTCCAGAGTTCAGAATATTCTCTCTGCCACCAAGTGCCATCAACTTCAAGTTGCCTAGAATTGGACACTGGGACCTTTTACAAACTATACACTATAAACGAAAGTGAAACCATTAGAAGTCCACTCTAAATTGCTGAGTTTGATAGGCTAAAAAATGGCCCCACAAAATATATTCACTCCCTGATCTCTGGTAGCTGTGTATGTTACTTTATATGTGGAAGGAAAACCAAGGTCTTTGCAAATCTGATTAAGAAATTTGGGGAAAAAATGAGACAGATTATCCTGGATTATCTATGTAGGCCCTAGGTGCAATCATATTTCTCTCTCTTACAAGGAAGCAGGGAGAAATTTGTTTCCACCCAGAGGGGGAGGCAATGAGAAGAAAAGCCATAAAAATTTGAAAATGCTGGTCGCCTTGAAGATTGGAGGGATGTGATCACAGTTAGGAATACCAGCCTTAGGAAAAGGCAAAAAGTGGACACTCCTTTAGAGCCTCCATAGGGAGAACAGCTGTAATAACACTTTGATTTTTGCCCTGTAATTAATAATGATGTCAGAATTCTGGCCTCCAGAACTGAGAGAGAATAAATTTCTCTTGTTCATTTAAGCCACCCAGGTTGTAGTAATCTGTTAGCACAGCCATAAGAAATTCATATACTAAGGAAGGCAGACTTCCAAGGAAATGAATTAGAAGCACCTCTCCATAAAAGGTATTATAAACCAAATTCCATCCTTCCCTCCAAAACTCTAACCCTATATCTAACTGTATTTAAAGAAATGAGGTTTCAGAAGGTAAATTAAATGAGATCATAAAGATACTGCCTTAATCCAGTATGAGTGTAAGAAAGGAGACCAGGCATGCATACCCAGAGGAAAGGCTATCTACAGGGCAAGAGGCATCAGGAGAAATAAAACCTGCCAATATTGTGATCCTGAACTTCTGGTCTTCAGAACTGTTGTTTAAGCCACCCACTCTCTGTTATTTTGTTATGGCAGCCCAAGCAGGTTAATATACAAAAAAGAATACATACGGTTGCAACAACATAACTGTACTTTACTGTATGCTTAAAAATGGTTAAAATAGTAAATTTTGTCAGATGCATTCACTACAACAAAAAAAGCATATACAAATACAACATGTGCGTATAAGCCAACTTCAGTAAAAGATTTTTATTTTGCTCTGTTCAATTATACCTCACCATTCTGCATAATAAATTATGAAAGCTTGTTCTTCCTGAAATTTTGTATCCTTTTGATCAACACTGCCCCTTTCTCCATCCACCCCTCCATCTCCATAGTCTTAGGTAAATACCACTCTACTCTCAACATTTTTAGATTCCTCATTTAAGTGAGATCAAGTGGTATTTGTCATTCTGGGCTGGCTTCACTTAGCACAAGGTCCTCTAGCATAAGGTCATCCACGTTGCCACTAGTGACTCAATTTCTTTCTTCTGAGGCTGAACAATATTCCATTCTACCTATACATTTTCTTTATCGACTCATATAATGATGAACTGTTACTGGGATTAATATCACAATGAATACAGGAATGCAGAAACCTCTTCAGCATAGTGATTTCAACTCTTCTGGACATAAACCCAGAAGTGGAATTACTGAATCATATGGTAATTCTATTTTGTTGTGTTCTAAGGAATCTCCATGCTAGTTTCCATAATAGCTATATTAACTTACATTCCCATGAACGGTGCAAAATGGTTTTCTTTTCTCCATGTCCTTACCAACGCTTGTTATCTTTCATCTTTTTTATTTTTCCCTGGTACTGGGGATTGAGTTCAGGGCCTTCACCCTAAGCTATGTCACCACCCCTTTATTTTATTTTTTATTTTGAGACAGGGTCTCCCTAATCACTAACTAGGCTGGACTGGAATTGTGATCCTCTCTCCTCAGCCTCCCAGAGTACTAAGATTACAGGCATGTGCCACCATACCCAGTTTTTTCATCTTTTTACTAACAGCATTTAAAGAAGATCTTATAAAGAAGAGTAATATTGAAGTGTTTTTAAATTCACACCTAAACAGTATAATTGGAATATTGTTTAAGTACTGAGAAAGATGTACAAAAGAAAGCCTAAGGAAAAATGATAACAAAATATAAAGTAGTACCCTGGGACAGAAAAAAGAAGATGAGTTGCATTTCTATACACTAACAATACCAAATCCAAAAAGAAAATTAAGAAAGCAATTCCACTTACAATAACATAAAAACATTAATTTAATCAAGGATGCAGTATACTGTACACTGAAAACTACAACACACTGCTAAGAGAAATCATAGAAGACACTAATAAAAAGAAAGATATCCTGGGTTTGTATACTGGAAGACACTGTTAAAATCCCGTACTACCCAAATCAATCGAAAGATTCAAGTATAATGCCTATCAAAATCCCAGTGGTGTTTTCTGAGGAAACAGGAAAATTCATCCTTAAACTCATATGGAATTTCTTGTGACCCCAAAGTGCTAAAAAAAATCTTGAAAAGAATAATAAATTCAGAGGTTCCACACTTCCTGATTTCAAAACATACTAAAAAGCAACAGTAATCAAGACAGTGTTAGTAATGGCTTAACAACATATAAAGGCCAATGGAAGAAAACAGAGCCCAGAAATAAGCCCAAGCACTTTCAGTCATGTAATTTTTGACAAGGGCGCCAAGACTACACAATGGCATTGCCTGGAAATCAGGAATAAGTAATAGGAAAGAATTACCAATATACACAAGGAAAATTCTGAAAGTAAAGGACATGGTCATCTTCACTGTGGTGATAATTTTCTGGGTATATGCTGTTGTCAAACCTGTTCAAAATCGCAAATTTTAAACATGGTTTATTATGTCAATTATACTGCAGTAACTTTAAAATTCACAATACGCAAAGAATAAATTTAGTGAAAAATTCAAACCTCAAATTTAAAAAGTTAAAATGACAATAAACTAACACAAAAAGAACACTATCATTTATAAACAAAAAACCACAGGTAGTCTTAGATATTTTGTCACAGCCACAAAAATCTGGCTAATTCATATACTATATGCTTATCACTATTTAAGATTCCAAAGGATCAAACTCTAGTGAGCCAGAAGTAAATGAGTTCTTGCATGTACTAGAGTCCTACTGAATACATGTAGGCAGCCAACCAACAAAAATCACAGTTCCTAAAATCTAACTAAGATAATCCCAGACTGGTAGACACCCCAGGTATCTGGCACAAACAAAAATTATCTCTAAAGAATCACCCTAAACAGCTTAGGCCTGGAAAAAGCAGTTAGAATTTTAAATGTAAAAAACATGCCACTTAGAGAAACAGAAGGGTTAAGAAAAATTCAGAATATAAACTTTGTTCCAATCATTGGATAATGAGGTACATACAGAAGAGACCCCACGGCATCAAGGGAAAAAACAAGCAGAGACCAGAGAGAATGCTACATCTGAAAAATAGAGCTGTATTGTAAGTCTGCTTTCAACAAGGAGATTTCCCAAAACGTGTAGTTTGGGCAGTAAGAAACTAAAGCCCTATGAGGTTAATGCCAGAGGACAGAGCCCAAGCCCAGCAGAACACATGGAAATTAGTGGAACCCACAGAAGCAAGAAAACCATAGGGCAGACTTCAAAATATGACTATCAACTCCACCAAAATCAAGTAACCACTAACTTAGTCACAGGGACACCTCTAAGATACTAAGCCAAAAAAGCAACAACTGAAAGCCTAGAATAGAGCTCAGTAGCTGCATACCTTACATAAAACCCACACTTGCAACTCTAAACTCAGACAATTTAACTAAAACAAAGGTCAACAATTCTAAAAATATTTAACAGAATCCAGCTACTAAAACATATCTATAATGCCCCAGTTTTGAAGCAAAAATAGCGTGATATGTAAAGAAACAGGAAAGTTTAACCCACATTCAGTAAAGAGAGCAAATAGGTACTGCTTCTGAGTACTACTCAATGTTGGAGACAGTATATAATGAATTCAAAGCAGTTAATGTATATTACAAAAAAGTAAAAGAAAATATATTCAAACAATGAACAGAAACTACAAGAGAAAAAAACTGAAAATACAGTAACTGAAAAAAAAAAAAACTTACCAGATCTATTCAACAGAAAATTAGAAGACTGCTGAGCTTTAAGATAGTGAAATAAAACTACAATCCAAAGAACAGATAATGACTAAAGAAAAAAAAGTAACTTCAGAGATCAGTAGGACAGTATCAGGCAGTCCAATTCAGATGTATCTCGAGTCTCAGAAACAAGTGTGAAAAGAGTTAACTACACATACACACAAACTACTAAAGAAATAATGCACAAAACATCTCAAATTAGATAGAAAACATTAACTTACAGATCCAACAATTTCAAACTCAAGATAAACACAAAGAAGCACTTTTACACACATATCACTATCAATACAAAGTGCTGATGAAATACAAAAGGCACTTTGCTGATGATGAATTTGTAAATTGTTCAAACGCTTTGGGAAGAAGTTTTGACTGTCTTCTGAAATTGAACATATACCCTATAACCAAGTTATTAAATATCTAGGTATTTACTACAAATAAATGTATACATGTGTGCACTAGAAAAACAGGTGTAAGGAAAATCATGGCAGTACTTTTCTTAAAAACCTAAAATTGGGAACAACCCATATTTCCATTAATAATCAAATGAATAAACTATGAGATATTCATACTATAATCAACTAATGAAGAGGATCCATTTATACAAATTTCACTTTTAAAAAGTGGAAAAAGTATAGTTCAAATATATATATATTTTAGGTGTTAAAAACATAAAGCAAGAAAGTGACCCCCCATAAAAGGAAGGATGGTAGCTGCCTAACAAAAGAGCAAGTTACAACTGGGAGGCAGCACAGCTGGGAGCATAGTGAAGGTAAACTACACGGGTAAATATCAAAGATAGTATATTTTTTTTGGTGACTTTTTCTCCTGATTTTAAAAACATAAGAACACTTCTGTATGACAGTAATAGTACACAAAAGGTGAAAGGATGGAGCTATACAGAGCAAGATTTTTGTATATTAATCTGAGCCAGATTGAAGTAAAATTTTTAATTGTAATTTCCAGAGTAATCACTAAGAAAAGGAAAAAAATATATAGGATAAAACAAGGGATTTAAATAATACAACAGACAAAAACACAAAGGGAGATACTAGAGGAATACAGGAATATCAATAACAACAAAATTCTTAAAATATACAGAAAACCAATACCAAAATGGCAGATGTACATCCTTTTACCAGTAATTACGTAAGTGCAAACTAATTGAGAATGCTAATTAAAAATAGACTGGCAGCGCCTGCCCGGCAAGCACGATGTCCTGAGTTCAACTCCCAGAACTCACATAAAGGAAAAAATGGGGCTGGTGGTATCACTCAGCGGCACAAGAGCCTGCTGGCAAGCGCGAGGTCCTGAGTTCGACTCCCGGTACCCACATAGAAAAAAAAAAAAAAAAAGACTGGCAGAATGGGTAAAACAAAATCCAACTATACATTGACTATAAGAGACAGATTTTAGATTCAAAGATATGAATAGACCCAGGTACAGTATCCATGCCTCTATATTCCAGCATTCTAGGAGGCTGAAGCAGGAGAATCTTTTGTTCAAACCCAGTGTGGGCCACTTAGCAACTTAGTGTGACCCTGTCTCAAAAAAGGACTAGGGGGCCAGTGAGATGGCTCAGCGGTGTAAGCACCTGCCTGGCAAGCACGAGGGCCCGAGTTTGACTCCCGGGACCCACATATGAAAAGAGAGCCGGTGATATCGCTCAGCAGCATGGGCACCTGCTGGCACGCGAGGTCCTGAGGTCGACCCCCGGTACCCACCAAAAAAAAAAAAAAAAGGACTGGGGATGTAGCTCACTGCAAAGGACACAGGTCCCCGCCCCCACCCCTGCACAATAAACTGAAAGTAAAACATACTAGCGCGTTCCTGTCCCTGGGATACAATTTCTGACATCCACAACTTAAAGAAGTTTAATTTGGCTCACAGTTTCAGGGGATTGAGTCTAAGTTGGCTCCAAGGGAAAAAACACCACGGCAGAAAGGAATGGCTAAGTAAAGCTGCTTAGTTGATAGCAGCTAGGAAGCAGAATAGGGGAACAGTGCCAGAGAGGAAGGGGCCAGGGACCATGTAATATACAGTGAATATTTCAATTTTTATAAAACTTTATTACAGTGAAAGACACTGCATTAATTCGCGCCAAAATAGTCCTCACTTCAAACACACTTATCCCATCATTCTTACAACTTTCTGTAGTAGTTCTGGAACTGTTCTTTTGTGATTTATGAGGAATGATCAAAAATATTGCTGACTGCTATCCAAGGGAAAGGCTCACTTGTAAAACTTTACAGTGAGTCCTATCCACACTTATTCACCCAATCTGTCACGATGTGACTTGTGGCTCTTCCCCATAGTCAAATTGACTGTGAAAGTTAAACATTTTTAATTCATTCAGGACGTCACAGCAACCGGGACAGCACAACTAAAGATACTCATGAAAGAAGGCTCCTAGAATTGCTTCAGAAAGTGGCAATAGTGGTGAGATAAGTGTGTTTGAAGCAAGGAGAAATATTTTGAAGGGGGACTAATGGCAATGTGTCTTTCACCGTAGTAATTTTTTTTTAATTTAAACATTCGCCATATTTCTTATCATTCCACAAATAGTACCCAAGGCATCAAGATGTCATGACCCATCCAAACACATCCAAGAGTGTGCTTTACTAAACCCCTAGGTGACTCCCAAGCAAATCAAGTTGACAAGCTTAACTGTCACATTCTAACCCTTCTCAACTTGACAACCAAACATGTCTTTATACTATATTTAATCTCCAAATAAATATAATAAATTGATAATTCTGCCTAACATAATACAACTATCTTGGTTACAACTGAAAATACAATAACCCCTTCCCCAAAATTTCAAAAGCTCCAGCATTTTTCAAAAGTCCAAGACTCTTCTAAGACTCCAGGCAAACTCTTAGCTATGCACCCTCTAGAAAGACCAAAAAGAAGTTACATAATCCCAAAATACAATAGCAGTAATATTCACATTCCAAAAGGAAGGACAGCAAAGAATTGGACCAAAGCAAGATTGAAACCCAGTAGGGCAAACAGTAAGTCCTGTAGCTTCATGTCCAGCATCCAGGGTACACAGTGGTGAGATGTGAGTTCCAGAGGGCCTGGGGAGCCCCATCCTATGGTCTTGCTGGTTGAACCCCAAAGGTGTTGCTCTGGACCTCACAGCTTTCCTCGGCAGACATTCCACATTTCTGGCACCTTCACCTTCCTCAGGTCTCCAATATGCTTTCATTCTCACTTCTTTATGCACTGCCCTTTCAGGGACTCCTTTGTCTGCCCTCTTAACCCTTTCTTTGATATCTAGGTAGAAAACTTTCCTTGACTCCACAACTCTAGTATTATGCATACCGGTAAAATCACTATCACATGGATGATACCAAGGTCTGCTACCAGTGGGAAAAGCAGCCAGGCCCCCTTGGACCAGGGCTGCAGTGGCCTCTGAGTGCCTTGATGGGTGAGCATGGTGAAATGAATCTCCTAAGGACCCTATTCCCTAAGAGACCCTTCTCTAGCAGGGGTTCCAGGGGCTCTCTTCTCAAATGAAGACTGAAACTGCTGTACCCTTGAACCTATGATGGGTGGGGTCTTACTGATTTCTGAGATGCCCTCAAAGCATCTTTCTTCTTGTCCCTGTACAAATTACTTGTTTTTCTTTTTTATCTATTCAGCAACCATACCACCTTTTGCCTCAACTTTTCAAGCTGTTCTGCTATGCTTTTTGTCCCCAATTTTTACTATCAACCTGGCTAAAAGCAGCTGGTAGTGCCCATGCCACAAGCCTAAGTGTTGGGCTACCTTGAAATTTCCTCAGCCAGATCAATTAGTCCACTGCCCTTAATCTCAGTCTCCTGCAGTCTCAGAACATGGGCAAAATGTAGACTAATTTTTGCCAGAGTCTAACACAAATGGCCTCTAGTATATTTCCCAACAAAGTCCTTGTCCCCAGTTGAAACTTCATGAGCCTGGCCCTTATTGTACACATTCCTATCAGCATTCTGGTCTTGAGTCAGAACAGAATCACCATCAAGCTCTGCTTACACCATTCTAGGGCCGTCTCCAGCCTGCTTCTCCAAACTTGCCCAAATACTTCCCACATGCCAATTCCGAAGGCTTCTAAACCACATGGTCAGGTATAATCTGAGCAACGGCCCCACTTCTCTGGTACCAATTTTCTGTATTTGCTTTCTTGTTGCTGGGATACAATATCTAACACCCACAAATTAATGGAGAGGTTTGATTTGCCTCATGGTTTCTGGAGTCTCGGTCCACAGTCAGGTGGCTCCAGCACACAAACATTATGGTGGAAGGGCATGGAGGAACAAAGCTGCTTAGTTCATTGCAGCTGGGAAGTAGGAGGAAACAGTGCCAGAGAGGAAAGGGCAAGAAACCATATGTAGTACCCAAGGCTGTGCCTCCATGATCCACGCAGACACCCAGAAGCATGCTTCACTAACCTCCAGGTGGCTCGCAAGCTAATCAAGTTGACGATTAAGCTTAACTGGCACATAAAAGTATAAGAAAAGATGTATCACGCAAATGGTAATGAAAAGAGAGCTGGAGTGGCTATACTTAGACAACAGACATTAAAACAACATTATTACTACAAAAACATTTTAGAGTACAAAGTTCAACCAATCAAAATTATATAGCAATTATAAACATATATACACCTATCAAAAGAGCCCAAAGTACATGATGCAGAAACTAATGTAACTGAAAGAGCAAAGAAAATTCACAAGTAATAGCTGGAAACTTCGATACCTCATTTTCAATAATGGATACAGTAAGACAGACAATCAACAAGGAAATAAAAGACTTGAACCCCACAAATTAACTAGACCTAACAGAATTCTGGAGAAAGACAGACTACACATTCTTTTCAAATGAACAAGGAATATCCTCTGTTATAAATCATATGTTAGGCTACAAAATAAGTCTCAATAAATTTAAAAAGAATAAAATTAACGTTCTCTTACCATACTGAATGAAACTAAAAAATATCTAACACAAGGGAGACACTGGAAGAATAGAGGAACAATGAAATCAGTAACAGAGAAAATTTGGGGAATTACATAAAAATTAAGCACAAATTCCTAAAAAGTTAATAAGCCAAAGAAGAAATCACAGAGGAAATTAGAAAATATACTGAAATGAAAATAAGCAAGCAAAAAAGTATCAAAACTTACAAAATGAAGTAAATTCAGTGTTTAAAAGGAAACTTACAGCTATATAGGCCTACACTTAGAAAGATTTCAAATCTATAACCAAAACTTCTGTGTTTAGAAATCAGTGAACGACAAACTAAGCCCAAAGCAAATAGAAGAAAAGAAATAAAGATTACAGCAGAAATGAATGAAATACGGAATTGAGAAACCAAGAAAAAAAAAAAATCAATGAAACCAAAAGTTGATTCTTTGAAGAGATTAACAAAATTCACATATCATCAGCTGAATTAAGAAAGTTTATTGTAATACCACCATCAGGAATGAAAAAGGTACCATTTCTACTAACCTTATAAGAAATTAAAAAGGATAAGAAAACACCATAAACAATTGCATCCCAAAAAATTAGATATCGTTAAGAGACAAATCCCTAGAATAACAAACTACAAAAACTGATCTAAGAAAACTAGGGGGAAAAAAAAGCTATAATATGTACATGTAACCACTCCCCAAGATGATTATAAACTGCATGAATTACAGCATGTAAATAAATAATAAAATAAAATACACAAAAAAAGAAAACATAGGAAATCTTAATAGATAGGTAACAAGTAAAGAAAGCCCAGGACCAGCCAGCTTCTCTGGTGAAATCTATATTTAAATCAAATATCTGAAGAATTAATACTAATCTTTCTTATACTCTTCCCAAAAAAGGGGTATTTCTTAATTCATTCTATAAGCCAAATACCACTCTCCTATAAAAAGGAGACAGATAACTCAAGAAAATTACAAATATATTTTATGAATTAAGTCACATAAATCCTGAGCATCCCTAATCCAAATATCTGAAACCCTATATGCTCCAAAATCCAAAACTTTTTGAGCAACCCATGTGATAAGGTGTATTCAAATATTCCAAAATCTAAAAACCTCAAAAACCTGTAACAGTTCTAAGTCCAGGTATTTCAGATGAGGACCACTCAACCTTTTTTTTCTTTTTTCTTCTCTAAAGACATACCACCTAGATCCTTTTGTCCTCCTATCCCAAACTGGTTACTTTTCAAAGCTGTGGCACAGCCTCCCGCTTGGATCTCCTTTCACCACTACCCTAGGAAGTCTCTTCGCCTTTCCCTGTATAATACTCTATACTTCCTGGATTCTTCCTCTTTTTAGTTTACCGCATCACCTTAATGAAACCCGAGTCTTTAAGTAACTTTCAGAGACAGTACATTTGAAGTAAATATTCTACCAATCTCAAATGACTCATATTCATAGCCAGCTCCCACACTTGACAGCTTGGTAAGGCACAGAATGAATAGCTTGGAAGTAACTTTCCTTCAATATTTTAAAGTCATTATTCCATTATCAATTACTTCATGATATTGATTCATAATCCCTTTTATATTCACTACTGCTAAAAGCTTCCAAGACCTCTCCCTTATTTCTGGTGTCTGAAATTTCACAATGATGTAATGATGTGGTTCTTTTTTTCAATCACTATGCTGACCATCCATGAGCCCTTTCACTGTGAAAACTGAAGTTTTTTGCTCAATTATTTATTTCTTCCACTCATTTTCTCATGCTATATGTTGCACCTGCAAGTGTGTTCTAATTTTCTTCTACTTTGCACCTCTTGTCCTGCTTTGTGAGAGATTTCTCAAACTTACCTTTCAACTCTTCTATAAAAGATGTTTTACCTACTAAATTCCCAAGCCTATTATTTCATATTCTAAATTTCTAAGAGCTCTTCGTTGTTTTATGAGTACTGCATTTTTAAAGCATAATTTTTTGTTTCAGAGATGCAGTATCCCCTTTACTTCCAAAAATACCACTAACATTTGTAAAAAGTTTTCTTCTTGAAATGCTTCTTTTTCCTTCCCTTTCATATTGGGCTTATTCCTGAATGTGTTTGGTGCTCCTTAGTCTCAAATATGCACTTAAAGTTGCTTAGAAATTTTGTGTCAGTGGGTAGTTGTAACAGTAGGATGATCAATCTGGACCATTTTCCTGATGGATCCTCACCTTTAATGCCAGTCTGTCTTTTTTCCTAATCTCACCAGTCAGCTGAAAGAGTATAAATTTTCCAATCCAGTACTCTTAGAACTGGGATGAGAAAAGAGGCTGAAAATGACTTCCAGTTCAACATGTATATTTCTATTCAATTTTTCCTAATTGTAGGTATGATGCCCTTAACCTAAGCTATACCTAGTGTTTTTAAGTACAGATTCTCTGGGTAGATTTAAGAGAAGAAACTTAAGGTAAGACACCCTTCCTGGCCTCTTACTTGTTATACAGACTTTTACACAATTTTTTCCCATAGCCACCAATTCCTGCAGCATTCAGATTCTAGGCCTTTCCCAATAATAGTGGAAGCTTTTTCTACAAAGTTTTTCTACAAACACTTGTTGCCTTTGACCTTCCAAAGTTTTACTTCTGTGATTACCCTTCTAGTTTTCTCCTTGAGATTCCATGCCTTTCTAAAAAACCACTACAGTGGTACCTTAGTTGTCCCATGACTCCAAGTTCAAAGCAAAGTTCGAAAATAATCTGCTCAGTGTTCAACACTTCGCTTGGTAGTCAAATTGAAAATACAACTTGAAAAAAAGTGAACACACATTGTATCTCGCCAGACACATGGGTGAAACTTCAGTCTAAGTGCATCTCTCGCCTAGACAACATGTTGTGTTTGTGTCAGTGCATTAAAACATTTGTCACTGTGTGCTTTTTTGCGCTTTATTTGCATAAAATATTATAACCATGGCTCCAAAGAAAGTTAGTGATACCAGCAGTAAGGCCAAGAGGAAACCTGTGAGAACCATGATAGAATTAAAGAAATTATTTTGAAATTTGTTAAAAGTCCAGGAAAAATAATTTGTAAGTATAATTATTTGGTTTTCCATTGTTTCTTATGGGGAAAAATACCTTTAGTTCTCGAATGTTTCAGTGTTCAAACACAAGTTCGGAATGAATTGAGTTCGACAAATGAGGTGTTAATATATTATAATTCTAGTGAGAGGTTGACGGCTATTTAACCCACCATGATCAAGTGAATATTCAGCTCATCAGTTTTGTCATTCCTCATTGTTGTTCATTTCTAAATAGTATGAAACTGAGGCTCAAGTTTCAGTAGGATACAGGGTTTTAATAGTCCAAGTAGTTACTATAGTTTTGGACTTAACATTGAGTTTTACTATACCACAATAAAATACTGACCTGCAGAATTCTCTTAAATAAAATTCAATTCTCTTTGAGGCCAAACATACATTAAGAAAATTAAACAAATTTTAAAATATATTCTTTATTGGCAACAAAGTCTGACATACGTTATTAAGTAAAACATACGTTATTTAAATCTTTTACTGCCTTAATTTTTGCTTACCTGATCTATAAAATTCTAAAGGTGAAATTAAAATTTAAAGACTAGTGTTACCAATTTCTACAGAAGTCACACTGTATATATTTTAAAGCTATTTGCTTCTTCACAAATTCAAGCCTGTTATTTAATAGACCTAATTTTTTATTAATTAAAAAGTCCTGTTTTGTTTTGGCTTAGAATTATCCTTTGATATAAAAAATCTCACCTTACTCTTTTGCTTGCAAGTTTTAGTGTATTTTTGCCATTTTGTTTTATTTAAATAAGACAAAAAAACAAAACTGCTTAATCCAATCTTTAAAGAGCTAGAAATCAATAAAAAATTAAAGGGCTATTGGAAGAATCTCAGGTAATAAAACTTGAAAGCTGGCTAATCAAGCTTGGAAAATAAGATGAACAGGGAGGTGGTTAAACATCCCCACTTAATAGTGTCTTAATAGTTAAAGAGTTCCATTTGTGTTAATAGCACTGCATAACACAAGACTTATGAAAAGTGCCTAAATAAGGCAATTTAGTAGGAGCAGTGTATTTAGAACAGTTTATTTTCCTAGTCCTTACTCTTTTCAAATTGCTACTCCTCCGGGCTGTAGGTGTAGCTCAGTGGTAGAGCATCTGCATAGCATACACAAGGCCCTGAATTCAATCCCCAGTACCACTGAAAAAAAAAAAAAAAGAAAGAAAAAAGAAATACGGCTAATCAAGTTGCTACTCCTCTTGCATGTAACTTTTCATTGCTTTTCAGCTTACCGGTACCAAAACAAAATAAGCAGGTAAGGGCAGGCCTATTTCCAAGAACTCTGGAGCCATACAGAGGTATAAACTAGGGAATACTTAAGAGATTAAGGACAAGGCTTTCAGGAAAGCTTCCTATTCCCACACCACTAGTTCATCAAGAAAACTGAGGAACAACATAGTTCTGCCACTTCCTCTTCTCACCCACCTTATCTATACAGAAACCCCAACTTTCAGAGATGCAGATAAAGCTTCTAGTTTTCACTGATGGTAGGTGGCAACCTATTCTCTTTTGCTTTAGCTGATCTGCCTCACAGATAACCCAGTGTCAAAAATACCTCCCTATTTCACCATGTTTCCAGAAACTCATTACTAACATTTTTACTAATTTATGACATTTAGGGTGAAAATTTTTTAAATGTAATTTTATTATATTAAAAGTAACATACTACCATTAAAACTGTATGACTGTATTAACTTTCAAACTTCTATTTCTTTTTTTGTGTGTGTGGGTACCGGGGGTCAAACTCAGGACCTCACGTGCCAGCAGGCACCCGTGCCGCTGAGCAATATCACCAGCCCTTTTTTTGTATATGGGTACCGGGAGTCGAACTCAGGACCTCGTGTTTGCCAGGCAGGCACTTATGTCGCTGACCTATCACATAATTCTTAAAAAGAGCAGAAAAATATTTTAAAATTACATTACTGATATACTGTTTCATATTTTTCTAATTCTACTTTAAAATGATCTTTATTCTTTAAAAAATATACATGCAATTTAGGAGCACTTATAAACTCCAATAACGACAAGCATCTTACATTTTAAACATCAAAAAATACTGCCCAGAGGGAATTAATTTTAATAGCTTTTTCTTATAAAAACAAAGATTCCAAATGTTCCTAAATTTTAGAATATCTGTTTAAAAAAAATATAAACACTAGTAGTCCAGATTATTAGCTTTTATTGTCTTGTTTTCCTACCAACTCCTAAGTTAGGACGTCTTTTAAACCAAGACTAAAATACACTGTTAAAACTCAAAATTTAGCACTACAAGCTCTTACCACTTAGCCCAAATATTTTTTACTTCAAAATACCAGCAATTATAGCATAACTTTCTTGGGTTTTACTTAAGTTTCCAAACCAAACGTAAAGAGGCAAAAAATAATAAAGAAGCTGAAATCAGTGAGTTTATAATTACAGAAAAACTCAGACATATCTCAAAACTCATATACAAACCGTATCTTCAAATAAATTTATTTTGAACACCAAAATATGAAAAACTTGTCACATTACCTCTGTACCCCAAACATGTTTGTAATGCTTGCACTTACTCTTTTTTTTTTTCTTTTGTGGGTGCCGGGGGTTGACCTCAGGACCACACGCGCCAGCAGGCGCCTGTGCCGCTGAGCGATATCACCGGCCCTTTTTTCGTATGTGGGTTCCGGGAGTCAAACTTGGGCCCTCGCACTTGCCGGGCAGGCGCTTACGCCGCTGAGCTATCTCACCGGCCCCCTGCACTTACTCTTAATATACCCTACCCCAATCACCAATAACTGGACTTCCTCACTTCAGTCTTTCATACTTCTTCACCTGGTACTGGTCAATGAATTTCCACAGAACTTCTTTCTTCTAATTACTAATCAAAATGTTCAATTCCTCCAGCTCATGCCACAATCTTGATCGTTTATTTTTCATTACATTCATTTAAAAGACTCTACTTTAACCCAAGGAAAATATTTGCATTCCACAATTACCATTTCAGTCCTTTGTAAAATTCCCTTCTCACTAGCTGATCATCTATTTTCCACCAATGTATATGCACCATTTCTTCAAAATCTAGATTAAAAATTATTTTATGCCAAGAAGCTCTATTAAGCCACTCTTAAAGATCACTTATATTTTACGTCAGCTCAGTAACTGAAATGTATCATTATTAAGTACTCTTCAAGTTGTTTCTTAGATCCATGAACTCTTTGAAGCAGGAACTGTATCCTGTTCTTAGTGAAATACTAAGTGAATTTTATCTAACCAAGCCAAAACAAGTGAAAAAAGATTGGGGAATTACAGTAACACAAGGTTTTTTGTAATCAAATCTCTCAAAACCAAATGCAAATGTAGTATGCAAATATATAACATACTCTTAATTTTTTTTTACCACAAAAGTCAATTCTTGAAGCTATAACATTCTAATTGTTTTGTGATTTTTCTAAAACTACTTCCTAATAGCTATGTACAATGTCTTAATACTTGAGATTAAAAACAAATATTTTTTAATGTCTAATCTAACTAATTTTGCTTTATCCTTTTACACTTCACAAAACCTACAAAAATGCCAGGCATAGTGGTGCATGCCTGTAATCCCAGCACTCAGAAGGCTGAGGCAGGAGAATCGCAGCAATAGCCCAGACTAGAGACCAGTTGGAGCAATATAGTGAGTTCGAAGCCAGCCTAAACTGCATAGTGAGACCTTGTCTCAAAAAAAAAACCTACAAAAGGAAAAGTTAACAGTTTACTCTTCATTTCTTCAAGACAACTATTGAGATCCTTGGAGTGGCAGTATATTAAAATTATTACAAATTCCAAAGGACATAACTTTATAAAGTAAAAACTTTTATAAACTCAGAAGTATTCATAAACCAAATGTGAATGAGAAAATTTCTACACAATTTACAAAATGTATCAATTCTTCAAAACTAGGTTTACTAGAATGTAAAGATACATATTTTAATAATTGTGTGCTTTTTACTACTTTATTGTTAAGTAATCAGAAAAAAAATTTTCCCGAAAGCACCAATTTTAACAATAACATAAGTATTAATTGCATTTGGAAAAACAAAATAATAGAAAACAAAACAAACTAATTCAAATGCTAGAAGTAAGAATCATGATCAACAATTCCATTTTAATTCTCAGTTTATAAGTAAGTCTCCTTCATGGGTTTTAACCATTCAATCTTTTATGCAATGGTCTATAAAGTAACATTTTAGTTAATTATACATAAACAAAGGTCAAAATCTTTCCGGTTAAGAGGTAGACACTTACCTGTAAAAAGACACACACCTATTTATTCTTACCTCTAAAATTACAATAAGAAATAATTAAGTACCTTATTAAGCAACCTGAAATGCCTAAAAGGTAACTTACATAATGCCTAGAAGCTACTATTAAAAAGGCTCCAAAAGGCATCTATGTAAGGAGGCAATCCTCCACCTACTTTTAGGCTATGTGCCTTGAGAATAGTGTTAGGAGAGCAAGCCAGACAACTATGTTATGTGTGGAGGCAATTCAAATCTCTACATTCTAAATGAATTTTCAGGTCATAAAACGAACCTGTAAAGGGTTGCTATTAATGAAAACTAAGAAGCACCTCTTTGATCTTGGCATAAACCATACTGGAAAAAAAGAGAAGGGCTACAGTACCAACTATCATTTGATTTAACTCTAAATTCATACAATAATGCCAAACAAGGACAGAGAAGAAATTCAGGAATCAACTCTTACTACTCTTGGAAAGGAGGGCAAATATATAAGCAAATTCAAAAAGAAGGAAAACTAATTTACAGTGATAGAGGCCGAAATAGTGATTACTTCTAAGAGCAGGAATTAACAGGAAGAGGCACAGGCACCTTTTTTAGAGCAGAGACTGTTCTATATCTTGATCTGGGCAGAAGTTTCCTGGGCGTATTTATAAAATTCACTAGGTAGTACTCATAAAATTCATATATTTCAGTATATGTATTACACCTAAATAAAACACTTAAAAACAAGTCACCTCAAGCACAAAGTCGTTTGATTCCCAGTAACCCCCCCCAAAAAAGGTCACCAATAATGGCCAAATCTAAAACCTTTTAATTCTCATCTTTTTTGATCAATTTCCACCATACTGCTAATCACAGAGAACCAATACTTCCTAAATGGAACTCTTACTTTGAAGATCTACAAAACTTTCAGGTCACTCTACTGTATTACAGCAATTTTACAGCTGTAATTTACAGCTGTTTTACAGCTATTTTAATTACCATAAATTCTTAACAGGATATTCTTCTCCAGCATTCCCTTTTCTCAGTCATCCTTTAAGGTTCAGCTCAATTTTTACTTTATCCTTTCTCCATACCCCTAGCAGGATTTTGTATACCTATACTGTCCAATACAGTGCAGCACAGTGTGAGCACCTAATGTTTAGCTACTTGAACTGAGATGTCCTTTATATAGTAACAATGGATTTTGAAGACTTCATATAAAAAAAAAAAAAAAAAAACACATTTCAATTATGTTTAAATGCTGAAATGGCATTTCAGATCTATTGGGTAAAATAAGATAATAAAATTTCCCTAATTTCTTTTTTCAATGTGGCTATAGAAAATTTAAAGTTGTGTTTGTGGATCAACTTATACTTCTATTGGGCAGTGGCGTCCTATATAGTCTATTTATGAATGTCCTTCAATTTTTTTTCTTCTTTTAATTGACAAAATTGTAAATATTTTGCGTATATGTTTTGAAAATGTAAACATTGCAGAATAGCTAAACAGACCAAAATCAAGACATGTACTACTTCACATAAATAAATCCTTTAATATGTCATAATTAAATCCTTTAATATGTCATCGTAATGAGAATGTAAGAATAGTAAGCTATTCTTTTTAAACAAACATTATATTAGGAATTATTAATAGTAACTAGGATCCAAGTATCCACTTAATCTAAAAACCTACAAATTTTTTAATTTTAGTATCATTTTAACAATTTTTAATAAGGAAGCTTAAGGCATTTAAAAACGTAAAAATGTAAGAAAAAGTTTTCAGATGACCATAAATCAAGTATGTCAACTGTATTTTATTTACATCCAACTTTGAGTTAAAGGTCCCAACAAAAAGGATACATACATAATTAAACCTATAGCAATCCTAACCCACTGGGAACTAAGCTTGATCTAAGTCACTCAGGGAAGAAAAAGACAGTTTCCATTTTGGCCAATATCACTGTACCAATGTCCAGCAGCTAAGACAAAGAGCCTTTATATGACAGTATGAATACACAATGAGTGCAATAAGACACCACTTGAAAAAAGGGTAGGCAGAAAAATACTTTTATGTTAAGTTTTCAAATCAGGAGATAAAACTCACAAATCATATAACAACTAGGTAAAAGGACAGACATTCAAGACAACAGGAAGGCAGAACAGAAAGTCTCATCTCCAGAATCAAGATAGAATCTAGGTTTAAGTCTGGCTGCCCCCAGTGTTTACCATTCTTATGACCTAAGTTTGAAATCTGTTTCCTTACATATGAGATGGGAATACATACGTCGTAGCATATAGATATTTAATTAAAGTGAGCATCAGCTCCTCTTGAATATAAATGATTAAATAATGGTGTGATTTTCCCTCCATTTTCAAATTTGCTGAAAATATTTTAAAACATAAATGAAACTTCTAACTAGAATATACATAACTAATGTAAACATGTAGTAGTCCTCTTTTTTGTGTGTGTATGGGTACTGGGGGTCGACCTCAGGACCTCGCATGCCAGCAGGCGCCCGTGCCACTGAGCGATGTCACCAGCCCTTTTTTCATATGTGGGTTCTGGGAGTCGAACTTGGGCCCTCGCACTTGCCAGGCAGGTGCTTACACCACTGAGCCATCTCACCGGCCCCAACATGTAGTATTCTAATATAAACACACCTCCCTATGTAAACTTAAAATTATTTTTACTAGCTACCATTTGTGATTCTGCTTAAAAGCTTAAAATTTGTGGTGGGGATAAGTAGTAAGAAAAAAAAGAGGGGAAAAGGTAACTAACATTATACCAGCACAGACATACATAAAACAAAACAAAAAAAAAAACTGTGGAGAGGAAAACAGCAAAAGGAAATGCTGTTCGGAGACATTCCCCTAACTCAAGCTATCCAATGCAAAAATCACATTCCCCTCCTCAACCCAGCTACTAGGTCAGCCACTCCTCATTCAAACGTACATTACATACAAATTTATGTAGCTACTCACTCTCTCTTCTCTACTAATGGTCACCACCACCACATGGTAAAAAATTTAAAGGAGGGTGAAGAAATTCAAGATGATGCAACAAAGACAAACACCTGATTAGGAAATAATTTCACTAAAATGAACTCACTCCCAAGCACACCTATTCATCAGCTGACAGTCATAAAATGGAACGAACTCCTAAAATATTTAACCTGGTTCCTGCTTCTCACTTTCTTTATTAACAACTCTGTCTTTATAGGCATGGCCTAACATGGGACACTAGCAAAAGCATACAATTCCAAATGACCAGAGGTGGAAATTTCAAGTTACCATAGAAACAATAATGATAATAACTAATTATTATTACTAACAATTACTATGCATTTATTGTGTGCCAGAAAGCTAAGGACTCCACTGAATTCTGTAATGTAAACCCTAAACCTCTATAAAGATGGTATTATCAGTAAATGTACTTGTCTAGTGTTTACAATGCTAAATTCAAACACTTCCAGTTCTACTTTAAGGCTTACACTTTTTTTTTTTTTTTGTGGGTACCGGGGGGTCGACCTCAGGACCTTGCGCGTCAGCAGGCGCCCGTGCCGCTGAGCGATATCACCGGCCCTTTTTTTGTATGTGGGTTCCGGGAGTCGAACTCGGGCCCTCACGCTTGCCAGGCAGGCACTTAAGCCGCTGAGCCATCTCACCGGCCCAAGGCTTACACTTTTAAACTTTATCCTTTCCTGCCTCCTTACATAAATAATTACAAATGTCAACTATGATTCTATATGTATGCGTATACATACTGTGCGCTTGTGTGGAAAACATTCAGTGAGTCAGTATCAAGCAAAAGACGATTCCAACTTTGGCAAAGGCTCTTATCTACCGTCACAAACCATTCAACGATAAACTAGGAATCAGTCTCCTTCCTGAATAAATGGTACTCTTAAAACTACTAGTTATATTTAACATCTTCCTCAAGAAACTGACGAAATATATATATACATACATACACATATATACAATAAGCTTGCAAATAAAACAATACCATGAAAGAATTTAAATATTCACCTTTTTAAAAAATTAAATAATTGATGGAATACAAGTAAACATTATTTATAAGCTGTACTTTAATCTTAACACTTTATTAGGTGTTTTTAAATTTTCAATTGTTTGGCTCTTAACATATTTACGTTTTTATACTTTATACAGAAAATCTTTACAGGACTGAGGTTTAACTCAAAGGGAAAGCGCACGCTAGAAGCCCTCAGTTCAATCTCCAGACCAAAAAAAGAAGATCTTACAGCACTGTATTTTCAACTTAATAAATGTTATACACACTAAAAGGTTTAACACATAAAATCTGAACATATCACTTTTAAGCAATTTAAATTCTACCACAATCTAGACTAATAGAATTAAATTTCATGGAACAAATCACTTATTGTATATTTTTATTTATAATATCACAGATCCAAAAATCTTAAATAAATAGGAAGACTACAACTTTCAGATAGAAGAGGTAGGGTAAAGATTAGTAGAGGGAGACTGAAAAGAAACTTTATAAAAGCTAACTTGAATCCAGTCTTATTTTCTGCCACCCAAAAGAAGTGTGCTCTGCTAACTGCTTCTCCTCTGGCAGGCTCCTCCTCTTCCTCTTGAAATCCTCTGCTTCTCTCCTCCTGGAAAGTCATCTGCCAGGACTTTTTGTTTTTCTTGCTAATATCTCTCAACTGTCAAAGGATTTCTTATCTTGAATTTAAAAATATAAAAACATTCTAATTCCATAATCACATGAGTTCCTATTAAGTTCAAAAAGGAAATAAATCTAGAATTTAACTTTGGCAGAGCTGAGAAAAAAGGAGAGTGGACCAACTGAGGCCTGAGAGATAAGAAAACACCTATTAAAAAAAAAAGAAGAAGAAAGAAAAAGAAAACATCTTTTTCACAGAGATTCCATCTCCCTGAAGACTGAATGGAATTTGGTGTTCCATACATAACCTAAGTTTCATGTGGTATTACATGTTGAAGAAAGTGGTGAAATACTTTAGCCAACCAGCAGGGTGAGCTAGTGCTAGAATCAGTTTGATGATTTTCAAACCCCCCAAAACTTAATGGTATAAATAGCTCACACCATTAAAAGCAGCTATTTCCTTCTAATAAACCTGAATCAAAAATACTTTTAGAACTACCTCAGTGAAAGCTATACATTATAACTTTGTTCAATCCTTACAGATTCTCCATGTACAAAACATTCTCTATACTAGAGATTAAATGTAAAAAACATTGGAGCTCATTTGAGTATCCAAATTTTATTGTATCCACTATTCATTCTCATACTTTACTTTAAAAGCCTACCACTTTTTTAAAATTTAAAAACACTTCTTTTTAAAGGACTACAGAAACTAGTGTTCTACAAACTATGGCTGGATAATTCAACATGCCAATTTCCACATTGTTTACTACAAACTCCAATCACCTTGCTATCTGTATGAAAAGCAGTCCTAAAAAAAGAATCCACTCTTCTCCTCCCAGAGCCACAGTGAAAAGAGCCTAAATAAGCAACCCTAAACAACCCAGGGTCTTTGGGACAACAGAAAGATGTACCTCCACCATCTTGTGACTCTCTGCTACACATTTATAGTCTGAACTCAACCAAATTCTCTCCTACAACCTGAATGACAAACTATACCCAGAAAATGTTAAGGTTTACCCGTGATAACTTCACTCTATAATTAGATAACCTGAAAGTAACATTAATCAATCACAAGACTAGAGTGTAATTAAATCTGTGTTGAAAATTATGAAGCAGCTATTAACATTCTTAGAAAAATCAATTAATTTAAAACACCTTAAATGATTAATAAGAGCTTTAAAACAATTTAACTGTTTTTGCCAAATTTGACATCCAAAAAAGTTAACTATCATTGTGGGATCCCACCATAAATGATTCTACTACTTGCTGAAATTCCTAATACACTTTACAAATATAGTCTCAGTAGTAGTAGTAGTAGCCAGGCATGGTGATGCACACCTGTAATCCCAGCACTCCAGAGGCAGAGGCAGGAGGATGCTGTGAGCTCCAGGCCAGCCTGGGCTACACAGTGAGTTCAAGGCCAGCCTGCACTACATAGCGAGACCCTGTCTCAAAAAAAAAAGTAGTAGTAGTAGCATAGGTTTCAAAAAGTTGTTTTTAAAAAGGAGCAGTTTAAGTGGCATGTTTGTTTAGCCAACCAAAAGGACCACTGTTTTCCCCATCTATCTCATTTCTTAGGTAATAACTGGCAATAACTGTCAGTTATTTCATACTTTCCAAGAAATTCATCAAGTAGGTGGTTTTGCTTTTTAACTTAAATTACTGAGTCATCTGGTTTTGGAAAATCTCAAAATTCCTAAGTTATTCTGCTCTGAAATTCTATATTTTCATCTGATTTCATTGAAAATGGCTTCCAAAATCAAGTTACCACATAATATTAAATGAAAATTAACTTACCGTCATAGCTTTCATTAATGTGATAGTATTTAATTAACAAGTACTTTCAGTGATACTCCCTTGTTTTAACCATTATTAGTTGTAGATATTCACCTTCTCGTCCCAGCAATACGGCGAAGAAAACAGAAATGGAGTAGAAATTGAAAGACAATTTTCCATTGTGCCATTAACTTAAGCATACATACTACATTTAAGAGAAACAGGTAAGAATTGTAGCTGAGATTCCTTCCACTGTAAAACTGTACAATACAGGACTAATTTTGCTAATAATTAATATCTCCTATTCATTAATACAAGATTTTTCTTTATTAGAAAAAAGCTGGGGGGATTATGTATCTGAAAAGAAATAAGGTAAGTGAAAGTTTTAAAAGTTTAAGTTTCATTTTGAACACAGAAACTTAAGTTAATGATCTAAATATGTTTAGATATCCCTTCAAGTAATTCTGTTAAATGAAAACACAAAACATTTGATGCTTTGGTACTCCAATATTAGTTAATTCCAGTATAAAATAAGAAGTTCTCGCATTATAACTTTAAATTGTTAGAAATTCTAAAACTTACAGAGCTATGGCTTTAATGGCAGTATACATACCACTGCACTAATCCTAGTTAAGCATTCATGTTTCACCTATTTAAATGTCTAAGCTAAATTATAATCTCATTACAAAAACTACTTCTTTCTTACCAAACCTACCAAAATACAATATTGCTAACATCAAGTTCCCATGATACTTACACATGGCACTGAAGGCAAAGAGCAGATTTCCTTTCTTTGAGGAACTCTCGTTGTTTATTTTTTAAAATGCTTTCTAGGGGGCCGGTGAGATGGCTCAGCGGCTTAAGCGCCTGCCCGGCAAGCGCGAGGGCCCGAGTTCGACTCCCGGATCCCACATACGAAAAAGGGGCCGGTGATATCGCTCAGCGGCACGGGCGCCTGCTGGCGCGCGAGGTCCTGAGGTCGACCCCCCGGTACCCACAAAAAAAATAAAAAATAAAATGCTTTCTGCTTCTTGTGGGGCCCAACAATTTAACTAAACTACCGCAGGGAGGGAATACAGGATTAAGGCAAATCTAAAACATCGCCCAGATGCAACAAGCTTGGCTTTAGCCAGGAGTGGCCAGAACAGATGATGGTGTTGGGGTATTTCTTTGAGATTATTAACTTGTGCACAGAACAGTACCATCATTTCAAGCCTCGATTATATGTATCCCTTCGCTGAGTTTAATGATCACATAAAATCTTAAGTCTGAACATATAAGTTTTATAACAACTATATTAAAGTCAGTATTACTTAAAACAGTTGAGGAAAACTTTTCCACTAATGTCGCTAAACCATGGATGGATCCCAACACGAGAGTCGTCTGTGGAAGTCCCGTAACAAGAAACCTTTAGCTCCACCACCTAAGTTTCCAATCACTGAGAAGGGTCTGGGACAACTCATCTTCAGGTTCACGGGAGAAGTGGAGCACACCTGCTTTCCTCTGGCAGAGATTAAGCTCCCAGGGACACAAAGGCCAGGGAATCAGACCTGGAGAGGCAAAAAGCTTTAGCTGGACACCCACCAAGCCCCTGGCAACCCGAACACTTCGAGCGATTTACCTCTTGCTGTTACTTCCCAGGCACCTAGCGGCACAAGATGTTGCAGCACAGGGGGAGGGGAGGGCTATGCGGTCCCGTCCCAAGTCAAGGGAGGGGTGTGTATAGTTCACGCCAGAGCCGGCGCCTCTGGCCAGGACCGAGCAGCCTCGAAGGCAGAGGGGTTGGCTTGGCGACTGCCCTCGGACCGCCCCGTTACTCAGTGCATTGCAATGGCGACTGCCAGGCTCCCCAAGCCGCCTGATCTCGGCCCCTTCCCCCGACTGCTCACTGGCTGCTCAGCTTCATGTGACTAAACAAAACCCCCAAGTCTACTGCCCAGCTCAGCCCCTTTGTGTCCGCTCCCGGATCCTCCGACGCCGCGGCGGAAAGGCCCCCCGCCCCCTGCCGAGTCCCGCCCCGCGGCGGCTGCCGCCGCTCACCTCAGGCTCCGCGGCGCCCCGCGGCCGCCGCCTCCCCGAACCCAGGGCCCGGGCTCCTTGTGCAGCACCAACTCCGCCTCCTCGGCCGCCGCCGCCATCTTAGCCTGTGCGGCAAAATGCGTCCTTTTGGATGGTTGGGACCCAGCCTAGGGCGTAGCTCCCTGGGCCGAGCGCCGGAGGCCGGGTCCCCCAAGTTTTTCCGCCTCCCTCAGTCCCGCCGCTGCCACAGCCCAGAGGTCTGAAACCCACTCAGGTCCCGGCTAATCCGACCAAATAACCCCTGAAACTCACAGTTTGGTGCCGTGTGCGTCAAACCGGGGCGACGTTGGGAGCGCGGCGTCCCCGCGTCACACGCCGCTCTGTACGCTACCGGCTCCCGCGGCCCCCCTCCGCTCCCCGCTTTTCGCCTCCGGCCCCGGTTCCCACGGCGCAGGCGCGCGGCTTTCCCGCCTCTGCCCGGCCGCGGGCCGCGGGGGTGGCCAGCGAGGAGCTCCAGGGTAACCTCGGCTGGTGGAGAGTCTGGGCCAATTAGACAAACGGGGTCAGCAGGAACAGTGCACCACTGTTCTCGGGTGCCAGAAACCAAACAAGGTCACCTCCTCCAGCGCTGACCTAATCACTCCCAAGAAGGTTCCCGCCCTAAAGTAGGCACGATCCAAATATGGTGGTGCCCAAACTCTGCAAGACCCAAACACTAGGCATGCCTAGGCCCTTTAAGGTGGAACAGGCCCATGTTTGGCTTCCACAACCTCTAGCGAGCCAAAACCCCCTTTCTTTTCCTACTATTGAGGAAAACAGTTAAAGAACGCGGTATTTGCGAGTCATAACTGTGGAGTTTAGGCAGAGGTCGGTTTTAGGATCTTAAACCTGTCGGGAGATGCCGGATGGCGAAGCAAAGCGTCAAGTGGCTGTCTCAGTCACCGGGGCAGCCTGCCCTAAAGATGCCCTGGGTTTGGTCCAGTTGACTGTGAGTATACTTCTGCATTACTGTATGTGCCCTAGTCTCCAAAGGAAAAGTTATATAAGAACTGATGTTTAAAACCCTGCAAAGAATGAGTAGACCCCCAGAGGGTTCTGGAAAGCTTCCTTTTTTACAGGCATTCTGAGGGCAGAGAAACACTGATCAGTTCTTTCCTTTGCTTTTGAACTGAGCGACCAAGAAGTTGCTACCATTTAAGAGACACAAAAAGTTCCTCAGGAATCTACTAGTCCTGCCTTAAATTCCTTGACTTCTCTATTTCCTCATTAAAAAAATTAACCTGTTTTCTCACTGAAAAGTTTACATTGAGCAGCTATCATAAACTATGCTCCTTCAAACCCTCAAGATTCAGAGAAAAATACACCATAATTGCAGTTATTTGACAATGAGAAATTTTCTTTCCTATGAGTTAGTGATTTCATCATCACCAAACATGGATTCCAAACAGACACTTGACTAAATATACTGCTTCACCTGTTGTTAATAATAGCTAACGCTTCTGAATACTTATTATGTACCAGGCGTTATTCTGATTTGCTCAATTTCATTGCAACCTAACAAGACAGAGAGAGGTGTGGTCATTTCTCAAAGTCACACAGCTCTTTGTGCTCTTTCAAAATGCAAATTTTCCTTTATTTAAACAAACAGGTACATAATAAAATATAAATCTGTGTATATTTTCATCCATTTGGTTGAGAGGTTCCCTTGGAATCATTTCATTTACACGATCCATCAAAACTGGACAGTCGGGCGGATGAGATGGCTCAGCAGCGTAAGCGCCTGACCGGCAAGCGCGAGTGCCCGAGTTCGACTCCCGGAACCCACATACGAAAAAAGGGCGGGTGATATAGCTCAGCGGCACGGGCGCCTGCTGCAGCGCGAGGTCCTGAGGTCGACCCCCAGTACACACATAAAAAAAAACTGGACAGTCCCAGTGTACTCTGGTACTTACAACAAATAAAAACATTATACAATATGGAAATTCTCACATTATAGCACTACAAAAGCAGTTACCAACGACAACAAAAACAAACTTGTGAATTTCGTCATTGACTGACATGCAGACAGATCACAGCTCCGACCCTACCACTCAGAACTCGTCAATGATCAGGAATTTGTTTCACTGGTAAAACTATTTATACTGGAACTTAGCACCTGAACTGTAATAGTATATAAATGTAGTAATAGTAGTAATTATGAAGTACTAAATGGTTAACGAAACTCTTTATACACAAAATAGATTTCAAACACTATGAATGGGAGAAAACCTAAGCACAAGAGCCTTGAGTATGGTAATGCAAAAAGAGAGAAAAGAAAAAGCAGCAACTAGAAAAACCAAAGGACCAGTTATGTAGCTCAACACCAAATATTTAAAAACATTAAAAGGAAAATGCAGTTGAAAATGAAAATCAAAATGTGGGAAGCAGTTTGACTACAGGAGAAAATTCACAGGGACATCTACTCACTGTAAATAAAAGAAAAAATGGTGAAGAATCTTTTTTAAAAAGTAAAGAAAGAGGGGCCGGTGATATGGCTCAGCGGCATAAGCTCCTGCCTGGCAAGCGCTAGGTCCTGAGTTCGACTCCTGGAACCCACATAAAGGAAAAAAAAGGGCGGGTGATATCGCTCAGTGGCACAAGCGCCTGCTGGCAAGTGGGAGGTCCTGAGTTCGACTCCCGGTACCCACATAAAAAAAAAAAAAAAAGTAAAGAAAGGAAAAGTAAGAGCTGTCTACTGTTAGTATGTTAAACTATAGCAATGTTGTCACACTATGTGAATCCATTAATTATTCCAGTGAATGAAATTACCTAATAAATGATGCAGAGTAAGCTGTAGTCTCAAATGACTTACTCAAAAAGAAAATAAAATTCATTGTCAGATAAAAACAAGAAAGTGTTTATATTCTAATACATCTGAATTCTAGACCTCCCCCAAATTAAGCATTCATTACTCTACTGTCCTAACAATTAAGTGAAATTAAATTTTGGGTTTTGCTTAGGACCATACTAGTTCTGGGTCCCCCAAAACTATAGTACCAAAATCATTAAGTCAAGTCACTTTTGTAAACTGCAAATAGTTCAGTATATTTATTCATTGGGTTGGGGGTAGGGATGTGTTTAGAGAGAGATGAAGAAGTAAAGAGGAACCAGATATGATATTGATTTTCATCTCACCCTTACCCCAACACATAGCAGGTATGCAATAAATAATTCCATTCAATTCAAGCAACATTCTCTGATTGCTTACTCTGTACAAGGTGCTGTAATACACACCACCAGAAAAAAAAGACAAATAAGACAGTTCCTTGCAGATACTTAGTAAAGTATAGAATAAATAAGAAGCTTTTATAGTTCAGTGAAAGAATTAGATAAAAGACACATAAACTCAATTTAGCAGGGAATGGAGGAGATGAAGTAGATAAAAAGATTTTGAAATCATAGTTAAAACATGAAACAAAATAGATTTATGTCTTTGTTACTTTTATGGTTGCTGGGACAAAATACCTGACACGCAGAGTTAAAAGAGGAAAGATTTATTTAGTTCATAGTTCGTAGAGGTTTCAGTCCACAGTCAACTAGCTCAGAGGCAGCATGGCTTGGCAGAGGGGTATCACAGAGGAGAAACAGTCCATGGCAAGGCAGGCAGGAGGCAGCAAGCAGCCAGCAGCAACAGCAAACCTCTCTTTCCCTTTTATCCCAGCCAGGCTACAAGCCTTTTGGGTGGTGCCACCCGCACCCAAGGTGGGGTTCCCATCACCCACACCCGAAACAATGCTAAACCAATCAGTGAACTAATTTAATTATCACATCCTTAATCCCAGTATGACACACCCTTAATGCACATTCACACACCCTCAATCCAGCCAGCTCTGAAAAGCCCCACCTATGAGTATATAAGGCTTTGGGGGACATCTAGATACAAGCCATAACAATTTAATATATGCATATTTAGTAAACATTATATCTAATATTTAGAAATATATTTATTATTCTGCTATCGGCATATCAGAAGTAGATAAAACCATGAGCATCTATGAGCTTGTTTATGGAACACATGTAGAAAAAGAAAATTGTGGGCCCTGGAACCTTACATAAAAAATGTTTAAGGAATGAGTACAGAAGTCCAAGAAAATAAAGGAAGAAAGGGCTAAGACAGAGATTCAGGCAAGAGTAGCACAACAGAAGCCAAAGATGTAATCATAATAGCTTACTGCTGTAACAACACCAGATCTCAGTGGCTTAACACGGTTTCATTTCTTGTTCTTGTCTTACTCCACTGCAGTCATTTGGAAACGGAGCAGATGCCTTGGAGTAGTTATTCAGGGACCTAAAGTCGTTCCATCATACGTTAGCATATTTCTCCTTTTTCACTAGTCAGCACTCTAGTCATGTGGCCCCACTTAACTGCAGGGGAAGGCTGGGAAAATAATAGTTTACTTTATGCCTTGGAGGAAAAGAAAATGAGACTGATGAGCATTCTGTGCATCCAGAGTAAAAGTAACAAAGACATCATGAAAGATAGGAGCATGCATTAATTGTACAAGATCACTGGTGACACTGGTAAGGGCAAGGTCAATGGAGTGACTCATCCCAGTGCAATAGGTTCAGTAGTAAAAGAAAAGAAAAGAAAGGGAAATAGTCACTGAATCTCATCATCTATAGAAAATTGACAAGATCAAGCAACTGGGCACATAAAACCGAGAAATTAATACTGAGCTATAGGTAACTAGCACTGCCAGAGAATTCTTAACAACTAACCAGCTAGCATTCTCCTGGTGAAAACCAACCCTCCTAGACCTTCATTGAACTTCCACACACATCCAACTTGAGAAATGCCTTTGTTGTTTATTTTTTCCAATGATGGATTCCAGATGTTCCGTAATATTTGGTTGAGATCCATCAAAGGAAAAAAGACATCTGTAATTTCAGCTATCCCACATGCTTTAATAAAGAAAAGAAATGTGAAGTGGTAAGCCACTATATTAAATTATATGTATTTATTTTCTTTGTAATCAAAAATTGGGTTATTTAATTGTACAAATGTGTTCTTTTAACTACATGACAATAATTAGAAGTTGGAATTAGAAATCTTTAATTTATTTATTTTGGTACCAGGAATCGAACTCAGGACCTTGAGCTTGCCAAGCAGGCACTGTGCCACTGAGCTATATACCAGCCCGAAATCTTTAGTTTAATTGTAAATGAAATTAAATCTCTTAGAAATGATTATTAAGTCACTATCAAATACTATTTACTTTAGTTTTCTGAACCTATCAAAAGAAGAGAAAGAATGGCAGTTGCAGCCTTTGAAAAACAGATTTAGGAAACAGATTTAGTCAGAAATAGCAATGTGGCACATATGTATAATCCCAGCTACTTGGGAGGCTGAGGCAGGAGGATTTTGAGTTTGAGGCCAGCCTGGGCAGCATAGAGAGTCTACATTTCACAAAAACAAACAAACAAAAAAAAAGAAACATGGGTTGAAAAAATAAGAAGCTAACATCATGTTTATTTTTTATATCCATTTCACTTTTTATTCTAGGACAGTGATGGCGAACCTTTTAGAGATCAAGTACCGAAACTGCAACCCAAAACCCACTTATTTATCACAAAGTGCCAACACGGCAGTAAAGCCTGAATACTGAGGTTTTAGTTTGGGAAAAACAACTCATACAGTAACATCTTTTGTCTTAAAAGAAAAACACAATAATGCATTGAAAGGTAAAAGTTTGCATTTGGTGTACTTTTGCACAATTAATGTGATCTTTGCTATTGTATGCATGCTGATAATTTGTCAAACCTTGGCTGGGGCAACTTGGCTACCATGCTGACAGAGAGAGCGCTGCGTCCCCACTGCAGCATGTATGTGCAACCACTGTTCTAGGACATCATAACTTCTTGCATAAACTCTCCATCAGGTTCATTTCTGATTGCCTGGTTATTTCACTTTCAGAATGTCAATGGTATGGTCTCTATGACAGCTAATGAATTTAGTACTTTCCTCTCAGACTAGAAAAATGTACTGAAAATGTACAGCCAGCCTCTCTTCTAATATTCAGTGCCTCGGTGTTACAAATAGTGTTCTGAGCCCCTTGGAGGATGTGAAGGAACATGTTCATCCCTCAAATATTTTATGGTAAGACAGGTCAAAAGTCACATACTCAAAGTTCCATTTGCATTTTAAAGTTGACAAAGAAGGAGGTCAGCTTATTGTTCAAATAGTGTTTCACCTGGTGTTATGGTTTGGGTTGGAAACATCCCCACAAAGCCCCTGTGACTGATATTATGGGGACGTGGTGGCAACTTTAAGAACTGGGATCTTTCAAGTCATTAGAGATGTACCTTTGAAGGGGAAAGTAAGAGTTTAGTATCTTTCCCTACTCTTCCTCTCTCTTTTGGTGTCCTGGCTATGAAGAGAACAGCTTTATTCCAACACTCACTCCCTACCTGATGTGCTACCTTGCCATTGACCCAAAAGCAACTAGGCCAACTGACCCTAGATGGAAACCCTGAGCCAAAATAAACTGTTCTTTCCTCTTTTTAAGTTGATTGTATCAGGTATTTTATTACAGTAACAGAAAGCTGACTAACATCCCTATGATAATAATGCAGTAGAATCATTTTCTTCCAGGATCTGGCTCTTAGCTTTCAAGTTGAAAACAGTTTAACTAGAGTTGAGCAAGCTCAGGTAGATGAAATTTATAAGAGACTAATGGATAAATTACATGCTAGTATTAATTTACAGTAAAAGATTTGACTGCCAAGCATAATGGAATACTCAGGCAGACTGGTCAACATATTCTCTCACTGTAGAAGAGGGTGCCAGGAACACCAAATTACTTGCTTGATGAGCATGGTATTAGATGAATATGATCTTAACAAATGGCATCATAAAACTTTGATAGCAAACTGTGCTCTGCCATGAACATGAACCTGTTAGGGGAACTTGAACCATTAGTCTGCTTTCACCAGAAAAAAATAACTCTTTATTTTCCTAAAAGATATATAACAGTATATAAACCATAAAAATTAAGTATTTTATAATCCATATTTCATCAATTCTATAACACATTTTTTGGTAGTACTAGACATCGAACCTAGGACCTTGCATGTGCTAGGCAAATGCTCCATCACTAAGCTACATCCCTAGCTCTGTAACATGTTTCAAAAATATAACATCTCTGAAATCAAATTGTCTTACAAACCGTAATTTGTGGTTGGCATTTTTTTTTCTTTTTATGGGGATTCATAAAATAATGGGGCACTTTTCAATCAGCGATATCTTGGGATATCAGCAGCAAAGGGATACAAATATGGCCTGACAATTTTAGAAACTCCCCTAACTCAGTTTTGGTAAACTGGCTTTCATAAACTGAGTAGTTGCCTCATTAAGTTATTACTTTTAGATCATCTAAGTTCAAAAAGTATGTCAAACTTTACTTTCCTCAACTGATACTCTAATTAGACTATTTTAATTGAGCTAAGTTCCCAAAGGACAAAGGACATTGCTGTAACCCAGACCGCACTGGGTTGTTTGTTTTATTTTCAATGTTGAGCAGTTTATTAGTGAATTTTATATGGCTGTCATTACATTTTATTCTTTGTCCCATGAAATAAATGAGTCTTTCTTCCATTTGCCAAATTAATACATTAATATTCTCATTAATTAAGAACCTTTCCCAAAGTTTCACAATTAATGTGAACTTGAGCTGGGGGCTTCTGACACTAAATCCTATCATCATTTCTCTTAAGACATTTTGTCTTCCAGATTCTCCTACAAAATTCCATGCAGATCATAGAGGCATCTCAAAGTGGCAAGGAGACACTGACAATTTAGGATGAAATAGCTTCTTTCCAGTATCAAGGCAAAAGGAAGACTAAAGAAAAGCAATATGATTTAGATGATTTTTGATGGGAACAAAAGTGATCAGACTTAAGAAGTCTGGACAGATCAGTTGGGTGACTTCAGCAAGGGATTCTGAGGCATCAGAGGTGACCAGGGCACAAGGAGCCTGGCTTTGCCTCCAAAGAGAAGGGACATGAGTATCCAAGGACAACAGGGTGAGAAAGCAAAGACAAATTAATACCCTTTACAATCTGCCTGGAATCAGTCCTAATTACAGATCATTGTCCCAACAATCTATAAAAGCGATGCAGATAGCTCTGTCTTCAGAGAGGAAGGGCCTATCAGGACCAAACTCCCGCTTTGTACATTTAAACACATTCCTTACTTTTTCCCAGGAATCCTTCTCTTGTCTTTCTGGGCTAAGTGATTTTAACCAATTCCTCCATCTCAGATTTGACTAGTGAAATATGCTCAGGGTAGCCCATACTGCTTCTCAAACAATGGATTGTGAAGAACCTGCAACTCCAGAAGAAAAGCAGTCTGATTATCCACAGATGCGAGCAGGGAGTTCTGTAAACTCTTCATATGTTCTTTTGCTTTCCCTCTCTCCTTTCTTCCCCTCCTCCTTGCCCTCCCTTTCTTGCTTTCTTCCTTTCTTACCTCTTCTTTCTCCCTTCCTTTCATCACATTTATTTTAACTGCTACATTAGAACTGTACATATTAACAGAGTACCACGTGAAGTCTTGATACATGTATACATTGTGTAATGTATAAATCGGGCCAAATATATCTATCTTCTCAAACGTTTATCATTTCTTTATGGTGAAAACATTCAAAAACTTTTCTTCTAGCTTTTTGAAAGATACTCTATTATTATTATCTGTAGTCACCTTACTACACACTAGAACACCAAAACTTCTTACTTCTAACTGTAACTTTGTACCCACTGATCAACCTTTCTCCATCCCTCCCCCATTGCACTCTTCCCTGCCTCTGGTAACCACCATTCTACTCTCAACTTCAATGAGATCAACTTTTTGGATTCAACATATGAATGAATTCATGTAGTACTTGTCTTTTTGTGTCTGAATTATTTCATCTTAATGATCTCCAGTTCTGTGTTTTCTTAAATGGCAGGAGCTCCATTCTTTTTTATGGCTGAATAATATTCCATTATGTGTATGTACCACTTTTTAAAATCCATTCGTGATGGAATAATGAATAAGTAAGTTGTTTCTCTTTTGCCTATTGTGAGTAGGATTGCAGTAAACATACTGATTTCATCTCCTTTGCCTAGATAACTAGTAGTGAGATTTCTAGATCATGTGGTAGTTCTATTTTTAATTTTTTGAGGCACTTCCGTACTGTTTTCCATAATGGCTATACTAATTTACACTCCTACCAGTAATGTGCATGAGTTTTCTTTTCCACACATCCTCAGTGGCACTTGTTATTGTTAATCTTTTCGATAATACCCTTTCTTACTGTGGTAAAGTGATATTACATGAATCACAGTATTTTCCTGATGATTAGTAATGTTGAGCATTTTTCATATACTTATTAGCCATTTGTGTATTTTCTTTTGAGAAATGTTTGTTTACATTTATTGCCTATTTTTAAATCAGGGTTTTTTTTAATTGTTACTGAGCTTTTGGATATCCCTATGTATTCTGGATATTAACTTATTGTCAGATGGATAGTTTGTAAATATTTTCTCTCATTCTATAGGTGTCTGTTCACTGATAATTGTTTCCTTTGCATTGCAGAAGCTTCAGTTTGATATAGTTCCATTTGTTTACTTATGATTTTGTTTCCTATGCTTTTGGGGGCTTATCCAAAAAGTCCTTGCTCATTCCAATGTCCTGAAACATTTCCTCTAAGCTTTATTCTAGTAGGTTAATAGTTTCACTTCTTACTTTTAAATGTTTAACCCATTTTCAGTTATTTTTATTATAACTGGTGAGTTTTTATAACTCTTCTGCATGCGCCAATAAGTGCTTTTAGTACTTCTGTAGAAAATCAGGAGCCAGGCATGGTGGTGCACGCCTGTAATGCAGGAGGCAGGAGGATTGCCACAAGTTCAAGGCCAGCCTGAACTACATAGTGAGGCCCTGTCTCAAAAAAAAGATGGAAAATTAATTGGCTATAAATCCATGTGTCTGCTTTTATGTTAATACCATGGTGCTTTGATTAATACAACTTCCTATTACATTTTGATGTCAAGTGGTATAATGCCTCCTGCTTTGTTTTTGTTATTTTGTTTTTTGGTTTGTTTTTTTGTTTTCCTTTCAAGATAGCTTTGATTATTCAGGGTTTTTTTGTGGTTGCAGACAAATTTTAGGATTTTTTTTTCTAGTTCTGTGAAGAATGTCATTGATATTTTGATAAGGATTATACTGAATCTGAGGATCGCTTTGGGTACTTTGGATATTTTAGTAATATTGATTCTTCCAGTCCATAAACATGGGGTGTCTTTCCTTCTTTGTCTCCTCTTTCATCAAGGTTTTATAATTTTAATTTTAGAGATTTTTCATCTCTTTGGCTAAATTTATTCCTAGGTTTTTTTTTTTTTTTAGTTTGTCTCTTGTTTTTTAAAGCTATTATAAATGGAATTGTTTTCATGACTTCTATTTTGGATAATTCATTGTTGGTATATAGTACCACTACTGCATGATTTTGTACCATACATGTTTGTTGAATTCATTTATTAGTCCTGATAGTTTTTTGGTGGAATCGTTGAGTTTTTCCTTCTGTGGGTTTTGTCATCACTTTTTATTTTAAGACTCTGAAAACCTCTACAAAGTCAATTGAGGGATTCGCATGTGTACTTGGGAACGGATCCTATCAGCTCCCTCATTCCTCCCCTGATTTGGCAAACTATTTGTAATGACTACCAGTGAGCCTCCTGCTGGAAAACACTGCCTCCCAGATAGCACCAGTTCTTTCCAGGCACCTCGATGGGTATAGCCGACAATCTGCAATACAAATGGTCCGAAGCCAGTACTGGGGCCCCTAGTCCGTGCTTTTATTTTATGGTCTATTTTGTAAATATTTGCTTATGAGGTATCAGGGTCTATACTGGTGGCTGCAGAAGCTGCAGTTAAAAATCCGTAAGGTTGTTATGTACAATTGTGGAGTTTGTGCACTGTACAAACATACACAGCTAATCAGATGAATAGACTAAAATCCAACCTGTTCCCCAGTCACAAAGCCTTGTTCCCTAGTGCCATGCTTAATCCATCTGCAGAAAGGGGTGCTATTTTCTTCTCACAAAAGTGCCTTTCTTTGTGAAGCAATCCTTGTATCCATGAGCCTGCATTAGCTTATTTCTAATCCTTCTGCATAGAATCACCTTTCTTGAGCCCTCCTCCCAAAGGTAGTCTTCCTTTAATTCCTCTTCCCTACTTCACACAGAAACTAATGATAGGCTATTGGGCCCTAAATACTCAGTCCCTATCTTCAAGGAGCTTATAGTCTAATAGAGAGAGACAAACAAAGAAAAAGATCATGTGATGCATGTGATAAGTAAGTGTAGGATAGGAATAAGCACTCAGCAGGACTTTGAGAACACCAAGGAAGAGGACCTAACTCAGTCAGAGGGACCAGAGAAGGCCCCAGAGGAGGCTCTCTTTGCTAGAACCACCCTCCCACTCCTCTACCTGAACAAATATTATCTCATTTAAGTTTTAATTAAATAATCCCTTTCTTTGAGAGTCTTTCCTACACCCTTCTGCCTCATACTCTCAGAGAACTCTGTGCTTCCTCTTTTGTTACACTTATCTCTTATGTATAGTAAACCCCAATATACCTAAACAAAATGGTTGAAGAAATTGAGCAAAAATTTAATTTCACAAATTGCAAGGTCAATTATTATGAGGCTAATGAAATAACTGGACTGTGTAGTTGGCTAGACAAGAGTTCTGTGTATCTGTCTGTGTGACTGAAGTCCATCCTGGTCTCTGCTAGAATTTGGAGCAGTCTGCCAGTACTTCTCTAGCTTAAATACACTGGGGATGATCCTAGGTCAATGACTAGTTGGAAATTGCAGTATCAGAGGATTCATTCCAGAAATCCTTAGGTTTCTTTACAACCATTTCATCTGCCTAATCCAAGAAGATTGATTTGGGAGACCACTGGAAATGCAGAGTCCCATTTCCTCCATTTTTCTTGTCTTCCCCCCCACCCAAGAGGAGAACTTTAGCCCACTACGTTTGAGCAGAGGATAGGATTAATGGCCAGGTGTATGATAGTTGGTTTTGTATTATGAGAATCTCATTACTATTTTCTACATGGTTATACATGTAAATTTTACTATAGCTTCTTGTTTAATGTCCACTTCCTCTTACAGATTATAAACTACATGAGGACAAAGGCCATGTTAGTCTCGTTCATGACATATTGCTTACTTATAGTACAGTTCTTAGCTCATATTAGTTGTTTTAAAAATATTTGTTGAGCTGAACTGATGTCGTATCTAAACTGAGACCTAAAAGATGTAAAACCTAGCTGGTGGTATGTGTGGGGAGGGGTTATTCTTTGCAGAGGGAGAAACATGAAAGATGTGTGAGAAGTGGGAGCAAGTAAGCCATATTTGGGGAGCAGTAAGTAATTAATATGGGTGGAGTACAGCATGCAAGTGAAAGCATGAGGAGCTGTAAGAAATGAAACTAGAAGCAGAAACAAAAGCCAAATCTCAAAGGACAGGCAACTTGGATTTTATACTAAGGACAATGCAAAACCATTAATAGATTTTTAGAAGAAGATTACATGATCAAATTTGAGTGCTAGAAAGATACACAAAAATTTATTGAAGGAGCTGCAGAGAGAAGAGTGGAGTGTTTTCAGGATAGAGTCAGTGCCTGTATAACCATACCAAATGTTAAAGGAAACTTCCCTGCCCTTGGCCCACATGGAGATGTATTCCTCAGCAG
Organism: Erethizon dorsatum; assembly: GCA_028451465.1. NCBI lineage: Eukaryota > Metazoa > Chordata > Mammalia > Rodentia > Erethizontidae > Erethizon > Erethizon dorsatum. Next base: position 102,252,483 of record CM051829.1, on the reverse strand, counting down.
CCCTGCTTTGTACTCTGCAAGGCTGATTCCCCAACACTCTGCTGCAGCTGAGTGGGCAATGGATGGGGATCTCATTCAAAGAAAACCAATCTATAAGCTGGTAAATGGTCTGTGACATGAACAGCATGGAAAACTGTAATCTAGACAGTGTGGTATTAGCATTAAGAGAGACAAATCAGTGAAAAAGAATAAGGTCCAGAAATAGATCCACAAATACATCGTTAACTAATTTTTAGCAAAAATGCAAAGGCAGTTCAGGGAAGAAAGGATAATCAATGGTGCTGGAAAAAATGAATATACATAGGCAAAATTTTTTAAATATGATTCATGTGTAAAAATTAACTTAGGATGAATCACAGACCTAATCTAAAACCTAAACTGGAAACTTTTAGGATTAGATCTTTATGAGATCAAGTTAAGCAAAGATTTTAAAAATTTAATGCCAAAAATACACTTTCTAAAAGAAATACACTTTCTAAAAGAAATAACTTGTTAAAATGACTTTATTAAAATTAAGAATTTTTGCTCTCTGTATGACTGTTTAGAGAATGAAAAGACAGCCCATATAATGTAAGAAAATATTTACTCATCACAGTCATGATAAAGGACTTGTATTCATGAAATATAAATAATACAGTACAATAAATAAATAATCTGATTTTTAAAGTAGACAAAAAAAATAAACACAAGGACTAAGGATATACCTCAATGTTAGAGCACTTGTCTAGTAAGCATGAGGTCCTGGGTTCAATTCCCAGTACCGTCCCATTCCCTCCCTCCTCCCACCACACACACCAAAATGAAGGCAACGAAGATTGAAGCCCAGGGCCGCTGAGATGGCTCAGCAGTGTAAGCGCCTGCTTTGCAAGCGCGAGGGCCCGAGTTCGACTCCCGGATCCCACATACGAAAAAGGGGCCGGTGATATCGCTCAGCGGCACGGGTGCCTGTTGGCGTGCGAGGTCCTGAGGTCAACCCCCCGGTACCCACAAAAAAAAAAAAAAAAAAGATTGAAGCCGACAAAACAGCAAACAGCAAGCGGTGGGGAATGGCTAGATGTGTGTTTATTAGAAAGAATAAAAGCAAAGCTCTCTGCTAGTTGGAGAAGGGTGGTCCATAAGGCAGACACTATAGATATTTAGGCCCATTTTTATACAGTTTTTGGGACAGGTGTGTGTGTCTTAAAGCAGGGATGCTCCTGGTTGCAGGTAGGCCTTTAATGTCTGGAAAGCGAGTTGTTGTATTTTCACTTTATTTTTTTATTTTTTATTTTTTTGTGGGTACCAGGGGTCGAACTCAGGACCTTGCGCTCCAGCAGGCACCCATGCCGCTGAGCAATATCACCGGCCCTTTTTTCATATGTGGGTACCGGGAGTCGAACTCAGGACCTCGCACTTGCCAGGCAGGCGCGTATGCCACTGAGCTATCTCACCGGCCCCATGTATTTTCACTTTAATTCCTTTAAGGTCTCTTACTTGGTTAAGAACCTATTCTTTGTCTCTTGCATTTTATTAGCCCCTGGTACTCCATTTTGATATGCTAACTCAAGCACTTAGGCCCCAACTTTTAGTTTATTTTACCTATTTAGGACCTGTGCCCTATCTGTCAGACATCCCCTATCTCCTGGCTTCAGTACTACACCAAACAAACAAACAAACAATCAAAAACATGAGTTATGTCAAGTAAGCACAGGAAAAATATCCTTAGTCATTAGGGAAATTTAAATTAAAACCACAATGAGATACAACTACATACCTACAAGAATGGTTAAAAATAAAAAGACTACTGGTACCAAGTATGACAAATATGTAAAGCAACTAGAACTCTACTACTCTACTTACAAGAATGTAAAGTGGTAAAATAACTTTGTAAAGTTTTTTTAAAAAGTTATTAAGATAGATACCCTACTAATTTCACTTAGTTCATTGAAAAGAAAAGTTTGTGCTAATATTGTTTGGACAATTGAATGCTGATATCTTGTACTCTTGAGTATCTAATTTAAACATAACAATATGCAATGTATTAACCATTGTTACCCTCCTATTATGTTGTTTTGAAATTTTGTTCTATTTTTTTCTTTTTTTTGTGTGTGTGTGGGTACCAGGGGGTCGACCTCAGGACCTCGCGCGCCAGCAGGCGCCGGCCAGGCGCTTAAGCCGCTGAGCCATCTCACCGGCCCTATTTTTTTCTCTTTAAAATAAAAATTAAAAAAAAAAAAGTTAAATAGAGGCTCAATAATAGAGTGTTTGCCTAGCATGTATGAGGTCCTGGGTTAGCTCTTCAGCACCACCAAAGGAAAAAAGAAAGTTTAAAGATACAAACCATATAATTAGTATAATTCTTCTCATTTACTCCAAGATAAAAATTTATACACCCACATAAAGACTTCTACAAAAATTTTCATAGTAGCTTCATTTCATAGTAGCACCATAATCCAGAAACAACCCAAATGCCTATCAATAGATGCATGTACAAAGCCAGCTCCCCCAAAAACATTTTATGGCTTTATCTTTATGTAAAACTTTAGAAAATGCAGATTCATCTACAATGACGGCAGATCAGTGGTTGCTTGTTGTGGAGGAGAAAGATGCGGACTTGGGGGCAAGGGATCACAAAGACATGTTTGGAGGTGTTGCATATGTTCATTATCTTGATTGTAGTGATGTTTCACAGGTGTAGATAGATGTCAAAGCTTATCAAATTTCATGGTTTGAATGTATCCAATTTATTGCTTTATAAAAACTTCAATAGAGAGTTTCAGTGAAACTCTAAAAAGGATTTTTAAGGACAGATAATGGAGGAGAGGGTTTCATGAAGTGGTAGAATAGGAAGAGTATTAGGGTTAGACTGGAATGGGGAAAGAACACTTCTATTTGTTTCTGTGTGACATGCCCAGCAATGAATTATTTCTTTTGTTCAGATGCTGTCCATTTTGTCTATAAAGTTGACAGCACTACTTTCTGCACAAAGTGACCTGAAGGAGGTAGCCAGAAGGTATGAAACAGCTGCTGTGGGTGAGACTAGACCCAGAACCCTTAGCATTTAATTAGAATTAGGGTTTTTGTTGATAGTGGAGACTAAGAGTCTATAGTGATGCTCCTTCTGTATCATTATGTAACTTTCTCCAGTACGTGTCAGTAGGAAAGCCAGAGGAACCTGTTGTATCTCTTCTCTGAACACATTTTATCTCCCAGAAAGTGCTTTAATCTCTGGGCACTCTGATTTCTATGGCATCTGCTCCATTATTTTATCAAACACAACAAGACATTTTTCATTCATTAGTTTATTCAGCATCTATCGAATCCTTCAACTCAGGTGTAAGGTGTCTAATTGCATGGAATATACAGTAGTATCAATATACACTTTCCCGCTTTCAATATATTCCCGCTTTCAGGCTTCCATGCCTAGATAAGCAACGTGGTCCCCCAGGCTCTACACAGACCCCTTGAATACCTCAGAAGACCATGTACTTCCCAAGCATAGGACACAAACTAGATTTAGATTACATTGTCAATCTTGACCACGTCATATTACTCCTTTCTAGCACGGGTACTATGAGTTGGGAAAGGTATGTGGCCAGGACTTCCCTATGATCTATAATTAGAGGCCTGAGGGCAAAAGGAAATGTGTGCAGCCATCTAGTGCACTATCAGGTAAGAGGTTTAGGTGTTTTCTTCCCTGGAAATTCAATAAACATTCACAACAATCTTTTTTTTTTTTTTTTTTGTGGGTACCGGGGGTCAACCTCAGGACTTCGCGCGCCAGTAGGCGCCCGTGCTGCTGAGTGATATCACCAGCCCTTTTTTCATATGTGGGTTCCGGGAGTCGAACTCAGGACCTCGCGCTTGCCAGGCAGGTGCTTATGCTGCTGAGCTATCTCACCGGCCCCCTCACAACAATCTTTCATTTAAAATGAATGCTAAATTCTGTTTCACCCTCAGTTTGGGTAACAGATTATTTAGAAAATCTTTATATAGTAAATAATGCATCATTGTTGCATCAAACGGAAGTGACGTGTTAAATTGCTTCTTTGTTCTCTTAAAAGAGAGATATCAGGGACTGGGGGTTAGCTCGGTAATAGAGTGTTCAGTGCCATGATTTCCATCTCTCACACCAAGAGGGGAAGGAAAGAAAGAAGAAAGAGATCAATAACATAATACTCAAATATCTGCATATAGTTACATTTGCTTTGAGGAGAGAGAGAGAAGTAAGTCTTTCTACCTTTGTAAGTCTGTTTGGAGCAGAATAGGCAATCCCATGTGAGATGATTCTGGGCTAGAATTTAGAGTATAGTTATTATGTAGTTGACAGTATTCTATCTGCAAGAGTACCATCAGAAGCAAACACAAAACAATAATAAAAAAGAAAACATTTATGTTCTTTCCTCTTCCATTATTGTTATCCAAAAGTTTAAAAATATGCATGCACAAAGGCATAAAGGATATTTCTTTTAGCAAAGAGAAACACACACACACACACACACACACACACACACACACACACATATCCCTAAAGGTTGGGAACAGAAATTGATGAATTTGGCAGTAGCTTTGGAAATGAACAGTGATAGCCAATCTGAGTAATAAGAAAAAAATGTTGAGAAAAAGCACTAGAACCAAAAAAAAAAAAAAAAAAAAAGATTTTTTTTTTTGCATTGCATATAAAAGTGAAATGGTTTTGATAGTTTTTTTCTGACAATGAGATTTTCCTAAGAAGGAACAAAATGGGAACAGGAGACTTTGCCTGCAACATCCCGAACAGATAAAATATCAATCTCTCTATCTCTACAGGTAATAGTGCATTTATTTTAGGAAAAGCAATCACGTGCCAGGTACTTCCCTAGAATAGGTCAATGTACAGATTCTCCATTTAGCCATGATAGGTAATCTGGCCAGGAATTTGGATGATCAACATCTATAATTAAGTATAAAGTATAAATCTAGCCAAATATCAATATTTTGCCTGCAACTACACTTGCCAGGAGAAATGACTGAAATGGCAACAGAAAATGAGAGGATCCATGAATGAGCCCCTTAAAAATGAAGAAGATTGCTGCTGGAATTCATAATGTCTCCCAGCTTTTTTTGGAACCTTAACTTTTTTTTAAGAGATGGGATCTCCCCAAGTTGCCTTGGCTGCTTCAAATACCTGGACTCACGCCTCAGCCTCCCGAATAGTTGGACCTACAGGCTCATACCACTGCACCCAGCTGGCACCTCAGCTATTGAGATAGGAAATCCTTGTCTTATTCTAAGTATGCTTTCAGTATTTTCATTTAAATAAATAACCAGATAATTATTTTCATAAATGACTCTAAATCACTCTTAAGACAGATTGCTTTGTGAATTATCTGTGGTCTCTTGTAAAGAATTCCCCCATCCCCACCCACAAAGGCAACCAACTCTGCCATTCCTTTCTCATTCTTTGGTCCGCTGGTGTCTTGAAGGACTGGACTGCACAGACATTGGGCAAACTTCATGAAAAGTTTTTTAGTTCAGCTTTTCCTATGGGCCTCCATGTGTGTATGATTTTACTCTGGATAGTATGCCTGTGTTGCTGTAACAGTCAGTCAAGTTTGAGATTCATCGCCATTAGACTAATTCTGCTGACCATTGTCTATTATGTGCCCCATGAGTACTGGGAATCACATTTTCCAGTATACTGGGCATTGGGTTATGGATAATATTGACAATATCTCCATCCTGGGGAAGCCTGTATTCTAGTATGTTGACTATAGCTCCACACTAGATACTAATAAAAAAACACTGTGGTCACTTCAAGCAAAGGATTCTCGAGTAATCCTATGAATCAAGTATGGCAAAGAAATGTTAGGAAAGGAAAAGTGGAATTAGGGTATGGATCCCAAGAAAGACATCCTGTTAGGGAGCTAGAATTTGCTCAGGCAGGTAGGCTTAGGCAAAGTTATGAAGGAAAAACCTATTGTCCTGCAGGTAGAGAAGGCAGCTCAGTAGGGGCTCAGTCAGACACAGAGTAAAGCATTCTTGGAATGAAAGCAAGCTGTTGCTTATATGCTATAATTTTAGATGAACTGGGAAAGCTGCCAGTTTGAAAATGTCTCCTCCACAGATGTCTGGAAAAATGTGAATGTTTACTTCTCTTGAGAGAGGTGGTAGTTAAGCGTGGACTTTGGAATTAGGCAGATTTGTGTGTGAATTGCAGCACTGCAACTAAGTGACTCTGAAGAAGTTACTTTTCTCTCTTAGCTTCAGTTTCCTTATCTATAAAATGGGAATAATCATTCCTCCTAATGAATTTTATAAGACTTAAAAAGTTATTATAAATCAAGCAATAGCACAGGCACCCAGAAACAGTTCAATAAATATTCTTAATATTCAATACATGATATTCTTAATATTACTTACATTGAATAATTTGACTAATGTTCTTTGAACTTCTCTATGGACCCATACTATATTAGTCATGATGTGGCAGAGAAGGCAGTCATAGAAGCAACCGCCTATAACAAAAGGTGAAACGTGCTCCGAGAGATAGTTAAGGGAAAAAAGTTATTTTTACTTTTTCCTTAAAGCAGAGAAATGAAAGAGGACATTCCAGGAAGATGGAATAAAAAAGACTCAATCTATGAAAAATGTTATATGCCATTCTCTTTCTAGATAATGAAGTGTAAATGGTAGAAATTGGACACCAGTGTACTAAGGATACTTCCTCCCAAACACGTTGTGTGCCTTTGACTTGGGCAGCATCTCACTCTCCTGGTTTTCTTGTAGTCTCTCCACTAAGTCCTTCTCAGGCTCCTTCACAGGGTCCTTTTCCTCTACCATTGTATGCTGAAATTCCTCAGGACATCTTAGAGGTTTTTCTTACACCATATGCTCTACTTGAGTGCGGTTCAACTTAAAAACCTGGCAGTAGTTTCTGGTTTTACTCTCTCCCTCAGTCATCACAATTAATCCACCATCAGGTCTGTTCTTTTTGCCTCTTAGATGTGGATGGCCCAGGTCTGTTCATTCCCTACCCTCATTGTCTCCACCATACTCTACTTAGACTATCTTAATGTATCCCCATATTTAGTCCCCTTCCTTACAGCAGCCAGAATGCAAATCTGATCATGTCACTAAATTGAGAGAGGCTGGGGGTGTAGGTTCATGGTAGACAGCTTGCCTAGCATATACAAGGCCTGGTTCCCAGCACCACTTAAACAAAACAATACAAATACTTCTGAGAACTTTTATTGCTCTTAGGATAAATTCTAAACTCTTTACCAAGCTGTCTGGTTAGCATTCTCCCAGTTCCAGTCCTTCTGAAACTTTCATTCCCTGGAACACACTATACAGGCTAGTGTTTACCTAACAAGTGTTCTCACCTGTTGTTCCTTCTATCTGGAATGTTTTCCTTTAGCCTTTTCTTAACTACTTCTAATCAACTCGCAGGTCTCACTTAAAAGTGTCTTCCTCGGTGAAGCCTTCAAAACCCTTCACTCTAACTTCCAGCTCTTACCCTAGTGTTTTGGAATTACAGACATTTACCAGCTATAAGCCAAGTACTATGTTCAAACCTAGGGATCTAGCTTAGTGAGGGGAAAGCAGCATAATCCCTCACATAGCTCACAGCCTAGTAGAAGAGACAGAACATTTACACAGCACATGTAAATATAAATTTTATCTATGAAAAGTACCATGAAGTAGAAGTGCATGATGCTTTGGGAGGACTTGGTGGCAATGAAAGCAATGTCTGAGGACATGATGATTAACCTAGACCTGACGTTTGAGTAGGAGTTAGCAATCAGTTGGAAGGAGGAAATGAGTTTCCGTCATAGGCCCTATAGCAGGAAGCATTTAGATGAACTGAAAAAATCCCAGTGTAACTAGAAATCAAAGAGCAAGGGATATCTATAAATTGAAGTGATAGCAGTGGGTGGGGCCAGACTCTGTAAGCCTTCAGGGCTCTGCAAAGAATTTGATTCTTTATATTAAAAGCTATGGTTAAGGAGGAAAGTGGAAGGGGCAGAAGAAAAAATATGACCATATTTGCATTGTGAAAATATCATTGTGGATGGTATGTGAAGAAAAGATTGAGAAGAGGTGAGAATAGATGTTTCCAGTAGTTAAAATGATGAGAAGGTGATTGCAGAGGTATAAGTGAGAGATGATGTTAGCTTGGATCAGGGAGGTGGTAATAGAAATGGAGAGAAGGCAATGTTGTCAGATATTTTGGACATAAAATCAATAGGCTTTGGTATTGCACTGTATTAAGAGGGAGTTGCTTCTCTACTTCTCTGGTTTCCCAAAAGAGGGATTTTCTTTAAATTTTTCTGGTTTCTTGCTTTATCCTTTACTCCTTCCGCAAGGTGAATGAGTTTGGGAGAGTAAATAGGGCTGAAGGTTTAGCCCTTCCTGCCTCTGTTGAGGACTGGCCAGCCTGCAGGGAGGACGTGTTCTCAGTCTGCACGGGGAGCAAGCTTTTTAATGATGAGCCTATTCTCTGGGGAGACAGCTGCAGTGTTCTGGTGCTGCTAGGGACTAGGTAGGTAAATCTTCCTAAAGCCAAGACTCAGAGTTAGGAAACTGATTTTTACCACACATATAAATCACATTCTTCAACCTGGACTTCATCACTAGTAAAGCTGACATGTTGATCCCTATCTTCCTGATTCTTAACCTACCTCTTAATTTATTTAGATTTCATATGGGGGTTGGTAGAGGGAAAAGACAATGAATAATGATGATTCCTGTATTTCTAATTTATACTTCTGAATGGATTACACTGCCATTTTTTCCCCTTCTTTTCTTTTCATTTATTTTTTTCAGATGGGGCCACTGAAAGTCACAAATTCAATATGGGACATGTTGAGTTTGAGATAACATTAAGATGTGATGTGGAAATGCCAAGTAGACAATTCTGCCTGCCGGACTGGGGCTCAAGGGCTGGAGACAGAAATTTGGGAGCTGTCAGCATATAGATCACATCCATAGACATGGATGAGCTCACCCAGAGATTACAGAGAAGAGAAAGGAGCTAGATCTGATCTTCAGAGAACTACAATCTTAGTTTCAAAATGAATCTGAGAACGTAGGCCAATTTGCTGGTATCAAAGTAGTTCCAAAGGTCAGAGAGGAAGAATTTAGAAAATGAGTGGTGGAGGAAGGGCTGAACTAGGGCAACAAAATACAGCCTTAAGGGAATGATATTATATAGCAGGCACAAGGTAAATAGATGATGAGCTTATATTTGGATACTGACTCACACAAATGGATTCAGATATGGTCTCAAAGCTTGTAATATTTAACAATTTGTAATTACTTATCTTTTTTATTATTTATTATATATAATGCCTAGCTTGTCCATATAAGACTTTGTAAAGCTGTTATTTCTTTGTCACTGCTAAATCCTCAACCACAGCAGCACAATTGAACGAAGCAGAGAATCAGTATCTTTTGCTTTCTCACCTCTACATTAAATGGTAAAAAGACATGAGAAAGAGAAGCCTGGTAGCATTTCTTGGGCTGAGTGCTAATTATAGGCCTGAAGAGAAGGAAGTGGTGGTGAGAAGAAATATGTATTTTGTTACTCATTGCATTCCATACTGAAGAAAGGTATTCTCCTATGTATTATTATAAGTCAGAACTCTTCTTTAGTGTTATAATTAAAAATTTGATTTCAGGGACCCCTTCATTGCACAATTGAAAAAAATCTCAGGCTCCCCAAAATATAGCTTATATTTGATTTGAAATTATGGTTTCAACTATAGTTAAAATAATTTCAAACAAGACTAGAAGGGAATGTGATAACATGTTCATAGTGGCATACGAGTGATTTTTCCCTTTTAAATTTATCTATTTTCTAAATATTCTAGGTATTCTATTTGTTATTGTTTTAAAGGAGTTTATATATTTTGTGGACATTAACCCTTGGTTGATTGTATATTGTAAATATTTTTTTCACAGCATACTACTTCTTTAAATTGTGTTTGTTTTTAAAAACAGCTTTATGGGCCGGTGAGATGGCTCAGTGGCTTAAGCGCCTGCCTGGGAAGCACGAGGCCCCGAGTTCGACTCCCGGAACCCACATACGAAAAAGGGGCCGATGATATCGCTCAGCTGCACGGGCGCCTGCTGGCACATGAGGTCCTGAGGTCGACTCCCCGGTACCCACAAAAAAAAAAGAAAAAAAAACAGCTTTATGGAGGCATGATTTACAGACCATAAAATTTATCCATTTCAGCATAAATTGAATGAATTTTAGTAAATTTATATAGTTTTGCAAACATCACTACAATCAAGTTTTAGAACACTTTTCTCATTCTAAAAATTTCCCCTGTGCCCATTTGTATCTACCTCCTCTCCCACTCTCAGCCCAAAACCATTCATCTTTTCTGTATATGTAGTTTGCCTGTTATAAACTTTCATATAATTGCCATCATTCAATCTGTAGTTTTGTTTTTGTTTTGGTGATACTAAAGATTGAACCCAGGACCTTCACTCTTAGCTACATGCTCACATACCACCACCACCACCACCCCACCCCCCACCCCCACCACCCCCTTCTGAAACAGGTTCTTGCCAAATGGCCTAGGATGGGCTCAAATTTCTAATCCTCTTGCCTCAGCCTGCCATGGTGCTGGGATTACAGGCTTAAACCACCATGCCCAGTGTCAACTTGATTGTATTCTGGATACAATCCCTTTACCAAACACATGCTTTACAAAATGTTTTCTCCCAATCTGTGACTTGTACTAGAGTCTGAACTAGTCTGAACTAGAGTCAGTACTAGAGTCCGAACTCAGGGCTTTCACACTTTGCTACATCCCCCACCCTTCTTAGTTTTTATTTTGAGATAGGGTCCTGCTAAATTGCTAAGATGCCCAGGCTGGGCTCAAACTTGTAATCTTCCTCCCTCAGCTTCCCAGAGTACTGGTATTATAAGCATGTGTCACCAACTCTTTTTGTTTTATTAATGGTATCTGCTGTAATTTGAATGTGTCTCCTCCAAAATTTAGGTGTTGCCAATATGATAGTATCAAGAGGTGGGCCCTCTAAGATTAAGTCAGAAGGGCTCCCTCATAAATGGAATTAAGGCCCTATGGAAGAGGCTTCACAGCTATGTGGGGTGATACACACCTGTAATCCCAACACTTGGGAGGCTGAGGCAGGAGAATTGCCATAAATTTTAGGCCAGCCTGGGCTACATAATGAGTTCAAGTCCAGCCTGGATTGCATAGTGAAATACTATCTCCAAAAACAAACAGAAAAAGGCTTGAGGATATAGCTCAGTCCAAAGGCCCTGGGATCAATCCTCAGTACTGCAATATGTATCTATATACATAAAATGTGTACTATTCTATGAAGCTAGAGGCTTCACATAGCATCTGACCCTAGCCTTGCCCCTCCACCCCCTGCCATGTGAGGACACAGCAAGAAGACTCGCAGCCTCTAGAACTGTGACAAAATTAATTTCTGTTCTTTATAAATTACTCACTTCCAGGTATTCTATTTTATATCGAAGTAGTTTAGGCTATTCTAGATTCTTTGTATTTCCATATACATTTTAGGATCAGCTTCAATTTCTAAAACTGGGAACAGGGCCGGTGAGACGGCTCAGCGGCTTAAGCGCCTGCCTTGCAAGCGCAAAGGCCCGAGTTCGACTCCCGGAACCCACATACGAAAAAGGGGCCGGTGATATCGCTCAGCGGCACGGGTGCCTGTTGGCACGTGAGGTCCTGAGGTCGTCCCCCTGGTACCCACAAAAAAAAATAAAAATAAAAATAAAATAAAACTGGGAACAAACCCTGATGAGATTTTTGTAGGGTCTGTATTGACTCTATTGACTAGACTGAGAAGAACTACCATCTTAACAATATTCAGTTACCCAATTCTTAAACATCATATAGCTCTCTATTTATTTGTTTTATGTGCATTATTTTTATTATCAGAAAAGAATCAACAGTACTTTTCCCTCTTTCCATTTTCCTTCTTTGGATAAAGCCAAAAGACTTTTTTTCAGTACCAAATATTCTTAAATGAGGATGTATTTCTCCTGTAGGTACTAGTTACAACTGAATTTAGAGTCAGGAGGCAGGGTCTCAGGGAAGTGCTCTGAACTTTCAGAACATCTGTGGCACTGTGGAGGAAAGAGAGGGCTACCCCGAGAGTGTGGCCCATGGGCTGCATTGCTTCATGAGTTAAAGTCATTCTCTCCTGTGCTTCTTTCCTACTTGCTTAAGATACTTATAAGAAAAGATCATTTAATCTGTTCATCTCCATCAATATTAAATATGTAATCTTACAGAAACAACTGATGTAGTACAGGACAATTTTCACTTATTTAAAGATTATTGGAAAATTCTGGAAGTATTATTTATGACAGCACTCTCAATATATGACAGACAACAGGTGAAAATATTGGTGTATTTTAGGTTATTATATAAGAGTTTTCTTGGTGCATTTTATGGATAAAGTAAATGATCTTGAGATGATATGTCCTTACTCAAACCAGAAATCTTAGGTATCTATTTTTTATATTTATTTATTTATTTTTGTGGTGTTGGAGATTGAACCTAAAACCTTGTGCATGCCTGGCACATGCTGTACCACTGAGCTACACCCTCAGCCCCTCCAAACCATATGTCTCTAATATATATTTATAATATATATTAGAGAATTTCATCCCATAGTCAATCTCAATATACATTAACTATAAATACTATTATCTGTTAATGTATTAAAATACTGGATATGTAAAGTAGTTTTTAAAAAATGAAATAGCAACAGCAAACCTTTCACATGGAGTGAAAAAATTTTTTTCTTTACAATTTTTCTATTTGAGAAAGCAAAAACACATTTGCACTAAGATAAACTAAAGAAAAAGAGCAAGCAGTAGCCTGCAGAAAATAAAATGTAACACTCTGCAGCTCCAGTTACAGAACTGGTGAATAAGAAAGAAATAAATGAGACACAACAAATATAAACACTTTATATCCCATATTCAATACTTTGTATTATCATTTTCAATTACAAAAAAAGAGTTTGCAGTGAAAAAAGAAAAATATATAAAACCAACCCAGTTGCATTCATAAATCTATAAAATTTCCTCCAATAGAAAATGATGCATTTCAGAAGAAAGCAATAATGATAATGCTACCAATTGTAGAATATATTAAAATTCAAATATTCCTACATATTTAGTAACTTACTTGATATTAAAGGGCTTTACTAATAGCCCAAATGGTAACTAACAATTATAGGTGAAAAAGAAATTTTATAAATAGAAAGGAGATAGATAGTTAGACAGACATAAATATATGCAACACTTCTACTAGATACATTGTTTTTATTGTCGTCTGTCTTTTCTCTTGTCTGAAGGGAACTAAAAATCACTTAGTAGGCACACAAAAATATTTTTGAGTGGGTGAATAAATTACAGTGACCCCTTTATCTGTGGGGGATATGCTCCATGACCCCAAGGGGATTTCGGAAGCCACAGATTATACCAAACCCTAATATATCCTATGTTTTTCCAATACTACATACATATAAGGGCTGGTTTTAAAATGTGGTATGTGTTTAAATAAAAAATTATTACAGTAGAAGACACATTGACACTAATATCTCTCAACATACTCCCCCTTGCTTCAAACACGTTTATCCCATTATATTTGCCATTTCCTGGAGTAGTTCTGGAAGTCCTCTTTTTGTGAATGTCTTTATGATATGTGATCAGAAATGTGGTGAATGCTGCTGCTACATGCCATCCAAAAGGAAAAGCAGGCTGGTGAAAACATTGCAATGTGTTTTTATCCACTTTATTCACCAGATAAGATACTGTGTAATTTCTGGATCTTCCCCCAAATCAACATGACCATGAAAGGTAAATGTTTTGAATCGATTCTGGACATGGAGGCAGCCACAACAGTACAATTAAAGACATGAAAGAGGACTGCTGCAGAAAGTGGCAATAACTAAGGAATAAGTGTGTTTGAAGTGAGGGGGACTATTTTGAGGGGGGCATTAATAGCATATGTCTTTTACTCTAATAATGGTTTTAAAAATTTAAACGAAAAAATTCACTGTATTTTTTTATCATACCTCGTACCTATGATAAACTCTCTCCTTTACACTTAAAGAAAGCACTGTATACCTCCTTTTGGAATACCCAAATTGCCAGCATTGTTACCATTGTGCTTTGGGGATATTACTAAGTACAATAAGGGTTACTTGAACACAAGCCTTGTGATACCAGGACAGTTGAGCTAAAGATAACCAAGATAATACTAAGTAACTGACAGACTGGTAGCATATATATCGTGCATAGCTGACAAAGTGATTCACGTCCTAGGCCAAATGATACAGGACAGCATGAGATTCATCATGCTACTCAGAACAGCATAATTTTAAACTTGTAAATTGTTTGTTTCTGGAATTTTCTGTGTAATGCAACTATGAGTAAGTGCCAAAAAGAGGGATGTGGGGCTATGCAGAAATAAAGGAAATGATGTACTTAGGGAAGTCAAGGAAGAATACCCAAACTAAAGGCATGTAAGTGAAAGTTTGGAGGTTTCCTTTCCTCTCCTGACCTTCTAGAATAAGACCTTGGAGCTCTGGGTAAAGAATATGAATTTGGAATCAAACAATCCTGAGTTTGAATTCCATCTCTATTACTTACTAGTTAGGGAATTTAGAGCAAATTATATAACCTCCCTTAGGCTTAGTTTCCTTTTCTGGGACATGGGGATAATAATAATCCCCTCTTTTCTGGTTTGTCATGAAGTTAAAAGTGTAAAAGAAGCAGGTGGTTCCATGCACCTGTAATCCCATGACTCTGGGAGGCTGAGGTAGGAGGATTGCAAGTTTGAGCCCATCTTGGGCAACTTAGTGAGAAACTGTCTGCAAATAAAAAATAAAGGGTTAGGGATGTAGCTCGTGCTAAGGCCCTAGCTTCAACCCTTATACTACAAAATAAATAAATGTGTAAAAGAAAATATTCAGTAAAAGATGACTATTCTTGAAAGCAAAAAAAACTGTGCTATAACCTATGTGTCCTAATTGCCTAGACAAATAGATTTGTCTTGCTATTCTTCGGAAATGCAATAACCAACTTAAATATGTGCTTATTATGCACTGTGTGCAATACAAACTCATACTGCCCCTCAAAGCCCGGATCAAGGCCACAAAGAATTGTGCCTTTTCTTCTCATATAAGCTACAAGAACTTCAGTAACTTCTGTGGTATTGCAGTTATTTGTGCTCTTCAACAGAAGATATAAATATAGCACTATTTATAAAGATCTAGAAACAAGGATTTTACAGAGCTTATCAAGACTTTATGCAAAGAAAAACATAGAAGTGGGTGAATATTGGTATTTTTTTTGTGTGTGTGTGGGTACCGGGGGTCGAACTCAGGACCTCACATGCTGGCAAGCACCTGTGCTGCTGAGCAATATCACCAGCCCTTTTTTCATATGTGGGTACCGGGAGTTGAACTCAGGACCTCGCACTTGCCAGGCAGGCGCTTATGCCGCTGATCTATCTCACTGGCCCAGTAATTTTTTTTTTTTTTTTTTGTGGGTACCGGGGGGACGACCTCAGGACCTCGCGCGCCAACAGGCACCCGTGCCGCTGAGCGATATCACCGGCCCCTTTTTCGTATGTGGGTTCCGGGAGTCGAACTCGGGCCTTCGCACTTGCAAGGCAGGCGCTTACGCCGCTGAGCCATCTCACCGGCCCCATAATTTTGTTTTTAAATAATATCCTCTTAATATGTTGAGAACCCCTAGAAAGAATACTTTGTTAAAAATGATCAATATAATCATTTAAGTAATTTTCTAATTATGAATTACTCATCAGCAAAATGTGGGGGTATTTTCATTGCCACAGGAAATCTATCATCTTTCCCTCAACCCTGCTCCTTACAAAGTGAGAGAAATATTCAATGCGTAGTTATGGCTTTGAGATGGAGGGGCCATTTGCAAGAACAGTAAGGATAACACCAAGATGAAGGCCAGCAAAAAATGAGACCACAGTACTGTAACCACAAGGAACTGGATTCCTCTGGTGACTTGAATGAGCTTAGGAGCAGATGCTTCCTTACAGGCTCCAGTAATAAACACAGCCCTGCTGACATTTATTTTAGCCCGCTAAGACCCACGTCAGTCTTCTAACCTACCGTTATTTTTTAAAGTTGTAGTGATTTGTTATGGCAACACAATGGAAAACTAACATACAAGAGTTCGCTACTCAGATTTCAGCGGTGGCCCCAGTCACCCAAAGATAAACCCAAGCTCCTAAAATCTTATTATTTGGTTCCCAACCTACGTATCTAGCTTGCTCTCCAACATTACCTCCCTCCCATTCTTCCCCACTCCTCTCCACCTTGTACCCCTGTATTGGTCAACTTTCTCATTGCTGGGACACAATTTCTAACACCCATAATTTAAAGGAGAAGTGGTTTAATTTGGCTTACTGTCAGGGCACTCAGTCCAGGGACAGCTGGCTCAAGGCAGGAAGATCATGGCAGAGAAAGCTGTTTAGTTCATGGCAGCCAGAAAGCAGAGCAAGGAAACAGTGCCAGGGAGAAAGGGGCCAAGGACCAGATATGGTACCCACAATCACACATGACCCACCCAGGTACACCCAGAAGTATGCTTTACTAATCCCCTAGGTGAGCTGGGTGTGGTGACACACACTTGTAATCCTAGCACTCTGGGAGACTGAGGTAGAAGATTGCAAATTTCAGCCATCTTGGGCAATTTAGCAAGACCCTGTCTCAAAATAAATAAATAAATAAAAGTGAAAAAGGCTGGGGATGTAGCTCAGCACAAAAGCCCTGGGTTCAACTCCCACTACACCTCCCCAAAATTTCCTAGGCAGCTCATAAATCAATCAAGTTGACAATTGAGCTTAACTGTCACAACCCACATTCTGAGGATGCATATTATTCTCTCACCTTCTGAATTTGACAACTTAGCCCACTCTAGCTTATTTATTTCTTGACCTAAAAGCCACCTCCTCTGTGAAGACTTCATTGACATTAGGCAGTTTTTCTTTCACTCCCTCAATAAATATTTACTGGGTACCTACTAAGTGTTAGGTAAAATTCTCATAGAGCTTCTGATCCAGTCCTGGGTGGGGAGGAGAATTACATTAAACAAATAAGCAGTGAAATGCATAACTAAGATAATTTCACACTGTGATAAGCACTGTGGAGGAAATGATTAGGATGATATGAGAGTGCTTTGCTCTAGGAGAAACTACATTAGGTCAGGAAAAGCTTTGAAGGCAGATCTGTAGGATGAGAATGAGCTGGCCACATAGATGAGCTGAAGAGGAGTCCAGGCAGAGAAAACTCAGAGAAGATTTCAGTGAGAAAGCAGAATGCAGAATGGAAGGAATTGTGGACCAAAATGAGGCCAGAGAGATATAGGCAGGGACCAGATCATGCAAGGCCTTGTAGGCTGTGGAAAGCAGTTTGGATTTTATACTAAGTGCAAAGGGAAGCCTTTGGGATGGTTGGGAGACAATGACATGATTTGTTTTACACATAATAAGGTCCTCCCTGTACTTGCCCTTTGGAGAATGCACAGCTGAGGAGTACTTGTAGGGGCGAGAAGAGCTGTGAGAAGGCCTTTCAGCTGGGGCCATTAAAATCATATATACATACACTCATTTACACATACACGTGATCCTATTAGAGCCCCACCTGAGAGCGGAGGCAGTGGAGATGGAGCAGAGCAAACTAGAGAGATACCTGGAAGTAAAATCAAGAGCATTTTTGATAGATTATCATGCAGATAAAAATCTATTAAATGTTCCTTAGTTCCAATTCTTCTTTATTCCCTGATTTTTTCCTTGAAGCTGACTCCAAGTTTTAGCTGGGGTAAACTGGGTAGAGAGTGCCATTTACTAAGACAGGGAAGCCAGAAGGAAGAGCAGGTTTAAGGTTTAAAAAAAAAAAAAAAAAAGCAAGACCTCTGTTTATATTGTGTTGTATTTATGCCTGTTAGCATGAAAGGGAAGGTGTCAGATTAGTTTTGTGTATGCAGCAGTAGTAGGAGAGAGGTCAAAGTTAAAAATGTGAAACTTGAAGTCATCATCATGTGGATGATATTCAGACCTTGGTGCTCTTTTCCATGCTTTCACTGTACTTTGTAGAGATCTCTAATTCACCATTAATCATACTGCCTCCCAATTTTCTCTTTGTACGGTGATTATTTGCTCTAGATTTCTAAGCCCTTGAGGCAAAAATTGTGCCTTGTCTTTATTGTCCTTCATACATACTCAGTATCTATTATATATGGTAGTATTTAATGAATTCTTGTGGAAAAAAATTAAGATGTTGGGAGTGCCAAAGATGGTAGAGCTCTTGCCCAGCATGTGTGAGGCCCTGGGTTCAGTCCCCAACGCTGCAAAAATAAATAAATAAATAAACAAATAAATGCTGAAAGAATAAGGAACATGGCAGCCACTGAGAACTTGTATAGGTCAGACACCCACTATTATGGCTTGTACCTAGATGTCCCTCCCAAGCCTCATGTGGTCATAGGTGGACCTTTCCAAAGGTGGCTGGATCTAGTGTGTGTGATGCTGGGATTAAGTATGTGTTGGTGGGATTGATTCATGGTCTGATGCTAGGATTAAGGGTGCCCCACCCTGGTTGTGAGTACTACCCACCCTAAGGGCAGGTAGCCTGGATAGAATATAAGGGACAGAAAGAGGGCAGCTGTTGTTGCTGCTTGTAGCTTGCTGCTTGTTACTTCACTGTTTTGCTGCCTTCCCTCCTTTTGCTTGCCATGAACTGTTTCTCCTCTGTGATGTCCCTCTGCCATGCCACCCTGCCTTGGGGCCAGCCAACTACAAAATGCAACCTTACAAACTGTGAGCCAAAATAAACCTTTCCTCTTTTAACTTTGGGTGCAAGGTATTTTGTCTCAGCAATGAGAAAAAAATAACTAAGACACCCACTGTTTAGTATGATCCCATTTTAATGGTATACACACATATAATTTCATATAGGCATATATATTATATATACATGTGCATAGAAAATATGTCTGGGGCCGGTGAGATGGCTCAGCGGCATAAGCGCCTGCCTTGCAAGCGCAAGGGCCTGAGTTCGACTCCCGGATCCCACATACGGAAAAGGGGCCGGTGATATCGCTCAGTGGCACGGGTGCCTGTTGGCGCGCGAGGTCCTGAGGTCGACCCCCGGTACCCACAAAAAAAAAAAAGAAAATATGTCTGAAATGTGCACACCAGTTATTTGCAGTGATTACCAGGGGAGAAGGAGCAGGGAGGATGAGAGATGAGCTTTCACCTTTGTAATTTTTTTACTTGAACTTTTTCAGGGAGCAGTTCATACTTTTTGTATGTTTGTAATTTTTTAAACCGATGAAAATAAAGAAAATGAAATAATAACCAAAACTGAGGCATCTTTCTCTTGTCAAAGTAGAACTTTGGTATTCTACATCATGTAACAAAGAACACTGAAAACAGAAACAGATGTCCTTCATTCAAGCATAGAGAAGGAAGTAAAAATAGGAGAACTGTAAGAAAGATTTTAAAATGAAAGTCATTCCTTAGAATCCAGTGTACACAAGCACATATGACTGTTGTTTTTTAAAATTATTTGACAAATGTAACAAGCAGCAGAATAACCTGCTCATTTTACTATTATGAATACAGAATTTGATATCCATGAATATTTTCCCAAATAGAAAGTGCCCTAGAAAAAGTAGTGAGACAAACAAAACATTGGAAGGCTTTTTTCTAATAGACCTAGATTGTCTCTAAGTAAAATGAGGAAACACATAGAAGGAGAGGGAAGAAAAGGGAGAGAAAAGGGTTGAAAAAAGAATTGAGATGTGTTATGTACATGGACCAGCTCCCCACTAGGAATCTCATCATCATGTACTACAAATGTGTACTAAAAAAATAAAAATTGGAAAAAAAAAGAGAAATGAGGAAATGTTTAGGTTGAACACTAGGAAATTCTCATTTATATGTCAAAAGTAGTAGAAAATCTGTGATTTTATGTTTTCAACCAAACATACAAGAGTATCTCTAAAGTGTACAAACCTTTGAAAAAATAGCACAAATAAATAAGCTCTAGTTTTATTTGTCATCACTTTTTTTTTTAATGTGGGTGCCGGGAGTCGAACTCAGGACCTCGTGCTTGCCAGCAAGCTCTTGTGCCACTGAGCGATATCACCGGCCCTTTTTTTCCTTTATGTGGGTGCTGGGAGTCGAACTCAGGACCTTGTGCTTGACAGGCAGGCACTTATGCCGCTGAGCTATCTCACTGGCCCTGTCATTACTTTTTAATATTCCATAAAGTTTTATGAGAAACACTTGAGACTTGACTTTGTTTTCCAGAGAAAAATGACTCATTTTTTTCTTAATAAATTATAAATATAAAGTTTAGTATTTCAGGGGATCTTTCAGGTGTCCTTTGTACTTTTAGTATTTTTGTAATTTATTAAGAAAAAAAAAGTGATGACAAATAAAACTAGAGCTTATTTATTTGTGCTATTTTTTCAAAGGTTTGTACACTTTAGAGATACTCTTGTATGTTTGGTTGAAAACATAAAATCACAGATTTTCTACTACTTTTGACTTTTTCTAGTTCTTCATAAAATGTATAATATGCTGCAGAACACAATTTATTATTTCTACCTGTGCTTTGGTACCTGTTATTCAGCCTTCATCTACTCTCCTTCCCAGCTTCTAGTAATCACTATTCTATGTTCATATTGACTATTCGTAGCATCTACATATGAAAGAACATGTGGTATTTGTCGTTCTGTTCCTGGCTTATTTCACTTAACATAATGTTCTCTACTTCCTTCCTTCCTTCCAAACATCCATTCCTTTATAAATGATAGAATATTATTCTTTTTTGGGGCTGAATAAAAAAATATATATTTTCTTTATCCATTCATCCACTAATGGTCATTTAAGCTAATTCCATATCTTAGCTATTGTAAATAGTGCAGCAATAAATGGGTATGCAGTTATATCTTTGATATGCTGATTTCATTTCCTTTGGCTATATACCTAGATGTGGGACAACTAGATCTTATGATAGATGTATTCTTTGTTCTTTGAGGGCTCTCCACAGTGACTGTACCGATTTACATTCCCACCGGTAGTGTGTAAGAGATCCCTTCTCTCATGATGCCACGTATTTCACTCCACACCAGTTATGTACAGGTTATACTGTTAAGACTTCCCCGTTTATCTACAGTTAACTGGGCCTTTGTCTTCTTTGCTCTCAAAAAATGAATTTAGATTTGGTGGCAATCTAAATTTTGACACTTTTAATTTAGAGAATGTTTCAAAGTTTAGCATCAATAGAAAGGCTCAGAACACAAACTAGTGATAAGGTGATAGAAATGTTAAATACCCTGAGTTGATCAGTTCATGTTATATGCACATATGGAAATGTCACCCGGTACCTCATAAATATGTACAATTAAAATGCTAACTAATTGGGCCGGTGAGATGGCTCAGCGGCTTAAGTGCCTGCCCGGCAAGCGCGAGGGCCCGAGTTCGACTCCCGGAACCCACATACAAAAAAGGGGCCGGCGATATCGCTCAGCAGCACGGGCGCCAGCTGGCGTGCGAGGTCCTGAGGTCGACCCCCCGGTACCCACAAAAAAAAAAAAAAAAATGCTAACTAATTAAAATATGGTATCAGACAATAAAAGAAAATAAAATCAGAGAAAAGAATTTTCTTATAACTAGAATCCTTAATTTATTGCTCAAAGTATGTTATTTTATATGGAAATTTATTGTAAAATAGTTTTACCTTAAAAAAATGAAAAACTTCAAATATGGATTAGTTTATTTCATTAAAGCTAAGATCTCAGCTACAAGAAATTTCTATATCCTGATGTAATAATTCACAATCCTGTCCTTATTCTAATATCAAAATAATGTTCATCACCAGAGATTCTATCTTACCTTAACAAAGGATTTTTTCAATACAAATAATAGATATATATTCGAAATAGCTGAAGTGAGGAAGGGAGGAAGGGGGAGGGAGGAAGGAAGGAAGGAAAAAAGGAAGGAAGGAAAGAAGGATGGAAGGAAAGGGAAAGTAGAGGAGTTATTCTAATACTATAAAGCTGTCTCAAGAAATTGATGAGTAGAATGTGCCACTGAACCTTATAATGAACTAGAACCTAGAAGGGCTCACAGCTATGTTTTCTATCTACTTCTTTCTCTATGGAACTACATGTTCTTTCATCTCTTTCTCTGGACATTTGTTCTACTCTTTTATTTCTGTGAATCATTTTTCTCTGCTTTTTTCATATTTGTGGCAAAAGATTACTACCCAAGTTCAGGTGCTATCTAAATGTGAGTAGCATTTGCATTTCTAAATGTAAAATTTCAAGTTCCTGAAAAGAATGAATCTCATTAGCCTAGCTTGAAGTGTCTATTTCTCATCCAATTAACTGTGGATGAAATCTCATAGACTTCATATGGCTGTACAAGCCTGCTCCTGTGAGGAGAAGGACAATACTATAAGTGTATGTATGTGTGTGTCTGCGTTTCTGTGGTGGGTCTGTATTATTTCTTCTTGGGTCAGCTTTGCTCACTCCTTTGCAGCTTTCCTCAAGTGACCCATTTCCTGCTTCTCCAACATCCAGGGTTTCCACTGTACTTTTGGCTTCACACTCACACCTTCACACACCATTCTCTCAGGGGTACACTGCTTGGCCTCTCAGACCTTCTTCCAAAACCTGGGTAGAAGCCTTCCTGACCCCACAACTCTTGCATTCTTGTATGCCTAAAATTCAGCACCATGTAGTTGACACAAAGGTCTGCCACCAACTAGAGAAGTAGCCAGACTTCCTTCTCTCTTGGCTGTAGGGCTTGAATGCCTGGACTGCTGAGCACTAGGAATCCAATCCCAAGGAATAAATTTCCTAGTCCATGGCCATTCTGAAACATGGTGCCCTGGAGCTCTCTTCTCAATCCAAAATCTTTCATCTTTTGAAGTTGCAAAGGGTGACATCCTGCTGGTTCTTGGGATGCTCTCAGACCATCTTTTCTATTGTCCTGTTCCAAGGTACTTGGCTTTTTTTTTTTTTTTTTGTGGGTACCGGGGGGTCGACCTCAGGACCTCGTGCGCCAGCAGGTGCCCGTGCCGCTGAGTGATATCACCGGCCCCTTTTTCGTATGTGGGATCCGGGAGTCGAACTTGGGCCCTCGCGCTTGCAAGGCAGGCGCTTAAGCCGCTGAGCCATCTCACCGGCCGGTACTTGGCTTTTTAATACTAATCTTTTTGGCAGCCAAATTCTCCTTTGTTCCATCTTTGCAGGTCCCAACTTTACCAGAGCTTCCTTTCTGACCAAACTAAAAACTTTTTAAATCATTCTGCTGGGCCATTTGCTCTTGATTTACAAGGTACAGCTGGCTAAAATCCCCCAACAGTAGCCATGAGACCACCTCAACATTAGACTGCCTTGAAATTTCTTCCACCAGATTAATTAGTCCACTTCCCTTAATCTCAGTCTCTCACAATTTCTCTGGACATGAACAAAATGCAGACAAACTTTCAGACAGAGCATAACACACATGGCCTAGAGTCTAACTGCCGACGGAGTACTTCTTCCTAAAAGAAACCTCCTGAGCCTGACCTTTACTGGCTACATTATTTCTCAGCATTCTGGTCTTCTCTCTGACAAGAATCTCCCATGAAACTTGGCTTATAGCATTCTAGGGTTGCTTCTCCAGCTGGCATCTCCAAATCTTTCCAAACTCTTCCCTCAAGCCAGTTCCAAAGACTTCTGAACCACATGATAAGGAATAGTCATAGAAATGATTCTGCTTCTCTGGTACCAGAATCTGTCTTGTTACCTTCTCAGTGCTGGGACAAAATACTGGACACCAGAAGTTAAAGAAAGAGAGGTTTATTTTAGCTCACAGTTTGTAGAAGTTTCAGTCCATAGTCAGCTGGCTCCAAGGCAGAGCAGCATGGCAGAGGGACATGGCAGAAGAGGAAGGACTCATGGCAAGGCAAGCAGGAAGCAGAGAGTGATGAATGAAGTAGGAAGGGTATATACTTCCTGGCTGTGACCCCAGTGACCCATCTGTTCCCACTAGGCTTCACCTCCCTATATCACACTCAGCTATAAACTCATCAGTGGACTAATCCAGTATTGCACACCCAAGACCCAGTCTCCTATCAAAGCCCCACCTATAAGCATATGTGTCTTTGGGGGGACATCTAGATATAAGCCATAATAGGAGTGTAGAGGCAGTCATGGACTAGGTAATTACTCCCTAAACCTACCTAATATATACCCCAGTCCTAAAATTCTGTCTGCATTTCCAGGCTTACAGTAATCTTATCTGTAAAACATTCTGAAATATATGTATGTGGCTTTGATTCAATCCATATTTGTATTATTTGTAGTATCTGTCCTTATTAATCATATATACAGTGACAACAAAAAGCTAAGCATAGAGGCACATGCCTATAATCCGAGCTATTTAGCAGGCTGAGGCAGAAAGATCACAAATTCAAGGCCAGCCTAAGCAATATAGTAAGAACTTCATTTCAAAAAAAAAAAAAAAAAAAGAGAGAAGAAAAAAAACGAAAAAGTTAAAAGACATACTAAAAAGTAAGAATGTTATAAAAACCTTGAGAATAAATTAACTGTGCATGTATTTATTTTTACAAAACATCAATGTGGTAGGCTTAACAATGAGCCCCAAAGATATCTACATTCTTATCTCCAGAACTTGTCAAAACTGCCTTATATGGAACTTTGGAGATATGACTAAGTTAAGGATGTTGAAATGGGAATGTTATCCTAGATTATCTGTGTAGCATGTGAATGTCATAATTGTAGTGTCTTTACAAGAAGGAGGAGCAGGAGATCACATTACACAGAGGAGAAAGCCATCTGATAATGGAAGCAGAGATTGGAGTGATACATCTAAGCTCAAAGGAAGTGGGTCACAAAGCAAGAAATACAGAGGCCACCAAGGAAATAGACTCTCTGCTGTAGACTCTAGATGTAACCAGCCCTGACAATAACTTGCTTTATGCCAGTGAAATTGATTTTGAACTTCTAACCTCCTGAATTATAAGAGAAGAAATAGGTTTTGTGTTAGGCCACCAAGCATTTGGTAATTTGTTATAGTAGCCATAGGAAATTGAGATAATAGCATGTAAAAAGTCATGGCTTTGGAACTTTTAACTTATGTGCACCTCATAGTGCTTGCATCAAAACTCATACTAAGCCTTCTCTTTCCAGGAGTCCTCATGAGAATGGCACTGTCTTTGAACCCTGCATGGGAATCCTAACACACTTCCATGATACTTAGTGAAGATGTGTGATCTGAAACTTCATTACTTCCTTCAGAACATCCAACTTTTGGATGATTATCCAAAATGCTTCGTTGTGGGAGCAGACAACATGGATCTCCAAGCAGATCCTCATGTTCTTCTGAGGGGAGGCTGTGGTGCTGATGGGCAAGATCTCCATGGGTAACTAAAGCCCATCCAAAGGCATTGGGAAAACAGCCCACCTCTGCTTTGTGTCTGGAAGGAATTGGAGTTTTACATTCATCAAGTGGGTCCCTGTTGCAATCAGGAACACGCTGCTGGCAAATAAAGTACAAGCTGTCAACTATGTTGGTACAAATGTCCCATGTGAAGTCACTCTGTCAGCCCAAAACACTGGCCTGGGACCTGAGAAGACTTTCTTCTTCCAGGTTTTAGGCATCACCACTAAAATCTTCAGGGGCACTATTGAAATCCTGAATGGTGTGCAGCTGATAATGACTAAAGACGAAGTGGGAGCAGTGAAGGCACACTGCTGAACATGCTAACATCTTCCCTTCTCCATTGAGCTGATCATCCAGCAGGGGTTCAACAGTGGCAGTATTTATATTCCTGAAGTTTGACATCACAGAGGAAAATATACATTCTTGCTTTCTGGAAGGGTGTCTGCCTGTGAACTGGTTACTCAATTACTGCATCTGTCCCCACTTCTACCATCAGTGGGTACAACTAGATCTTGGCTTTGTCTGTGAAGACTTAGTACACTTTACTACTTGCCAAAAAAGATCAAGGCCTTTTTGGCTGGTCCATTGGCATTTGTGGCTGCTGCCCTGTGGCCACTGCTTCTGCTGCTTGGTGACAGCAGTCAAGCTTGAATTGAAGGAAGAGCTGGAGGAGTGAGAGAAGGATGTGAGATTTGGTGTCTTCAATTAATCACCAATAAGCAATGAACTCACTCAGCTTTATCTTTAAACAAATAAAGGCATACTTCTCTTAAAAACAAAAGCACAAAACTAGTATTGTTACAGGGTTTCATTTCCTTTGATACACGATAGGCTTTGTTTTGAGAAAAATACATATTTTATTTTACAAAGCTTTTTGTTTGCTTATGAACCAGTAGTGGTATACCAACTTACATTTTCTTGCCTGTTCTTTTGAGAGCACACATTCAACAACATTCATTGATTCATTCAGCAAATGTACACTGAACACTTCCTTTGTGCTGAACATTCAGTTCATGGATATTTATGAACCATCAACTTTGTGATGTGCTTCCTGTTGGTATAATGTGGGTGAGTAGCAGGCATTATCCATGCCCTCATGAAACTTTAGTCAAGCAGGGAAGAATGATCATTAAATCAATGATTACAATAAAGCATAAAGTGTGTTATGATTTGGAGAAATACAGGATATTATGAATGTGTAGCTGGGTGGCTTAGTCACTTTCTCATTACTGGGCTACAATACCATTACCCACAGTTTAAGGGAGGAAAGGTTTATTTTATTTTATTTGTACATGTTTGCAATTCATGCAGTTTATAATCATCTTGGAAAGTAATTACAATCATCTCGGGGAGAGTTTACAATCATCTTGGGGAGTGGTTACAACTTGTTTCTTTTTTTTTTTTTTTAATCCCCTTCCCATTCCCTCCCCATCTCCCCTCTTCCTTCTGGTCCCCTATCCCCTTTTTCATACTTGTTGATATTATTTGTCTTACTAATGTTATGGCATATAGTGTTTACATTAATCGGAGTTATTAGGCTCCAGGAAAGGTTTATTTTGACTCTCATTTTTTGTCCTTGATTGGCAAGCTATAAGGAAGGAAGGGCATGGTAAGAGGGCCTGTGTAGAATAAAGCTGCTCAGGTCATGGCGGCCAGGAAGCAGAGAGAAAAGGAAGGAGCTGGGGAGGAGACATACCCTTCCAAGTCAACCCCCAATGACCCACCACTAACCAGGCCCCACCTCCCAATAGCAACTCAGCAGTACAGCCCTCATAATCCAGTCACCTTCCATAAGCACTACCTCTGAGCACATGAGGCTTTGGGGGGACATTCCAGATCCAAACTACAACAACTAGGTGAGTGGGCAACTCACCTAGTCTGGGATGGGCATGGATGGCCTCTCAGAGGTGATAAGAGGTGAATTGAGACCTGGCCTGTGACCTAGAAATACAGGGATGAAATGATACAGTACTTGCCCTCAAGAAGCTTATGATTTAATAGAAATCTAAGCCAGGTAAACTATAACCTCAACACAACCTGGTAAGAGTTACAAAGGAGGGATATACAAAAAGCGCAGAGCAAAAGTTCCTCAGTCAGATCTCTCTTGGGCTGAGGAACAGAAAAGGCCTGAGTTTTGAGTGGAGCCTTGAAGAAAGCGTAGACTTTAGTTCAATGGTGAGGGAGGGGAAAGATGTCCTAGACCGAGGAAACAGTGTCATGCCACAGGGCACATCTAAAAGGCAGGGATTAGCCATGTGTAGCTACTTATCCTTTTATCATAAAAGTTTGGTCATAAAAGTTTTCAAACATAGGGCCGGTGAGATGGCTCAGCGGCTTAAGCGCCTGCCTGGCAAGCGTGAGGGCCCGAGTTCGACTCCCGGAACCCACATACGAAAAAGGGGCTGGTGATATCGCTCAGCGGCACGGGCACCTCCTGGCACGCGAGGTCCTGAGGTCGACCCCCCGGTACCCACAAAAAAAAAAAAGTTTTCAAACATAAAAGTTGAAAGAATATACTATTACATCCACATACTGGTTCTGTGGTCCTACCATTAATATTTCTATGCTATCTTATCGTCTATCTATCTATCTATCCAAATTTACAAATATTAAGAAAAGAAGGGTATTTTTAGGGAATAATAAATTACCTTTTTGATGTTATTTTAAAATCTAGACTTTCACTAAAATCAGAGGTTATATGCATATAATTTGTGTGTGTATGTGTGCATGTGTGTGTTTTGTTCTGGGGATTGACCCTAGGGCCTTGCACATACTAGGTACATGCTTTACCACTGATCTATTCCCAAACCCAAATATAAGTATTTTTAATAAAACATTGTTATGGTTTAGGTCAAGAATGTCTCCCAAAGTCTTCATGCATTTATAGGCCAGGCTTTGGGGAGTGATATAGCTGACTTGCTGTTAGGAGGTAAGGCTTGGTCAGAAGAGGCAGGTCACAAAGGGCATGACCTGGAAGGGTATATCTTTCTTCCTGGCTCTTTGCTTCTCTCTTCTGCTTCTTGGCTGCCATGACAGGAGCAACTTTTCCTCTACTGTGCCCTTCCACCATGCCTTCCTGCCTGGAGCTGACTGACCGTACAAGACTTCTGAAACTGTAAGCCAAAATAAAGCTCTCCTCCTTTAAGTTGTGGGGCGTTGGTATTATGTCTCAGTGATAAGAAAGTGACTAAGACAGACTTCAAGTAAAGAAGTTAAGGTATATGTGTGGTATTAAATCAACAAAAAAATACTTTTACAGAAAAACAAAATGCATAGTCGAAAATGCTTTCATTTATCAAGAAGGTGCTTTTTGCTTGATTGTTTTTGTTTTGTTATGGTAACTGTGAAACGGTTTATGCTGATTAGCAATACTAGGTTTATGATTTAAATTACAGTTGGCAATTTAAATTCACCCATTCAAGTGATAATTGGATTTCCAGTTTCTAGATTTTTATGAGGTTATGCTGTCAAGCATTCTTAGGATTTTTAAAGTGTTATACACTCCTTATGGTAATTTAAGTATGTTAGTAAGATCCTGTTATGAATATGTATTATAAATACAAAGAAAATGAAGAAATGTGCTGAGAAATAATCTTACTTTTATAAATTAGTGCTTTGCTAATGCATATTCCATGTGAGAAGGCTTTAGAAAAAAGCATTTCTGGGAATGTACAAGATCTAATTTGGAACCATGCCTTAGTTCAATAATTCTAAACTTCACTGCTCATAAGAATTATCTGCAGAGCTTATAAAAATGAACATCTGGTTTGATACCCCAACTTTTTTGTTTTGAGGTATTTGTTCTTGAGACAGGGTCTTGCTATGAAATTTAGGTTGGCCTTGAACTCTGTGTAACCCAGGCTGGCCTCAAACTCACAGCCATCTTCCTGCCTTAGCCTCCCAAGAGTTGGTATACAGGCGTGTGCCACCATGCGCAGCAATCCTCCAAATTCTAATTATTAGGCCTAGGATATGGCCCTAGAATCTATTTTTGGCAAATGAAGACAGTGCAAGTGAGCATTTTTAAGACACTAATGTACAAGTCCTCATTCTATGATTCTCACATTTGACTGAGTGTATCTTAGTATGTCTCCCTAGTCCATTTGGACAAAATCAGTGACCTTTTATTGAGGAATTATAGTATGTTAATGTAATAATATAGCGGCAGTTTATTTTGAATCAATACTCTTGCTAAAAACAACTGAAAGTGTTGGATGAAATATTTTTTAAGGGCCGGTAAGATGGCTCAGCAGCATAAGTGCCTGCCTGGCAAGCGCGAGGGCCCGAGTTCGACTCCCGGATCCCACATACGAAAAAAGGGCCGGTGATATCGCTCAGCGGCATGGGCACCTGCTGGCGCATGAGGTCCTGAGGTCGACCCCCGGTACCCACAAAAAAAAAAAAAAGAAAGAAATATATTTTAAAATAGCCACTTAAAAGCATGTTACCTTTTGGTAAGAAATGGTCAAGCCAAAAAGGCAGGAATCCTGAGGGTACCTAAGAACCAAAGCTACTTTCATATTAGGGTGTTTGCTGGAAGGGGAAATTTTGAGGAACAGCATCATGGTTTTGGCTTATGGGAGTCTAGTAGGAAAACCTTCCCCCAAGAAAGCTGGGGTGCAACAGGACAAGTCCTCAGGAGAAGATAATTTAGAAGAAAGCCCCTCCAACCCTTAGCCCCAGAATAAATAGGCAAAATTGCCTTGGTCCTGAGGGGTTGGGGAAACCCCTTCTATGAGAAGTTGTAACCATAATCTGGTTGGTATATTACCTGAGTGGTAATAAAAATCTCAAGGCATGAATTTAATTTAGAATAGTCCTGTACTAGCAGATACTTTAGACACTTGGCAAGGATAAACGTAAGTCTTTTCTGGTAGAATATCTCTTACAGGACTTAAAAAGTGCAATAAATGATTTTCCAAGAAATGTGAATGTGGTAGATTCCTCTATTCCTTACTCCCCTTCATAGCCATGTCTTTTGCCATGTAACTTTGGTGTGTACTCCTGTCCCTCCCCCTTGACATTGGTCCTAATCATGTGATTTGCAGTGCTAATGTGAGGTTTCGAGATAAGATGTAAGCAGAGGCTTGAGATGAGGTTGCTCATTGCTTTTTATCACAGCTATAAAAATATTAACAGGTCATTCTGATAGTACCTCCGAAAGGAAATTAAGATGAGCCCAAATAGGTCATTTCATCTGAACAAAAAGACTTCTAAGAGCTGTGTGGTGTGTGGTGTGTGTGTGTGTGTTTGTGTGTGTTTGGCGATTGAACCCAGGACTTCACACAAGCTAGGCAAGTGTTCTACCACTGAGTTACATTTCACGGCCCTTTTATATTTATCTTAAGACAGGATCTCACTAAGTTAGTCAGGCTAAGCATGAACTTGTGATTCTCCTGCCTCAGCCTCTCCATTAGCTGGGATTACAGGCATGAGCCACTGCACCAGGTCAAGACTTCTAAGAATCTTAAGGAACATTTGTCCGGCCATAGCCTGACATGCTCAGTAGTAATGATTGAGTCTATACATAGAGGAGTGTCTCAAAAAAAATACTATGGGCATGTTTGGGGGGGTAAATGGAGTGATTTGGAATTATACTAAAAAAAATAGTTTTGAGAAGTAGTACCTGAAAAAACACTGCCAGCCTGTACTGAAATGTTCAAAATGGTGGGGGTGGGGGAAAGACTTCTGGGCCCTTAAACTTTCTTTAGGCAGGAAGTAGTGTGAGGAAGTTGTTCAAAAGCATATTTTCCAATGCCCTTTGCAGAAATAGTCAAGGAGAGTAAAGGAAAAGCAGAGACATCTCGAAGGGAGAACCAGGAAGCATGAAGAAAAATAGACTGGAGAGCCCTCCCAAGAAGCCAAATCAGGGCTTGCTCAACGGACAGTCTCTACCCTCAAAGTAGGGGAACCTGCAACATTTCCCCAGCGGAATTTGAGAATTATAATGAAACGGTGATTGCTATTCTTTCCTGCTTGGGATGGAAGTCTTTGTTGCAATTATCTTGTCCCTGTGTAGCTACTGCTAGGTATGTTGTAGGCAATAACTTGCCTTTAGTTCATGGCACTCTAAAAGGAACTATACCTGCTTTGGAGCTGATGTAAGATAACAAGATCTTAGACTTCAAGCCTGAGTGTGAGCATGTTTTTCACGTGAGAAGAACGTGACTAATTTTAATTATGAGAGCAGGTGATGATAGATTGCAGGTATAGTATTAATTTTTCACCTCTTCCTATACAGTATTCATGCCTTTTACCAAGGAATTTTAAAAGGCTCTCCCACAATGTGCTGAGACCTGCCTTGCCCCTTGACAATAAGCTTGACCATCTGGTATACTTTTGCCAGTAGGATGTTGGCAGACACGACAAAAGCAGAAGCTCATAATGGGCTTGTTCAGGGGGGCTTATTCTCTTGTACTTCAGCCATTGTAGTGGGATAATCCAAGACAGCCTGATAGTTCTGGAAATGAGGTGAAGACAAACAAACAGAGCAGAGTAACACGCAGCCAGGGTGAGCCTGTTTCAGCCTACAGTCTGCTGACCCCAAAACAAAAGAAGGAGCTTTGCTAGATCAGCATTAGCTGTCCCACAATCAACTAGATGTATGAGTCTCCTCTCTAGAAATCTCACCTTCTTGTTAACACAGTCTATATTTCTAATTGTTACATGTGAGATAATTTTATATTAAAAGCCTAGTCTCTGAACATGATAAACAGAGGCCTCAAAAGTATATGAGGCTCCTTTCAATAAGCATCCTGTCCCACACAGAAACATGCAGTCTCCTTCCATGTAGGCTGCACCTGGAGTGATGGAAAGCAATGGAAAGATATTCATCATTGAGACATCCTGACATGGAAAGAAAGACATTGAAATCTGCAAAGGAATCCACACTGTAAATAAGTTGTTCTGTAGTATCAAGGGCAATCAGGTTCAGTATCTCGACTGAAATCTAACACATGAGTAAAGAACACAGTTGTTTTCTCACTCCTCCCCAAAATAGTACTGACTTTTTTCTTTTGTCTTAAAGAAAAACATATAGAACAGAGACATTACAGTCTCATGGATCCATTTCCTTTTGGTACTGGAATCCCCATAAACATTAGTAAAGTACACAGACACCTTACTAGCAACTACATTTCTCAGCTTCTCTTGCAACTAAGTGTGAAGCCTTGTGATTAATTTCTCATCAGTGAAATGTGAGTGAAAATGATGTGTGCAGCCTGTGTCGTTGACTTAAAAGAAAATAGCTTTGCATGGCAGCAAGATACCCCTGCCAAGTCCCTAACTGCCCAAAAGCTGATCTCATGGAGAGAAAGCTATAAGCAAAGAGCTCAAAAACTAAATGGTCAAAATGTTTGAACACAAATTTACATAAGATGATTTAATTAAAATATAAAGGATTTTACTAACAAAACGTTCAATGATCTTAAAGAAGAAAAAGCAATACATATTGAGTTAAGCAAGACAATACAAGACATGAATGGCACTTTGGCAAAGAATTAGAAAATATAAAAGGAAAGCAAGCAGAAATAGATGATATGAAAATTTTAATGGAAAGCACAGGTAGCAGAGTTGACGAATGTGAGTACAGAACATAAGAAATAGAAGATAAGATGGATGTTGTAGATTATAAACTCAGTGATACCTTAGAAATAACAAGACACTATCCAAACTGGATCTAACAGCTGCTAAAAACCTCTCTTTATAGGCATAAAGCAAAACTTAGAAGATGACTCCAAAAGTATAAAAAATTTATTCACTGAAATCATAGCAGAAAAATTTCCAAACCTATGGAAAGAATTTAATATTCAAGTATAAAAGGCATATAGAATCCTAAATATGACCAGAAAAGAACTTCTTGATGAGACATCAGAATCACAATTCCAGAAATTCAACGAAAGGAGAGAATACTAAAAGCTGCTAAAGCACAGCGCCTCCCTGGCAAGCATGAGGCCCTGAGTTTGAGTCCCAGTACCACAAAAAATAAATAAGTAAATAAATAAATAAAACCTACATGTAACCTACAAAGGCAAGCCTATTAGAATAACTGTGGATTTCTCAGCACAAACCTTAAGGGACAGGAGAGCTTGAAACAAAGTTTTTCAAGCCCTACAAGAAACAGTTGTCAACCCAGACTTTTATATTCTGCAAAATTAGCCTTCAAAATTGGTGGGGAAGTAAAGACTTCCCACACCAAAGAATTCCTAAAGCAATACATAACCAATACACCAGCATTACAGAAAATACTTACAGGAATCCTAGCCAGAGACAGAGACCACCAGCACCAAAGAGCCCAAAGGAAATTATACATCTAACTGGGAGAGTAGTTAAACAAAAGGAAAAAAAAAAAAATAGAGGAATCTGCACAGGAAAAATAAAGCAATGACAGAATTCAATGAACACCTTACAATAATTACTCTCAATGTCGATGGTTTCAACTTCCCAGTCAAAAGACATAGACTGGAAGATTGGATTAAAAACAAAATACAACCATCAGGCTGCACTGCTATTTCAAAAGGAAGTATACAGACTGAAAGTGAAAGGATGGAAAACAATACTGCATTCAACCAGAGCCTGAAAACAACCAGGGATAGCTATCTTATTTTCAGACACAGCAGACCTCAAGTCAAAACTGATCAGAAGAGACAAAGAAGGCCACTACACACTGGTAAAGGGAACAATTCAATAAGAAGAGATAACAACTGTTACACATCTATGCACTAAATGTTGGCAGACCCAACATTATAAAACAAAAACTATCAGACTTTAAAGGACAGAAAGACACCAGTACAATCACAGTGGAGGGGCTTTAATACCCCAATCTCACAATTGGGTCAACCAGCCAACCAAAAAAACAAAAAATCAACAAAGGAACATCAGAGTTAAACCATACCATTGCATAAATGGACTTAACAAATATCTACAGTGTTTTACCCAAAAACAAAATGTACGTCTTTTTTAGCAGCACATGGAACTTTTTTGCAAAATAGACCATATCTTTGGCCATAAAGCTTGGATAAATAAATACAGAATTGAAATAATGCCCTGCATACTTCTGGATCATAGTAAAATGAAGCCAGAAATCAACAGCAAAAGAAGCCACAGAAACTACACAAACACATGGAGTTTAAATAATACATTATTGAATAATCAATGGATCATGGATGAAATAAGGAAAGAAATAAAAAAGTTCCTAGAATTGAATGACAATGGAAGTACAACATACCAAAACCCATGGTAACACAATAAAAATATTTTTAAGAGAGAAGTTCATAGCTATAAATGTTCACCTAAAATGAATAGAGTGACCCAAAATAAATAAACTAATGATGCACCTCAAGGTCCTAGAAAGACAAGAACAATCCAAATCTGAAATAGAAGGAAAGAGATTATGAAGATTAGAGTAGAAATTAATGAAATTGAGACTAAGAAAAAAAAAAATACAAAGGATCAATGAGTCAAACAGTGGTTCTTTGAAAGAATGGGAAGGTGGTCTGGGTATGGAAGAAGGGGAAGAAAAAGGGAAGGAAAAAGGATCAAGATATGATATGTATATGTACCAATTCCCTTACAATGGATGTATTTACTATGTGGAGAAAAATAGCTTTCACTCTATTTTCTCTTTTCTTTTTCCCCATAAATGGGATGCAAGTATGGTATTAGACCAGTTTCAGTTATATTAACTCAGTCTGCCCTTCTCCCCATTATTTTCGAGTCAGAGTGTGTGGGCTCTTTGTTATAGCAGCTTGGTATGTGCCCCAATTAATATATCATGTAGGAAGGAGGGAGACTGATGCTGAACCTGGAGGTTCCTACAGTGGGAATCTGCCAGGGGTACCCAGCCTAATCCAGGGTTAAAGATAACTGACATTTTTTTCTCCACCTTCCTTTTTTTTTTTTTTTTTTTTTTCTGTGGGTACCAGGGGGTCGACCTCAGGACCTCGCGTGCCAGCAGGCGCCCGTGCCGCTGAGCGATATCACCGGCCCCTTTTTCGTGTGTGGGTTCCGGGAGTCGAACTTGGGCCCTTGCGCTTGCCGGGCAGGCGCTTAAGCCACTGAGCCATCTCACCGGCCCTCCACCTTCCTTTTTTGATTTTTCTTTTCTTTTCTTTTTTTTTTTTTTTTTTTAATATATGGGTACCAGGAGTCGAACTCAGCTCAGCTCAGCTTATGCCACTGAGCTATATCACCGGCCCTCCACCTTCCTTTTTGTTGTCAAAAATTATCAGTCAAGTATTCCAGCAATCCCTGCTTCTGATTTCTTTGCTCAATTTCTTGCTCAATAGCCAGCTGATTAGAAATTTACTTCTCATAGAGATATTTACATAGGCTTGGGATATATCAGTGAATGAATACTAGAGTTTTGATAATTGTATAAACTAGCATTCTTCTTTATATACCAGCCTTGAGATCAGATGGTATGAGTCTATCCTTAGACATTGTTTAATTCTGAGTGTGTTGGCAAGAATAGAGTTTCTCTGTCTGTAGAACTGAAAACATACCCTGGCCTGTGATTTCCTCTGTGACATATTGCCATGCTGAGAAGTCTCGCCTGGAGACCAGCCAGCTGGTCCACCAACCCACTGCTTCCAAACAAATATAGGACATTGCTCCCTCAAGTTAGCACACTTTAGGGAGCCTTGAATGTTTTCCACAGAATCCCTGTAAACAAGAAACAGATGAGGAATGCTATCTCTCAAAAGAGCACTGTCCTAGCAGTAATTTAAACCACCTCTGCTACTTATTAGCTTGGTGGTAAGACAGAAGAGAAGAGCCCAGTTCTCCCCAAAAGGTACAGTACTTTTACTACCTGGCTGCTTCAAATGCCTTGCAGCTAACTCAGCTGTATCAGATGCCCCATGATTGCTCCTGGAGATATTTATGTGCTTTGGCTGCAGCAGGTTTCAGTCCACCTATCCTAGATGATTTCACTCTGCAGCCCCTCTGGATGATTCAGACCTTCTGCCGCCCTCCTCATTCAGGTCCAAGAGGGGCCCCTTCCCTACCTGTGACCAAACAGAAACTCTGACTCCGCACTGTCAGAATTTGCCTTTTCCCTTTATATGAACTTTCTCATGGTCTTAGTAGGTGCAGCCCGTGCACTGTTCCCATTATGCTGCAGCATTAAGTCCTAAAGAGAAACTTCTCAATGACATACGCTTGCTTATTTGTGGTTTCTATCTTGAGGAGAGCATGCCAAGCTGGTACATCAGGAGCTGGTGACACCAAAAGTCACTGGTGCTGAAAATGCCCAGCAGCCATAGCTGGTAACACTGAAGGCCACTAGCAGTAGAGAATGATGGAGAACAATGAAGAATAGTTAGAAGCAGCCATTTCTGGTGGCCTGAAGGGTTCCAGAGAATGTTTCACTAGCTGCTAGCTTTGTGCAGCAAGGAAGGTCACTAACACTAAAAGAGATGTTAGCCACTGGCATTTAAAATGCAGGGCTGTTAACACTAAAAGATACACATTTTATAAATTTATGATTTCTGTAAGAGTTGAGCAAGAACCCTCAGCTGATTGGTAACATCTTGGAAGCTAGTACTGGACTTTTCCCCTGACTGGGGGGAGCCATAAAGAAGAGGGTGAACCATGGTGACAGTTGTCAGCAGGTTCAAGAACCAGCCCACATTTGATTTCCATCTTACATGCAGCTAAAGACCCACTCTAGCTGGTGACAGTGTTTATGAGCCATTTAGAAATTTCATCATCTGTAAAATAGGGATGATAATATTTACCTCACAGTATAATCATGAAGATTAGATGGAATAAACCCATGTAAATACGTCTAACATAATGTCTGACAGTTTATAATAAATGTTACTTTCTTTCCTTGCTTCTACTACTTTCTAATATTACAGATACATTTTAGAATAATTTTCCCCCTTCCTCTTAGGGGGTTAATGTCTGGAAGAGCTGGCGGGCAGGTGCTGCTGAGATAATCATAGTAAGAGTAGTGATACACAAATATTGGTACTAGCTTTTGTCAAGGAAATTTGATTTTCTATACTGTTCCCTTGTCCCTAAAGAAAGAAGAAAGGCAGCTGCATAACAGATTGAAAAGTGGTTGTCATAGAAATATGAGAGAAAAAAAAAAAAGAAGAAGGTGATATTCCCAGAAATCAAGGGAAGAAAGAATTTCAAAGGAGTGGTCAAAATGTAGAGGGTCAAAGCAGTTCAAATGTTGGAGAAAAATCAAATCAAGTCAAATAAATCCCAAGGAGTATCCATTGGATTTAGTAAGATGAAGGCCCTCAGCGGTTTTAGCAAGTGTGCTTCAGTGGCACTGGGTGGAAAATCAGTGTGAAGAAGGAGTAGGAGAAAAAGAAGTAGAAGAATATGGACAGGTATTTTCAAATTTGGCTCTGAAGGGAAGGGAGAAGGTAGGAGAGTAACTAGGATTGGGAAAGTTTGTTGGCTTAGATGGGAGAGAACCGTACAAGTTAAAATACTAGATAGAGAGGCAACCACTGAGAAAGAGAGGTAGAGGGAACAGGAGACAAGATAAGGGATGAGAGTGGAGTTCCTGAAGGGGCAGAAGAGTCTGGGAGCAGGGCTTATGAGGGGCGCCTCTCGTTGTAATAAGAGAGTACTTACTCAGGTCCACTTACAGATTAGGAGTCAGGAAGATGAGGGAGTGCTCCTTGGGTAGTTTCTGTTTTCTTTGTAAAATATGAATTGAGTTTGCCTTCTAAGAGTAACGGGGAGAGAAGAAGAGGATTAAATGGTGGAAAGAAATGGAGAAGGTGAGGAAAAATGGCAACTGGAGTGGGAGGAGAGAACTGAGAACTGAATAGTAAGATTGCAGAGCAGCACTGAGGGCCCTGCTGAAGCTGATGACTCAGAGTTTCCACCGGCACTTGTAGGCAAGGCTCTGCTTTTCTCAGGCCTGCAGAAGGGATAGCTGGGTTTCCCATGGTGCTGCACAGTAATGTGCTGATGGGGACTTCAAAACTGGCTTTAGGAAGTATGATGGGGGACCTAACTTATAGAAGTGGCATAAATACTCCCATACAAAATATTTCAAACTACCAATGTGGTGTCACTGAACACAGACTAGGAAAGGGATACATGGTGGCCAATCATTATGTACCATTCCTACCATACAGACACAATGGACATAAAAAGTCTTCCACTCATAGAAAGTAGTAAAATGTAATACAATAATTAGAAAGTGATAAATATTGGCATTTATTACTTTTGTTTTTGTGTAATTTTCTTAATTTTAAGTTTGTATCACTGAACTTTTAATAATAACTTTTAAAACTTGACCAGAAAAATTTCTGAAAATTTTACATTCAACTCTTTAGAGACAGCACAAGCTGGGTCCTGCCTACCACCAGTCATAGGAAACCAAGTTGAAACTGCCTACACTAAGGGTTGGGGGAGGCGAGAAGGAGCTGAAATATAATGACAAGATAACTTTTCCCAGGGCCTGGCAGAGGAATCCCAAGCTCACTTGGAAAAGCATTTGGAAGTGATTGAAAAAACCCTGCTTTTGTGGCAGGGAGAGAAGTGCTAGGTGGGACATGGATCAACTGTCAAACAATCAATATTAGGATAGTTACCAAGGTTGAATCCATTTTGTGAGGTTGTGTTTTCTCTCACAGTACTAAAAATAGTCTATAAAGGTCTTTTAGAGTGGTTTAAGAGGAAACAGATGGAGTGGGGGAAGGGCACCACAAGCGAAGGTCAAGAAAAGGGATTGAGCCCGCGGGTAGAAGAATTGGGTCCCCTGGATAATGTCAGAGAAAGTCTGCCCTGTAAAGGTAAAATCATCTGGGAATCTTGCTGATCCCACTTTCTCTGAGCTATGTTTTGTTATGAGTTGGCAGGGAGACACTTGGGGG
Organism: Erethizon dorsatum; assembly: GCA_028451465.1. Classification (NCBI taxonomy): domain Eukaryota; kingdom Metazoa; phylum Chordata; class Mammalia; order Rodentia; family Erethizontidae; genus Erethizon; species Erethizon dorsatum. The sequence goes on along the minus strand of CM051829.1, from coordinate 102,213,140 downwards.
ATGGAAGCTCTTCTGGGTTCTAAAATTACTCTATAGGAATGAACACTATATGAAGTTTCTTCATTAAAGAAGCTTACTAAATAAACTTAGAAAAAAATTTTTTCTGTCTAAAGGTCTTTGCATAAGGCATAAGAATAATTTCACTTCTATTCAATACTCTCTTCTGATACGAGCAAGTGGCTTTCTACAAAAGAGTGAACAAGTTATGGAGTCAGTTTGGCTTTTATAATCATGCTTGTGTGTAATGCAGAATCATGTTTGATGTGAGATGCCTCAGCAGGCAGCATTTTCACTCTTTTCAGAGAAAATATTTCAGAGTAGCTGTATTTTCACCTTCTCCCTGTCTGCAAAAATCCTGCCTGTTCAGGCTACAGTTGCAAGTACAAAGACATTTAGGAGTTTCCTTATATTTGATCAGGTATTAGAAGTAATAACAAAAAGAGGAGGAAGAACTAAGGGAAAAATAGACAAACACAAAACATGGCATCCATTGCTGCAACAGCTCTTAGAGCAAAGAAGTTATGAGGGGCAGGGAAGAAGGTGTAGAGCTGGGGACCAAGGGGCAGGGCAAAGGTACTGTTGCCAAGTCAGTTTAGTTTAGTTTAGTTTATAGGGAAGCAAAGCACGTTGCTTTTATTTTTCTTGTTTGAGGCTTAGTGGTGAAAGCATCTTTATGAACCATTGTAGGACACTGATATTTGAGATTTTTAAAAATTTAGTGATTTGTTTACCTTTTTGATAAGATCATAATATTATGACCAAAAAACAAAAAACAAAAAAACAAAAAAAAACCCCAAGAAGAGAAAAAAGAAAGGAAGGCAGGAAGGCAGGCAGGAAGGAAGGAAAATAAGAAAAAAGAGAAGAGAAAGAAAAGAAAGAAAAATGGCAATGTGAAGTTCATAGTTTTATAAGGTGGTTTTCTTTGAAAAGTAAGAATAGGGTTTCCCATGGCTCAAGACAGGAAGAAGGACACAACTGAGAGGAAAATTATAATTATGTGCAGTCTGGATAATGAGGAGAGTGTAACTTTCAAGGCTCAGCTGACTTAGGTTCGAATCCTGGCCTACCACTTGCAGGTTGGGAGTCCCTAGGCAAGTCACTGAACTACTGAATTTCAGTTTTCTTCTCTTCAAAACCAGGATGATAGATACTTCTCAAGCTTAAAATATATTAAGATGCTGCAGAGTGCCTAGCACTCAATATTGTTTGCGTTCATCTCCTTTCTTTCTCTTAGCTTTCCTTTTTAAAATGTTAATCGTATAAACCTGGAATAATTTCCTTTTAATACCCTAACTTAATTTTATGTTGGGGATCCCCATCCCTTTAGACACACACATGCCCTTCCCCACCTGTGCCAGGTATTCTGGTCTGGGGATCGCTGTTCCACAGAGGCATCTCACAGGCAGGTGCTTTTAACCACAGCTTGATTTCCTCTGCCTACAGCCCACCTTCCACATTGCTGTGTCTGCTTCATCCTGGAAGTGCTTTGGTGTAGACACCAAACTGTCATGGGCTGTCTTGTGTGAGCATTCTCATTTTATTTTAAATGAAATAGCTGAATTGACTTCATTTTGGTGGAAAAGGGAATCCAATCACCTTCTAATGTCATGGTTAAGAGTTTGAGATGTGAGATTGGACAACGTGGTGGCTTCAGATCTCAACTTTACTACCTGCCAAGTTGCCTGATGCAATATATTTATGCCCACTGCCACTTTGTTTCTCATCTGTAGAATAATCATGAAAGTAAAAATGGCCGACATATAGATAGTGCTTACTATATGCCCACATAGTCTACTATGTCTTTAAATGTTAATTTAGTTAAGTATAATCTCATGGGGCTATTGTGAGAATTGAATGAGTTAATATTTATAAAAAGCTTAAAATAGTAAGCCTTTAGCACTTAAGTAAGTCCCAGTTAAAGGTTTTTCATATTCTAGTGTTTTCTTCATGTTTTAAAATAAATTTCTCATAAGTGGTTTTACAGCCTCATCAATGTCTGGCCATGTCCAAATCTGATCAGTGTAAACCCCTCTGACCCTGCTGCTCACAGTAGCAAAAAAGAGGAGAACCCAGAAATCCTCTCTGAGTGGCATCAGTTGCTTACTTAATGCGCCCATTCACACAGTGTTCAGGCTCGCCCCTGGCTACTCTTACCACACTTTCCTGGTTTCTTAACAACTCGTGCTATTCCTTCTCAGTCCCCTTTGCCCTCTTCTCCTCCTCTAACTTAAGGTTGCATGCCAAAGAGCCTCCCTTCTCTCTTTGGCATCCTTGCTTCCTGGAAGATTTCAGTGCACTCCCAGGGCATCAAATGGCCAGTTTTATACCAGTGATTATCAAATCAGGGTCTCCTTTCCAGTCCAGCCTCTGAGCTTCACCCCCACCCTGACTCCAGATGATATCTCTGCTTGTATATATGTTATGGACTGAATATATCCCCCCCATTCATATATTGAAGTCCAACCCCACTGTGTCTGAATTTGGAGATGGGGCTTTTAAGCAAGTAACTAAGGTTAATGAGGTTTAAGGGTGTGGCCCTGACCCAATAAGATTAGTGTCCTATAGAAAGAGACATCAAAAAATCAAAATGCTCTGATCCTTCTCTCCCTGTAACTGTGTGAGAACTTGCAGGCAGTCCCCTACAAGCCAAGAGAAAAGAAAAATGAAACCCACCTTGACAGCACCTTGATCTTGGCCTCCCCAGCCTCCAGAATTGCAAGAAATACATGTCTGTTGTTTAAGCCACACGGTCTGTGGTATTTTATTATGCCTGCGCAAGCAGACAAATACAGTGTGTCCCAGGCATCCCAAATTTAGTGTGTCTCAAACTAAAATCATCATAGTCTCCTCCATCCCCCAAAACAAATAACAACACAATAAACAAAAAGCCTGCTTGTGCTTCCGTGTTGCTCTCCTTCATGAATGGCCCAGACCTTCAGTTGCTCAAGTCAAAACCTTGGGGTCCTTCTCTCTCCTTCCCGTTCTTCTGACCCCCTATTCTCTATCCTGCAGCTCGACAAAAATTTATAAAAATACAAATATGATCATGTGACTTCTTACTTAATACTATTCAGTAGCTTCCTACTGCCCTTATAATGAGGCAAACACCCTTGCAGGCTTTGACTTTCTGCATCCACTGACCCCCTCATTAGTCTTCTCAAGGGCCTGCATACCTCAGCCATCCTGGGTTTATTTCCATGAGTTTCTCATGTTGTTTCTTATTGCTAGGACTCTGTGTCTGCTGTTCCCTCTTTCTGGAATGCTGTACTCTCTCACTGTCATCCTGAAAAACAAATAAATAATGAATTGTTTGGTGCTGCTATGATTGGCAACATAAACAAGCAGGAAAGTGGAAGGATCTAGATTATTGAATGGCCAGATCTTGGCTTTAGTGAAAGTTTGCATTTCTTATTTACTACAATTATCAATATATCTGCAGGCTCTTGTCCTGCATTCTGGCATATGTTCTCACTGTGTCTATGATCAAGTGGGATAACTGGTTTTACCAGTATGTGCTAAACCATATTCTAGGCACAGTTTGGAGGCTCCTGTGGGGCCCTGCTCTAGTGTATAGGTGTTATAATATATGAAATGATCATATTCTGGAGAAATGTGTATCCCAGAGATAAGATACAATGGTAGGGAATACATGACCCAAGAAAATAAATACCACATGACAGGTGTTTTTAAAATGAGGTTTGCTGCTTTGATCTATGTCATCTTGTAATAATTCTCCCTAGAAACTCATTAAATCTGGGTGTCAACTTACTGAGCAATACTGTATTCCACCAACAATTGAACTGGAGTCCTAAAAGGCCATTAAAGTGAAATGAATAACTTAATCTCCTCTGTAAAATCAGCCTGGGATTCTAAATCACACTTATCAAGAAAAAAGTACCCTAATTTCTATCCAAATTAACCAATCAGTAAATATAATGTTAAGGCAATTATAGTAGACAATCTAAGAAGTGGATTACATCAAATGATTCCCATGCCGGCTTAGATCTCCAGGCTAGGTATTTCCAGAGGCCATATGTAATGAATATTTGTACCACATCTGAGTTTTTCTGAGAGCCAAAAGGTCTACTCATGAGCATAACATGTATTAAATATACATACAAGAGCTACACTATAATGAATAATAGTAAACTATTTTGAAACAACCAATTGGGGAAAATTTCAACTGTGTGTGAAATATATATTTGATCTTCATCCCATTCTTGTGACATAAAGCTCCTAAAATCCTTGGGATCTCTTGAAGTGATAAATATCTTTTGTATCCTAATGGGAGGACTGTGACTGAGGGTCCCTAGTCTAAGAATCAAGGCTAATTGCCAGGGAAACTAAACAGGTGATTAGAAGTTTGGAAATTTCAGTCCCACCTCACCCACAGACCCTTGGGGAGGACAGAGAGGATAAAGGTTGAGTTGATAAACAAATGGGCAATGATTCACTCAATCATGCCTAAGTAATAAAGCTTCCAGAAAGACCCAAAAGGCCTGAGTTCTGGGGGCTTCCAAATAGATGAACACATGGAAGTTTCTAGAGAGAGGTGTGCTCAGAAGAGGCGTGGAAGCTCTGCACCCTTGTCCCATACCTTACCCTGTGCATCTCCTCCATCTGGCTATTCATCTATACTCTTTGTAATACCCTTTATAATAAATGGGTAAATGTAAGGAAGTATTCCTCTGAATTCTGTAAGCCATGCTAGTAAGATAATCACATATAAAGAGGGAGTCAGGTGAACCCCAATTTTTGACTGGTCAGTCAGATGGACCAGGCCACAACCTGTGCTTGTGACTGGCATCTGCTGTCAGAGGCAGTCATGTGGGACTGAGCCCGAAACCTGTGAGATTTGACACCAGTGTCAGAACTGAATGGAATTAGAAGACAGCTCACTGGTGTCCACTGGAGAGTCATCTGTAGAATTGCTTGGGAATGGGGCCACACATCAGGGGTCACAGAAATGTGCTGTGTTGGGAGAGTATATGTAGTAGGAGAAAATGAGTTTGTTTTTCACATATACATACACAATGCTAGCAATGAAATATTTTTAAAACTTATTTCTGGAGTGAGTTGTGATATATTTAACAGTCAGCAATGTGCCCAGAAAGCCTTTCAGAGCACAACAGCTGCACGTCTTCAACAAGGTCACATCACACAGATACACACATATAAATCCAAATTTTAAAAAATCTTTTCCTCACTAGGCACAATTCAATATACTTACAAATAATAATCTGGCAACTTAATAGAAATTGTTCTTGGCCACCTGAGAGAACAGCAGTGAACTGCATGCTACCTTTCTCTTTGAGTCAGAAGCTGCCACTTTAATCAATTTCTGCCAGATGTGTCAGGAGGCATCCCAGGCTCTCTTTGGGCTTTGGTGTCCTGAGGCCTGGCATGATGTAATCCTTCCTAGGAGGGAGATAGATTCACATTATTTCAGTGCTTCATGTGAGCAAGCTGTTATTCATCTAAGTTGACCTCCCTCCAACAACCTTATTGGTAAGGAGGTAGTAGCATCCCAGTCTTGCCTGTAGGAAACTGAGGCCCAGAGAACTGAAAAGATTTACCAAAGTTTTGTGGCCTGTATTGACAGAGCCAAGGCTAGAACTCAGGCTCCTCAAACCACCCCACCACAGTGCATATTCCTCAAGCCACCCCTCCTGGCAAAAAACCCACACTATAAGAAACTCTGCTAACATGTGACTCCACTGAAGGTCAGGGGACTAAACCAGAGTCAGCAGGAAATGATCACTGTCTGGAGGAGCTGCAACATAAAATATCAACCAAATAGAAAAGGTCTTTTGTTATTTTTAAGGCAGATTTGGATTTAAATCCAGCATTTATTGAGTACCTTCAATGACCAAACCCTGTGCTATATACTCTCATATATCTCTCTTAGTGTTACAACTATTTTATTGATGTGCACTAAAGTAATAAAAGCTAAATACCAAAAAAAAAGAACACCCACCGTGTTTAAGGAGAGGCACTTTTGCAATTTTCTGTGCATCCCCATTCTTACAAAGGGATCTGATTTCTGACTTAAGAGAAAGCTGATTATCCCAAACATCAGCTTGTAGACTTCTAGTTTGTGCTTTCCTTTAATGGAGCTTGATGGTTTTCAGTGCTCAGTGTGACTAAAAATTAGGGCTGTGTACCCACTTTAGAGGTATTTTTAAGAAAGGATAATCGTTATATATGTAATGCTTCCCCTTCAGGCTGATTTTAGAACCGAGCCCTTACTTCAGATGCAACCCTTTGGTTGACTAGGATGACAGAGGCTGCCACAGTAATTCCCTGGGAGCTCCATATGGGTGTCACCCCCTCCTCTGAGGGAACTATTTCTCTTTCTTGCACCGAAACCCTGTGGTCTCAGTGGCAATGGCCATTCTCTTATATGACTCTGTCTCCCCGGCCATGGCTGATTGATCTAAGAGATTGATCCAAGTCGGAACAACACAACACCCTCCCAGGTCTTTTCAAAGTGAAGATAGTAGATTTTCACCCACATATTTTCTTTTGTGGCTGTGGCCTATAAGAGCGAGACCCTGGCGCCTTATTGATCTGCTTGTACTGGAGCCCAGCTGCATCAGAATTATTCTGACCACCAAGTGAAGATAATCTGATTGCCACTGACCATTCCCTGTCGAGTTGCAGGGGCCCATCTTCTGTTAACCTCAGGTCCACAGAGGTAGCTGAGTCCTGACGGTCCTTCCAGGCTCTGAACGAACTGGCAAGTACCAGTCCTGAGTATTAGCTGCAATTACGAATAGAATTTGCTCATAGAAAATGCTAACCTAATGAGCCACAGGCACAAGGGGAAAGACTGAGGGGATTTAGAGTCCCACAGAACTAGGTTTTAATATCATTTAACTCTATTCCTTACTAACTGTGTGAATTCTCTGAGCACCAGATTTTTTATCTTTAAAGTGGGAATAATAGGATGTGGGAGTATAGCCCAGTGGTAGAGCATTTTCCTTGCATACTCAAGGCCTTGGGCCAGCACCACAAAAATAAAACAAACATATTCTAACTTTTAGTGCTTCTATAAGAATTAAATTACTATTGTAAGTACATAGTACAATGCCTGTACTACTTTGCAGTTAATATGTAGTAGCGGGGATAATTATGACGATGGGTGATGATACCACTGGTAATGTTGTGACTGTAAAATATTCTCATGCTATCCATTAGAGAAACACAGCGGGGGGAAATGATTCCCATGTGGCTGTTCCTCCTCCCCCTCTTCTTCCTCTTCCTCCTCTTCTTCCTCCTCCTCCTCTTTTTTCTCATCTTCTTTCTTCTGGACCACATAATGAGTGAACCAAAGTGCTCAAATGATAGAAGTGGTTAATTTCATAGCAGTAAGTTTGAATCCATACCCTCTTACCTTTTTTTTTTTTTTGTGGGTACCGGGGGTCAACCTCAGGACTTCGCGTGCCAGCAGGCGCCCGTGCTGCTGAACGATATCACTGGCCCCCTTTTTTTGTATGTGGGATCCGGGAGTCGAACTCGGGCTCTCGTGCTTGCCAGGCAGGCGCGTACGCCGCTGAGCCATCTCACTGGCCCTACCCTCTTACTTTTGATTTGTTCTACATTTCAGTTTACAGAATAAAATTTAACAGAAGTATATTTTTCAAATATCTTTTCCCCAATTTGGGGTTATACTTTCCTATCTCTTAGATTATACTGGAAGAATAATCTAAATGCTTCCTTCTTGGTTCTGATTTTTCTCAAATTTAAAAATTTTAACTTTTCTTTACATTTTCAAAGTAAGGTGCCTGGTCCTGTCTTAGCTAAAAGAAAATGAAACTCTATTGCATTTTCCCAAAGCGACATCTTGAGGAAAAGCAGATCCCTGAGAGGATATCGTTAACTGCTTGCTTCTTATAATTGAGGCCTCTTCTCAGACAGTTCTGTTGTTTAATCTCAGCTCTTGCCAATAACCCTTTCCTCTTTTTGATCAAGTACTTAATTTCCATGAAAGATTTTCTTAGATTTCAACTATTACTGAAAGGATTTTCATTTTACTCAAACCCTTTCATGGCTAAATCTTGCATATCCATTATTGCAAAAAGGAGTATTTCTGTTCATCTAAGTAAATAGTTCAGGGATTTGATCTTCTTTTCTTGCCTATTACTGCTGAAATGAGAAATTATTTGGAAATTTCTTTTGCTAAAGGATTATCTTGCAAAAATCAAGTAAAATTAAGCATTTACAAAAACCAATATCAGACAATTCCCAGTTATCTAGATCGATATAGACCAAAGCAAAGATTACTAAAAACAGCTAAACCCCCAGACTTGATTTTGGCCATTCTTTTACTTTCTTCATTTCAGTTTTCCTTACAATCTTTTAAAATGTTCTAATTTTTGGAAAACATGAACTGTTCATGAAGAGGGAACAAGAAAAAGAAAATGGCCAGGACAACACAAATGTTGAGGAATAAGAATTACTGCCATTGATATTTAAATATATAAGAATATAATTATTTTTAAAAAATAAAAATAACAATGATAAATCAATTTAGCATGGTTTTTATCAGATTCTTCTGCATACCTCCATTTATCTCAACCGGGACAGTAAACCTTAGCTGGATCTCTATCTGGGTTGAATGCCTGTGTAGCAAAGAAGTTGGCTTTGGGGCCAGTGAGATAGCTCAGCGGCATAAGCACCTGCCCGGCAAGCATGAGGTCCTGAGGTCCACTCCTGGTACCCACTCCTGTTTGGCCTTTAATACTCCATCATACCTGACAGGAGTGTCTTTATTTAAGGTGAGGACTGGCTATACTGGATCTTAAGGTGAGGTTAAGCACATCTGACAATTTTAGTGTAAGGGCTGACCACACCAGAAAAGCCAGTGTTGAGACTTAGAGTAAGGCCTGTGGGTCTTGTAATATGTTGAAATTGGAAGATTGAATTCAATCACACAATAGTCAATCAGTCATGTCAATCACATCAATGTAATGAAGCTGTAATAGTAATTCTGGACCGCGAAGCTCAGATGAGCATCTCTGATCGGCAACACTCCAAGTACATTGTCACATGTTGATGTTGTGACAATGATACACTTGACTCCATAGAGAGGGGACAATGGCCGTGCAACATTTGAAACCTTCTCATGCTCTGCCCTGTGCATCTCTTCTTTTAGCTGATTTTTATCTGTCATTAAACCTTATCCATGAGACTAATGGATTTCTCTGAGTTCTGAGTACTTATAATGAATTATGGAATCTGAGGGTGGTTTGGGGAAACTGAACTTGGAGTTGGTGAGGGAAATGATACGGACTCTGCCCTCAAACTTTGAATTTTGGTTAAGTGGTTAGTGCTCCTCTTCAGTTCTCCTACACTATCACAGCCTCTATCATAGCATCTGATACATTGCTCTTTCTGTCATTTGATGTTTAAATATTTAATTATGTAACGACAAAAAGTGCTCAAAGAGTGTGTGGTGGTTTTATTAGTAGTAGTAGAGTAATAATGGGGAAACTGAAATTCAGAGGGATTCAGTTACCCAAGGCCATAAAGTTAATAGAATCAAGATACATTGGAACCCAATCTTCTAGCTCCAAACTCCAAGTTACAAATCATTACATTTCTGCCTTTGCATTTGTTGCAAACACAATGCAAGGCTTGAATGTAAATCCCCTCCCCCATAAATAACAGACCAGGAATTCATTGTTATAAAATTTCCTCCCTCCTTTTCCCTTTCTTTCTCCTTTTGCTCACTCTGCTGTGCAAAACTGGTGTAAACAACAGATGTACAGTTCCGGGGAGAAAGTAGTCATAAATGTAGAGATTTCAAAGGGAAACCCACTGGACCTATGGCTAAGGGGATTTGAATGACAAAGAAGACGGAAATGTTAACAAAACTTTTAAGGTTTTTGACCAGATTAACTCGGAAGATGTTATTGTTCTACAATAAAGAGTGGTGATTTGGAAGGAAAACAATAAACCCACGTTTTAAAAGTCTACTTTAGGGCTGGTGAGATGGCTCAGTGGCATAAGCGCCTGCCTGGCAAGCTCGAGGTCCTGAGTTCGACTTCTGGTACCCACATACGAAAAAAGGGCCATTGATATCGCTCAGCGGCACAGGCGCCTGCTGGCGCGCGAGGTCCTGAGTTCGACCCCTGGTACCCACAAGAAAATAAAAAATAAAAAATAAATAAATAAAAGTCTACTTTATTAAGGTATAATTTATATACAATAAAATGTACACATGTTAAATATGTCAGTTGGTGGCTTTTGACAAATATATATGCTGTGTGCTCACCATGTTAATCAAGATGTAAAATATTTGTGCTTTCCCAGAAAGTTTCCATGTTCCCTCATCATGCCCCTTAGTCCCTAATTTGATTTCCATTAGTGTATATCACTTTTTACCTATTCTAGAACTTCATATAAACAGAATAATACATGATGTATTAATTCTATCTAGTTTCTGGTGTCTAGTTTCTTTGTATCTGATATACTCCTTTGTATCTGGTTGATCAGGATAATATCTGTGAGAGTCATCCATGTGATTGCATACATCAGTAATGTTTTTGGCCAAATAACATTCCACCATGAATATACCACAATTTAGTTATCTCTTTATCTGTTGATGAAAGTTTGGGTAGTTTACAATTATAAATAAAATTGCCATAAACATTCGAGCATATCTCCTTTGTGGACAGGTGTTTTCATTTCCCTTCTTGTGGGTAAACACCTAGGAAGCAGAATTGCTTGTTCATAGGGTCAGTGGATGTTAACTTTTCAGGAAATTGCCAAGTGGTTTCCTGAAATAGTTGCCCCATTATTTACTCCCACCAGCAAGCCATGAGTGTTCCTGTAGCTCTACATCCTTGCCAGCCCACCTATTGCCACTCCTTTCCATGCTAGCCTTTTTAGTAAGTGTGAAGTAATGTCTTACTGTATTTTTAAAACAGCATTGTTGAGGTAGTTTACATGCCATAAAAATTCATCCATTATAAGAATACAACTTAATGATTTAGAGGCTGATACAAGCTCGACTAGAAACTAGATTTAGACTATTTCTATCAGTCCAAAGAGTTCCCATGCCGATTTACACTCAGTCTCTGCTCTGCTTTCTGTCTTTATGAATGCATCTTCTGTGAGTATTTCATGTAGATAGAATCATATAATGGCTTTTCACTTCAAGCTTATTTCCCTTATCACAGTATTTGAGGTTCATCTATGTTTCACTTATATGTCAAGAATTATGGAAGATCTAAATTTTTATCCTACTTGCAAGCTGACAAGTGAGCCTGTTATAGTTATGGTTACTGAAAGAACATATGAAGACTTCTCGCTCAGAGAGAAAGGACTTGACTACTCACAACCCACCAGGCAACATGAGTTTCACATTTGTACCAATTCCCCATGTCCTTCAAGTCCTATGAGGTGATATAGTTGGGGTTAGATGGGTGCTGTGCATTTAGTGGGTTAAGCTGAGGGTCCCCCAAGCTTAGAGAAGCCCAATTTTTTAAAAATGTTTTACAAGCAAGCCTACTCAATCTTTGCCTTGGAGAGAGACTTTTCTTTTTAAAATTAAACTGGACATCAAACAAACCATCTCTCTTCTCCAAAGAAAAGTACTATTTTCTGAAGCTGTTTGCTACACTCATCTGTGAAAAGATGGTCTGGAAGAAAGGCAATTAGTACGTAAGACCATGGAAAATTGTGTCCCGACAATAGATCAGTAGTTTATTTCTCTTTTTCTTTCTTTCTGCTGAATAATAATATAAACAAAATATTACACACATAAAGAAAGAAAACATTTATAAGTATACCATATTTTGTTCATTGCTTTGCAGTTAGATATTGGTGAATATTTGGATTGTTTCCAAGTTTGGGTCATGACAAAGCTGCTGTGAAAACTCACAAACATGTCTCTTGTGGATATATGTTTTCATTTCTCTAGATTCTTAAGTTTGTGTGATAACTTAATGTGAAACTCTTCAAGAAACTGCCAAACTGTTTTCCAAATTAGCTGTACTATTTTGCATTTCCACTAACAAAGTATGAATGTTCCAATTTCCTCATACCCTTTCCAACACAGTATTATGTATCTTTTTGATAGAAGCCATTCCAGTAGATATAAAATTGTATCTCGTTGTAGATTTAATTTGCATTGCTCTAATGACTAATGCCTGACATTGAGCATATTTTCATATGCTTGTTAGCCATTTGTTTATTTCATTTGTTGAGTCATCTATTCAAATCTTTTTCTTACTGTGTATTGGATCATTTATCTTATTGAGTTGTAAATGTTCTTTGTATATTCTAGATACAATTTCTTTATCATATATATAACTTGCAAATATTTTCTCCCATTCAGTGTCTTATCTTTTCATTTTCTTAATGATGTCCTTTGTTGTTGTTAGTTTTTATAAAAATAATTTTATTTTTACCTTAAAAGTGTAAAGTGTTTAAAGTTTAAAAATAAATGATTTTTCACTGACAGAGTTGTGTAATATCATATTACCTTAGAATATTTTTGTCATTTGCAAGAGCGACATTGTGTCTATTAGCAGTCATTTCTTCTAGCTTCTAGAAATCACTAATCAACTTTCTGTCTCTATAGACTCATATACTGGATACTTCATATCAAAGAGATCATATGATATGTGATATTTTATGACTGGCTTCACTTAATATAATGTTTTTGTTACAAAAATCCACATTGTAGAATATATCAGTACTTCCTTCTTTTATATTGATGATATTGCATTGTATGGACATTTCATATTTTGTATACCTGTTCTTTAGTTGATAGACATTTGAGTGATTTCTACTTTTTTGGATGTTATAAATGATGGTGCTATGAACATTTGTGTATAATTTTTTGTGTGGACATATATTTTCATTTATCTTAGCAGATATATATCTAGGAGTGAATAAATACCTACTCAAGATTAATGAAAGATACATCTCAGGTCATATGATAGCACTACCTTTGACATTTTGAAGAACCACCAAATAGTTTTCCAAAGTGGCTGTACCTTTTATATTCCTACCAACAGTGTAAGAGGGTTCCAATTTTTCCACTTCCTCACCAATACATGCTATTATCTCATTTTTATTATTATAATTATTATTATTATTATTTTTAATGTGGGTACCAGGAGTCGACCTCAGGACCTTGCGCTTGCCAGCAAGTGCTTGTGCCGCTGGGCAACATCACCAGCCCTTTTTTGCCTTTATGTGGGTTCTGGGAGTCGAACTCAGGACCTCGCACTTGCCGGGCAGGCGCTTATGCCGCTGAGCTATCTCACCAGCCCTCATTTTTATTATAGTCATTCTAGCAGATATGAATTAGTATCTGTCTTAGTTACTTTTCTTGTTGCTGGGACAAAATACCTGACACCCAAAGTTAAAGGAGGAAAAGTTTATTTAGCTCACAGTTTGTAGAGGTTTCAGTCCATAATGGGCTGGCTCTAAGGCAGGGAGACATGGCAGAGGGAGAACAGTTCATGGTGGCCGAAGATACCAAAAGCAACAAAAGAGAGAGAGAGAGAGAGTTCTTTCCATGCCTTATATTTTATGCAGGCTACCCGTCCTAGGGTAGCCTTACCTACCCTTAATCCCAGCATTACACTATGAATCAATCACACACTCTAGATTCAGCTACCTCTGAAAAAGCCCCATCTAAAACTGCGTGAGGCTTTGGGGGAACATCTAGACACAAACCATAACAGTATCTTTTTTTCTTTTTTTTTTCTTTTTTTTGAGACAGGGTCTCACTATGTAGTTCAGGCTGGCCCCGGACTCGAGGCAGTCCTCTTGCCTCACCCTCCTGAATGCTGGGATTACAGGCATGCATCACCACAACCAGCATGAATTAGAATCTAATTGTGGCTTTAATTTGCATTTCCCTATTGACTAGTGATGTTGGTGTGTATTTTTCAAGTGTGTATTCAACATCTGTATATATTTGGGAACACATCTGTTATAGTCAGGGTTTACAAGGGAATATATTTAATATAGGGCACATAATTTGTAGGATTATTTATAATATTCACCCTGTCGGCCCACTTAGGGGGCCCAAGGGAGATTCTCAAGGTTAAAGAACGCATGTGTGTAAAACATCAGCAACAACAGCAGGCAGCATGGAACAGAGCAGAGATAGAATCTTGTTGAATTTATAAGTCTGTTTAGGGGGAAATCACTACTTTAATAATATTGAATCTTCTAGTTCATGGACATGAAACATCTTATCATTTATTTAAATTTTATTTAATGTATCTCATCTATGTTTTGTGGTTTGTAGTATACATTTTCCATTTCTTTTATTAAACTTATTATTACATATATTTTTGGTGCTGTTAGAAGTGAAATTATTTTCTTAATTTTATTTTTGGATTGTCGTTGCTAATATATAGAAAAATAATGTTTTTTGTGTGTATGGGTCTTATATCCTATGACTTTGCAGCCTCATTATTACTTCTAGTAGCTTCTTTTTTTTTTTTTTTTTTTTTTTTTTTTTTGTGGGTACCGGGGGGACGACCTCAGGACCTCGCGCGCCAACAGGCACCCGTGCCACTGAGCGATATCACCGGCCCCTTTTTTCGTATGTGGGATCCGGGAGTCGAACTCGGGCCTTCGCGCTTGCAAGGCAGGCGCTTAAGCCGCTGAGCCATCTCACCGGCCCTCTAGTAGCTTCTTGCAGATTCTTTGAGATTTTCTACTAACAATATGGTGTGATCTCTAAATGGAGATAGTTTTACCTATTCTTTTCCAAAGAGAGTGCATTTGTTTGCCTTATAGAAGGATAAAAGTAAATATCCTTGTCTTGTTCCTGACCGTTGGGAGGAAGTATTTAGTCTTTAATTAATGTTTCATATAACATTCGTTGAATGAAATTGCTCCATAAAAATCTTCAGAAACACAGCAAACAAGACTGTACATCTTGATGATAGAGCCCTTTGTCCTAATTGGCTTAAATAAACCCCAGTACAATATTCAATCTAAATATTTTTCAAGTTAGGAAACAGCAGAGGCTGAAAGAAGGAGTGACATAGCGGTAAAGATATAAAGGTAGAGATGAGAAAGAAAGAGAGGAGAAAAATAATGATGCACCTGAATGATATCAGCCAAGCTGATTATGTCAATAGGTTGTAACCAAGAGGGCATTGGAGGACCTGGACAGGAAATGATAAAAATCAAGACAATGCACAGTGGCATTCCATCAGCATGAAGGACCTTATCTCAAGATAAAACAAGTGCTGGCTTATTCCGAGGGCTGGGAAACAGAGGCTCCCTGAACTGGCATTATCTGCGTGGGAAATTCTGTTGGAAGGATTGGGACAGGATGTAGACATGCATTAAGGGAGGGCAAATCCCTTCAGCATGAAAGTAGAGCTTGAAATATTACATTAGTCAAGTGTACTGGCTGCCCTACCCATTAAATATTCATGCTAAAATCCCTGCCAATCAACAGAACAACCTTGTCCCGCTCAAACCTATGAAGAGAAGCTGTGTAGGTTATTCAGTGAATTGTAAGAGGGAAAGGACTTGGCTTTTGTTGTCTACAAGGATGCCAAAGCATTCAGTATTGAAGGTCAAACTGCTCCTTTCCTTGCCTGTCATTTGACAGAACACATCTGGGAAAACGAAGAGTGTGAATGGCGATGGTCCTCAAATTTGAATGTTCAAGGGAATCAGCTGTGAAACTTGCTGAAATGAAGATTTCTGGGCTCCCACTATTGCTCCCTACCCTTTATCTGATTCAGTTGATGAAGATGGAGTTCAGGTGAGGGAGTAGACATTCGGTGATTCTGTTTTTATCTGGTTTTTGTTTTTGTGGTACTGAGGATTGATGTCAAGGCCTTCTCACTGAGCTATGTCCCAACCTCATTTATTAGTAGTAGTAATATTTTTTATCTTGGGTCTAGCTAAGTCTCTAAGTTGCCCAGGCTGGCCTCGAACTTGCCATTTTCCTGCCTCAGCCTCCCAGATTTCTGGGACTACAGGTCTGTGCCTGGTCCAGGCCCAGCTGATATTAGATGATTTTGACACACATGGCCTGCAGACCATTCCTTGAGAAACACTGGAGCAATTAAGAGCCCAGACCTCTGAGACAGCCTACTTTGTTGCATGACCTTGGAAATGTAGCCTAACCCATAAGGGCCTATATGTTCTTACCTCAGGAACTGGTCATAATAATAGCGTCTACCTCCTTAGAGGTCTGTAGTGAGAATGGATTGATTGATGGGTAAGGTACCCACATGAAGCACACAAGAAATGGTAACTATTATTACCTTGAGTAAGGCAGAGATAAATTATACAACTCACACTGGCTGCAAGTGCATCAGGAGAAATCTTAAACCCTGAAAGCTTCCTCTGCAACCCCAGAATGAAGTGAGATGTAGCAAAGAGTTAACTTAGCATTGAAGGGCTTTGGCCGGGAGCAGAGGCTGGCACAGGAAGCCATACTTCCCACAGACGTGGTGGCTTGGCCTATGGTGACATGGTGCAGTGGCTTAGATCTTCTCTGCAAAATCCTGACCACAGGGGCCCATGTGACCTGAGTCTCTTTTCCTCTGCGTCTGTGGAGAAGACTCTGTGGGGAGGGTCAGCAGTTCAGGAAGCAGTGCCGTGTGAAGGAAGGCACACTGACCCGATTTTCTGGCCTGGTCACCTTCTGCTTAGCTAGAGATTTTGTTCTTGGCAAGTCATTTCTGCCAATTTTAGTTTCCTTATCTCCCAAAATAAGGACAGACCAGATATTTGCATAAGGGCATTGTGGTTTAGCGCTTTGACATACAGTCTTCCTTTGGATTCCCACAAGAGTGTGGAATTCACAAACAGGAATTCTATCCCAGTTCATGGTGACCAAGCAGGGATTAAAATGGTTAAAAGATTTGTTCAAAGTCATAGGGCTAGCATGGAACTCGAAACTGACTCTTCTCCACTGCTCTGCACTTTGTTGCTAAGTGTCCACCGTCTACCTCAAAGGGCTGCTATAAGGAGCAAAAGAGATTATGGATGTGAAACTTCCTGGTACACTTTGTGATTTGAAGCACTATGCCACATCCTTATAAGCCAAGCCAGAACATAAAGGGAGAAGTCTATTTAGGGAGAGTCACAGTTTGGCTTTGGACTGATATGCCACTCACTGTCTTTTAAAGAGAAGAATACTCAAATTTATATGTGTTTAGCATACTGAGAGCTCTTGAATGTATTAATGTGGAACATGTTTTCATTACCATTGTCATTTGTCATGATCTTTGTTATTAACAACATTAATAACAGTGTCCTAGCATACTACATACTGGGGCCCTTGTATGGTTGCTTTACATGTAACTTCATATCTATTCCTATCAATGTCAAGTAGGGATTCAAAAACTATCTATGAGAAAGGTACTGTTAGTCTCTCCAGTATATAGATGAAGAAACTGAGGAAAAGAGCTTAAGTATTTGACCTGTTCTACCTGACTCTTAATATCCTGCTCTATAGCTTCTACTTAGAGGGGCGTTTCAAGACAGGGTCTCACTATGCAGTTCAGGCTGGCATTGAACTCACTATGTAGCCCAGGCTGACCTCAAACTCACAGTGATCCTACTGCCTTAACCTTCTGAGTCCTAGGATGACAGGCATGTGCCACCATGCCTTGCTGAGGGCTGTTTAAGGCTATGAAAGCCCCTACCATGCCCTTGAAATCCTTACCACATAGCATGTAGCATTTTGACAATAATTTACACATTAAAAAGTACGAGTTGGGCTAATTTTAAGTAGTTAATATAAAGTTAAATTTTACAGGCATTTAAACATTTTTACTTTATATTATGATAGTGCTGGGGATTGAACACAAGCCCTCATGCATTCCAGGTAAACTCTCCCTACCATTGAGCCATACCCTCCTACCACAACATTTTTTTTTTTTTTGTGGGTACCAGGGGGGTTGAACTCAGGACCTCGCGCACCAGTAGGTGCCCGTGACGCTGAGCAATATCACCGGCCCTTTTTTCATATGTGGGTACCGGGAGTTGAACTCAGGACCTCGCGCTTGCCAGGCAGGTGCTTATGCTGCTGAGCCATCTCACCGGCCCAACATTTATCAACTTTGATTTTGCAAATTTTCTTTTCCTGTTTTACCTTTCCTGTGTAAAATCTCTCCTCCCCTTTGTAAGGCTCAAGGCTGACACTGCTTTAGTAAAAGACAAGTTAATAAGAGAAAATCATAACAAGTTTATTTAATCAAAGTTTTATGTGACACAAGAGACTTCAGAAATGAAGACCCAAAGACCCAAGGAAAACTTTTGGTCATTATGCTTAGCTTTGATGAACAATGGACAGCTGTGTAGAAATGTGATTGGACAAAAATGGTCTGACCTAATGCCAATGACAGCAGAAATCCAGCAAGGCCTGTCTATTCAGATTCTCCATGGCCTCTCTGTGTAGCTTTCCTTCTTCCTAGTAATAGGGCAGGTCCCTTTGTAGAATGAGGATCTTATGATCTACTCTTAGACACAGTAGGTTAAGGAATTTCTTGATGGCCAGCTTTTACACAGAAAGGCAGGGGAAGGCCAGAGTGATAGTTTTAGGTTTTATGGATGCCTTTAAGGGAGAAGATTTCTAGTTTCTATGGCCTGCCTGAGAGGAGAAAGGGGACCAAGAGAGGGAAATACAGGAGGTCAGAAAGAGGCGTTTCTTTTGAGCCCCTGCCAATGTCTTTCAGTTCAAATTATAGATGGTCCCCAACTTATGATGGTTTGAGTTATGATGTTTTTTACAATGATAAGGAAGCGATATACATTCAATAGAAACCATACTTCAAATTTTGAATTTTGATCTATTCCCAGGCCAACAATATGTGGTATGATACTTTCTTGTGGTGCCCACATGTAGGATAATGTAAGTGTTCTTAATATGTTTAAGATAGACTATGTTAAACTATAACGTTCAGTAGATTAGGTGTACTAAATGAATTTTTTTTTATATGCGGGTACTGGGAGTCGAACTCAGGACCTCGTGCTTACCAAGCAGGCACTTATGCTGCTGAGCTATATCCCTGGCCCCTAAATGAATTTTTGACATGATATTTTCAATTTATGATAGGTTTATTAGGGTGTAATTCCATCCTAAGTCAGGAAGCAACTGTAGTCAGTATGCCAAAGCACCATAAGTTGGGATATTGGTTTGTGAGCAACAATAGTCAATTTTTTTCAGGTATGAAACATTTTTTATAGGTTTTTGAGAACTTATAATGTTATGTAAATGTTTCTGCAAAAGAGAAAAGATAAGCATTAACCTGGGCTTAACATAACAATAAAAGAAGGAATGCAGGCAGGAATCTAGCCTCTAACCTGTTAGCAGGTATCATCAAATTATCCCTTATGATAATGCTGGCAGACAGTTGTGCTGGCAACTTGATATCAATATGGAGGGCTCCTAAATTGAGAGGCATTTCTGAATCCCCTGGGAAGATTTATACAATACCAATTCTTAGGTTAGACTTCTCACTGTGCTCAAGGCCCTATCCCTGCCCTACCCCTTCTGGACCAGCTCATTTTCCCAAGTCTCCATTTCAGCAGTCCTATACTTGTCTTCTCCCTTCCAGTGACTTCTCTGCAAGCAGGAACTGCAGCCTCTGTGCCACTCTGGCTGCTTAAACTCCATCATTCCTTCTACCACCATCTTTGTTAGGTGTGACTGACTGAACTTGGTACTGTGTAACATAATATCCAAGTACCCTTCTAACAAGATTTCTGTTCCCAAACCTTTGCTACAGAAATTCTTTGGATATGCCCTTACAATCCCTCTCTTCCTCTGACTTCACTGTGGCCTTTAAAGTCAATAGTCCTTCCAGTTGGCTCACCTTTGGCCTAGTTTTCTTCCCTTCCCAATTCTCCTCCTCCTCCTCTGAGGCTTTGGCACATTCCTTACTCTCCCACTATCTGTATTGCCTCATCTGTTGCTTTCTTCACTGGCTCTCCACCCTCAGACTATATTCTCTCTGGCGACCTACTTTCCTCTTGTTTCTGGCTGGACCTGGACCAAGAGGGTGAGACAGTTTCTCTGATGGTGAAACACTTCAGATCAAGTATAAATTATGGTCACCATCTGGAATATCTGCCCTCAAGCTTGCAGATGTTGCTGATGTGTTTGTTGAGGAAATGTCTTTATGTTAGCAGGTTTTATCAAATTATCTCCCTATGATATTCAGAAAGAAATTCCTGAGTCATGTAGGCACAGCACTGAGAAATCTAATGTTGGACTAAGGAGTTTGAGAGTGGGTGGGAAAAAGGTAGAGGAAATAGGAAAATGAAAGTAATGTTTATATATAGAAGCACTATAATATTTACTATACCTATCATATATGGCATTTCAATAAGGGGAAAGATTTCCTTGTATTACATTATAAAGCTTGCAACAGACCTGTGATAGAGATGTTGTTATTCCTGTTATATAAATAAAGACACTGAGATTTGGAGAACTTAAAAACATTGTCCCAACTCAAGATGTAAATGACAGGACCAGGCCTAGAATCTGTAGTTAGAAATTGGCTCCAAAACTCATGGCTTTTTCCATAATTCCTGGTTCTACTATAATCTTCTATGACTTCAGATTATCCCATCTGTTTGTCAATATCTCCTTTGTCTAGAATCCCCAAACTGGAAGTTTTGTAACTAAATCTTCCCCATGCTGGACTTCAATTTGGAAGTACCTTTCCTTCCGGCTCCACAAAGTCCAAGGAAAAACTTTGGTTTTTGAGATACAGGTGACTTGTAGTGTTTGGGAGATAAAGCCTAAGCATTTGCACAGGCATATGTGACCTCAAGACTGCAGAGGTCACAGTGGGATGAAAAGCTGGCGTTGTGCCGTGGATGCCTGGGTTCCGGCTGGCATTCTCCCACTGGCTGGATCCACAGAGCTGCTGCACCATCATGCTCTAAGCCATTGCAGTTAGCTACAAAAGCTTTCCTAGATCTATTGTTTAATGTTTCTAATTGGACTTTTTGGTTTTAGAAAGGTTGAATTTGACAGTAAAATCCATTCCTGTTCCTCAGTGAAGGTCAATTGTGTAGAGCCTTCCATTTATCAGGGAAATTTTATTTGTTTTCTGGGTTTGTCTGTCAATAACCAAATGGAAATCATAGAAGAAACAGATTTCAAATGAGAAAAAAAGGGGTGAATCAAATAGCAACATTAGACTGGGCTCTTGCTTTTAGCAGATAATCCCCCAATCATCCACGTGAAGAAAGAATAAAATGCCACAGTTATTAAATGTCCTGAGGTTCTTGCTTTTTTTTTTTTTTTTTTTTTTTTTTTTTTTTTTGTGGGTACCGGGGGTCGACCTCAGGACCTCACGCGCCAGCAGGCGCCCGTGCCGCTGAGCGATATCACCGGCCCCTTTTTCGTATGTGGGTCCCGGGAGTTGAACTCGGGCCCTCGCGCTTGCCGGGCAGGCGCTTAAGCCGCTGAGCCATCTCACCGGCCCGGTTCTTGCTTTTAATCCCCTTCTCCTTTAAAAAAATTTGTTTGATATGCACAAGGCACTTCCCCCCTCCTCCAACTCCCTCCATCACCACCCCTCCCCCATGCTAGAGAGATTCATTTATTCAAGGATTTATTTGGTGTCGACCAACAGCCCATCTGCCTCACAGCAAAAAAAATTAAAACGCATAATATGGTCTTTTTCTTGTTCTTTTAATACAAAAACGAGTACCCTTCCCCCACACTCCTCACTCACACACCTCCTTGTGCAATTATTTTGTATGTAAAGCAAAGAAATTCCTTGCTTCGGCTATCTTTCCTGAGTTTATCAAATCTGGGCTTTGTTCCTAGGCCCCTAAAACTCCTCCACAAACTCAGGTATTTGAGGAGTGTGGTTGGCCCCTAGCTGGCATCTTGTAAATCAGTCTTTTTGAGAGCTTTACCTACCAGTGAAGTCTTTTCAGAAGTCTTTATGATTCTGGATCAATACCTGGATACAAACTGCCAGAGGGAGCCCCAGAGAAGACTGTCTACCCTTCTTTTGGGTTATTTGTGTGAACAATGGTCAGTATTTTTGTAAAGAGGTAACTAAAATCTGGTAGCAGTATTAAGAGGTGATTAAGGGCTGGGGATATAGCTCAATGGCACAGCACCTGCCTGGCAAGGGCAAGGTCCTGAGTTCGATTCCCAGTACAAAAAAAAAAAAAGAGGTGATTAAAACAAAAAATGGATGAATGTCATGAGCTTAAACTGAAGATGAAGTGAACGCAGTTAAGTGATTTTGATAAAACAAAAGAGCTAGTTTCCACATTAGCTTCTCTGTGTTTTCTAAATTGGGCAGATTCAGTGTTTTACCTACGTTTTCTTTTCTGTGGCATCTGGACACCTGGGTACTGGACTCAGATAGCTGATCAGGAACAAACATGTATGCATCTGCTCAAAGAAACAAAACACTACTGCTTCTGGCACAGAATCAGTGATGCAGAGGAAAAGCATTTACCTTTCTCTGGAGGACGATGGGATGCAGCAATGGGGGAGGCGGAAGTGATGGGGGATGTTTTGTCTCTGCCTTCACAGATATAATACTTGTGACTTTTAAATAGGTTGCCAAAAACTGACATAAGACCTCACTTTGATTCAAAAGAAATTAGCTATCTAGAATTGTTACAGCCTTTTCATTACTAAGTCTCCAGGAAAAAATAGTATTAGGGACCTCTGAGGGTTGCACATTCAGGCAGAAGCAAGGGGAGGGGTGGATGCATGTTCGGATATACAAGAGAGCAGAATGGTCAGTGTTTGTTATTTAGCACTGTGTTTCCGATGTTTGCCTTGCTTGAGGACCACCTGCAACATCAGTTCACAGGTGGCTTGTTTAAAATGCAGATGCTCCAGATCTCCTGAATGGTCTCCAGAGTGGCCCCAGACTCTAGTATTTAACTAACTTTTCAAGTGTTTCTCATTCATGTTGAAGTTTGGAAGTCATTGTTTTAGAACTGGTGGAGCCAGTCTTACCTGTTTCAACTTGGGAGTTAGAGTCACTGATTTTAGCAAATGAATGTACTCTTAACTGTGGCCTGTTTCCTGCCTGTGCCTGGTTAACACCCGCACAGAATCTCTACGGCCCCATTCAGTGAGCCGGTCACCACGTCGAGGCTGTGGATTCTGACCAGCCCTGCACGCATTTCTCCTTTCTCCACCTCCTTTATCTCTCCCTTGTCTATTGTACATTGTAAAGGAGTGGTTTCGAGACTCTTTGCTTGTATGTGAGTAAAATAGCAAAACAAGCAAAACTAAAAACACTTTGATGATCAACATGGGGTGCCTAATTTATTACCATTATATTCTCTTTGTCCAATCATACTTCTCTACAACTATTCATGTTTTCCTCGAACCTTTGCACAGAAATACACAGATTTCTCTGCTTCTTTGGGTCTTCCTTTCTGAAGACACCTGTGTCATACAGAACTTACATTAAATAAACTTCTATGCTCTTCTCTGTCTTTTGTCATGAAGATGTCTCAGCCTTGAGCCTAAGATGGGAATATGACTGCACACAATGGGTTCTTCTTTTTGTGAGTGCAAAGCCAATAAGCACAACCAGTATATAAAAGAGTGGAGAGAGGCTTATAATGTGCAGCAAGTAATGGAAACACTGGAGTCATTTGCAAAGCAGTGCTATCCTGGAACAAAGAAAGCATGGGGATTTTTATTAGGGAATCTGTACATGTTCATATAGGAAAGCACATGTAGAGGCAGGCATCTGTACATGTTCATATAGGAAAGCACATGTAGAGGCAGGCACATTCTGGAGTGTACTCCATTTAAGGTCATAAATCACAGTGTTCAAAAAGGAAAGATGGCAGACACATTCCTGAGCATGCTCAGTTTAAGACCGGAGATCACATGTTCAAAAAGGAAGATGATAGAGAAGTTACTTGTTGATTTCTGCAAAATCTTGGTTGAAACAAAAAGAACAATTTTGAAGGCAAGTTAACAGCCTTTCAAGGGGCAGCAGACTTCTACCCTGTAAGTATAGGAGTTTGCTCCTGAAGGTGTCTGCCTTGTTTAGCAGCTAACAGGAAGAAAAATACATTTTCTTTCCCCCTAAATTTGAAATAAACTTTTTTTCCCAGAATAAATTCTCCATTCAGTCTTTAGTACCCAATCTTTATGATTTTTTCTTTCTTTGGCTTCGGTAGTATACAAAGTATAAAATGGACATGGTTTGCACTAGGACTGTTTAATAGAAATATAATGCAAGCCATAAATGTAATATAAAATTTTCTAGCAGCTATGTTAAAACAGGTTTGGTGGCACAGGCCTGTAATCTCAGCACTCTGTGAGGCTGAGGCAAGAAAAACATGTGTTCAAAGCCATCCTGGGCTACCTAGCGAGACCCTGTCTCCAAAAACCAAACAAATACCAGGAGAAATTAATGTTAATAGTATGTTTAACCAATAAATTGAAATATTTTTAAATGCAAACTTCAATGGACATTTTACATTTTCTTTTTGTACAAAGTCTTCCCAGTCCAGACTAATCACATTTCAGTGCAGTTTACAGGCCCTAAGCAACCGATGACTATCATACCAGACGGCACAGAACTACACAAAGCCAAGAACAGAAACAGTTTGACAATTCAAGTCAAAAATCTTCGCCTAAGTTAACAGACTATTTTGGAGGATTACTCCTGCACAGGATTTTAACTCCTCAGTAACCTGGGCCCTCATGCCACTTGCCCTCGGTGCCGAGTGAGCTAAACATGGAGGGTTCTGAGCACAGGAGCAGCAGCACACATGAAAAAGGCTGCGAAGCAGGGAACACCATGTGCTTCCTCAACTGTGGAGGCTGCTGAGCACACTGTGAAGAGGCCGTTCCTAGGTTCACTTTCACAACATCTCCAGGTGTTTCCAGTTATTTCAAAGGGATATCATGAAGTTTGCAAAACAAAATGTAATTTAAATTCCTGAACATGTAAAAAGCAATTTTTGTGCCTCGTGGTGTGTTCTTGATGGGAAGGGAGAATTATGAAACCCAGCAAACAATGAACTGATGTTGAAATTCACAAAAGGCTACAAATCACAAACAAAAGGAAGGTGGCAGAGTTGATAAAGACACTGTGAGAAAGCACTGGGTTGGGTTGTAGAAAATCCAGTTTTTCCTCAGCGTGTTTGCAGAATGGCTTATCCAATAACATTGAATGAGCATTACATCCTTCCTCTGTTAAAGAATTATTTGACTCCACCCCTTTTAGTTTGCTATAAACATTTCAATTATTTTTGCTCATTGGCCCTCCAAATAACTGCAGCCAAATCACCCCCCATTATGTATTTATTTTTCAGTCATTTACTGAGCCCTCCCATGTTTCTAGCATTGAGTAGGCCCTGCCATTGGAGGAATTTTTTAAATACTCTCATGTAGTGGTGTGGCAGAGAAACAAATGTGCTGCAAAGAGATCAATGCTGGAAGCAAGTTCTGTACAGAGGGCTAAGAAAGCCCAGCCAGAGAGCTATGAAGTCAGCTCTGGGTCTGAATTAGTATGGATTAGCCTGAGTGGGCATTGCCTTTGACAGTTGTATTGCTTGATCCAGTGGTAAGAGCAAGGCAAAGGCGGAGGAAGCTCTTAAAGTAAATAGGCTGAGCCAGGGAGCCATGCATTTGCCCTCTGTGAACAAAACTAGGGTCAGTTCATCCCTGTAGCTCGTGATTGAACTGGGGCCCTGGTAGGTCCCAAAGCAGGCAGGGTAGGGATGATCCCCGATAAGAAGCAATCATTTATGATGTTAGTAGATCTTTCTCCTGGGCTGGCCTTGACCTGTCATTCAAAGTAATCTCAGTGACACCTTTGACACCATCTGTTCCTTCCTTTTATTTAGTCATTAAATCATGTTGAACACCTACCAGCTATCGTGAGTAGACTGGTGCTGGAGTAGGGAAGAAGACACACACAGCCACCTGCCCTGGAGGCAGTGGGGTGGGGGGTTGTAGTATAGGGTGTGGTACTTGCAGTGGCAAAGATAAATGTGGGCAATGAAGAGGGTACAGCAGCCAGAGAGCCAAGAAGAGGAGCATAATCCCACCACTCCCCTGTATCCTCAGAAACATTTGAGAGGGCTTTCAACATCCACAAGTCATGGACTACTCTGGTGGAGGCTACACAGTTGCACCTGGATTTTGAGGACCAAGGAGACCTCCAGCTGATGTCTAGAAATACTGGAATGAAATGAAGCACATGACTGGAAGCAAGTGACTTCAAGGTCCTCACCTTGGGACAGGGTGCGTGCGTGCCAGAGCAAGAATCCTGAGTACCCTCAGAGAGGCAAGGAAGGCCCACCTGACACCTAGTGTTTCCTAGTGGCCCTCCTAGTGTTTCCTGTCTCCTGAATCAGCTGTCAGAACTACAGTGTCCTTAGACATCCTTCTTTCTTTTCACAAAGCCTTTCCTTTAATGACTGGAAAGTCTGAGCTCTAGAGAAGCAGTGATGTGTCCCAGGTGCCATGACTGGACCCTTTGCTCCTTCCATGATGCTGCCTTTCCAACTGACTGAGCAGTTGGGGCAGCATAGTGCAGATACAGGAGTCCTAGCCTGTGTTATACTGACTGAGAAAACGGCACCATTTATCACAGATTGAGATTGATTCTTAAATGTGCGGCCTTAGATGAGTTGTCCTTCCCACAGTTGTCTGTGGTACTATCATTTATCCAACTGGGTTTTTTTCCTAGATACTTCACCCCAAATTAAGGGGGACCTGGGGAACAAGAACGCAGGTTTCTTATAAGTCTCTTGGTCTGGGACTGTAGAGCAGTTTCAGCTCAACTCAGGCACAGGTTCACACCATCCTCACACCTACCTGGAACTCCCTGAGGGGAAGAACCATGTCCATTCTGGTCACTTCTGCATCCCAGGACCAAGATTTTCTGTGGATGGATGGATGGATGGATGGATGGATGGATGGATGATCAAAGACTCTTCCCACTGTAGGTTTCTTTGTTTGCAATACTAGGGATGGAGCCCAGGGCCTCATACATGCTAGTCAAGCACTCTACCACTGAGCTACAGTCCCAATCTCATAGAAGAGTTTTGAGTTTTGTCTTTCCAGTTGATTTCTTCACATAAGAGCATTGTAATGAGCAGGCCAAAGGACTCTGTGAGGCAATACATAGTTAAAAAGACCATACTGGGGCTGGAGGGATAGTTCTGTGATAGAGCTCTTGCTTAGCAGGTATGAGACCTAGCTTTCAATCCCCAGCACTACAAAAACCAAAAACAAAACACGGCAAAAAACCAGGTAGCAAAGATCTCTGTAGTCTCCACAAAGATAAAGAATCTGGGGAAAAAGAAGCATTAAAATATTTATATTTCTAAGCATCAGCCACTTTATCTTTATTCTCACAAAACCATTAAAATAGAAAGAGGCACAACATAAAGAGTATTTCCCTGTGTAGGTCACAATGCTGAGGCCTATCCATTCATCATCTCATTTAAACTTCACAACCTTTTCAAGTTAACACTATTAACACCTCCTTTTTCAGATGAGATGACTGAGGGTTTGAGTGATGAAACAAGATGTCACCATTATAGGAATAAAACCTAATTCCAAACCCTAGATTCATTTTTTTTATTAACATATAGTAATTGTAGGTAACATTGGGGTTCAGTGTGGTATTTCCAAACATGTATACAGAGTGCACTGATCAAGACCCCCCTTCCCACGCCCTTCCCAATTTCTTTTCTATTTTCTGGTCAACTTTTTTAGCTGGAGCCTATGTTCTCAACTGTGGTTGTTTATTGTACAGTAAGTAATTTGGTTTTCTTTTAGAAAGATGAAGAAACTAAGGCTTAATCTTAAGAATCTTCTTTAAGTCAGTAAGTGGTAGAGACAGGATTTAAACCTAAGTTGGCCTGATTTCAAATCCTGGCCTTTTTTTTTTTTTTTTTGGTACAGGGAATCGAACTCAGGACCTTGCGCTTGCCAGGCAGGCACTGTGCCACTGAGCTATATCCCTGGCCATGGCCTTTTTTCAACTCTCCAAACTCTGCTCCTTTGTCATGCCTGTTGGCTTTTGGGCAGAACACAAAAAGCAACTGCAGGTGGGTACAGAGAACAATTTTGACCAGAAATGTAGCAGTGGTATCTGATACACATCATTTGGAAAAGGAGTTTTCCAGAAAGCCTAACGGTTGAGAAAGCGCTGAGCTGCCCAAACAAAAATTATAATTAGGCCTTTGGGGGCTGATTTTAAAATTACAAAAATCCTTTTTAAAAACTTTATTGTATTAACAGGTGTTTCATGCTCATGGCATAACATTCAAAATGCACAAAAGGGTGTATGGGAACAACAGCTCTTCTCTCCTATCCCTTGGTTACCCATTCCCTCCCAGGAGTCAGCTGCACTCTAGCACGACTGGTGTATGCATGGGGGCACCTGGCCTGCCCCTCACCCTCTACTTTCCTGGTCCACAGGCAGGAGAGGGTATGCGCTTGGGATCTAAAATATCCCCGTAAGGGCTCATTGTGTTGAAAGCTTGGTTGCCAGTTGATGGGCTTTAAGGAAGTGATTGGATCCTGAGGGTTCTAATTTCATCAATGGATTAATCCATTGATTCTTTCATAATCTGATGGCATTATTGAAAGCTAATGGAAGCAGGAGGTAGGGCCTAGTTGAAAGGTGTGGATCATGGGGATGTGACCTTGGGGACTGTATCTTGTCCCCAGCCCCTTCCTCTCTACATATTCTCCTCTCTGCTTCCTGGCTGCCATGAGGTGAGCAAATTTCTTCTGTTATATCCTTCCACCATGATGTTTCATAGACTGAAATCTCTGAAACTGAGCCAAGCTAAACCTTTCCTAGCAGGCGCGGTGGTGCATGCCTATAAATAATACCAGCACTCTGTAAGGGTGAGGCAGGAGGCTCACAAGTTCAAACCCAACATGGGCAACTTAATGACTTGCAAAGAACCTGTCTCAAAATAAAAAATAAAAAGGGAGCTGAGGATGTAGTTCAGTGAAAAGGCCCTGGGTTCAATCCTTAGCACCTCAACGAACAAATAAACATTGCCTCACTTAAGCTGTCATTCTCATGTATTTTGTTACAGTGACCTGACTAACATGGAAAGCAAGTCTCCACAGAGGAAAGGAAAGGGAGAAAGAGAAAGATGGAAGCGATGGCATAAATGGCATTGCCCCTACTGGCCTCCTCTGGAGACAGGAAGTAAGAGGCCAGGTGATATAACTACTGGCAAGACATTGGGCAAGATCCTGGATGCCTGCCACGCTACCAGGACCCTTCCCCCTGCTTTGCTACCTTAGAGCTACAGCCTTGATCTGACACTGGGCTGGGAGCTTTGGGAGTGTCCAGGGTTCACTCCTTTGATGAACTTTGGCATTACCTTGACTCTGAGTCACCTCAAAGCCAAAGTCTGTGTGGCTGCCAGAGCTAGACACACGAGAGCAGGAGCAAGACACAAGAGGAGGCAGAGTGGTAACAGCAGCTGACCTGCTGGGTATGAAATATGTCCCCTCTGAGGAAACTATAGGCTGTGGGCTGAGGACATACTTTTAAAGGAATAAAGGCAATCAAACAGTAGGCACAGGCCAGTGATAGTAACAAGGTCCAATTAGTGAGTGCTTGCTGTGGGACACTGTGTACTCCTGTGCCACAGGAACTACAGCCATCTTTCCATTTTAAAGGGAAACACCTTTGGTGGGGCCAATATTTGTCTTGATGAGGACTGGTGGAAGTACATGACACTGGGGGAAAAAATTAAGGAAAGAAGACTTGTTTTGTTTTCAAATCATGTGTCACTTAAGGAGGAGAAATGCCTGGTCCCTATGTTTAGCAGCAGAAAAATGTCCTGAGGATTTTATTGGCTGTTGTTACTTTTGTTTGCTAACCTCCAAGAAACCCTCAAGATCATTTTATTTAAATCCCTTCCATTTGTAGATGCGGAAACTGCAGCTCAGCTAGAGGATGTGGTGGCATGCCCAAGGTCACAGTCAGGGGCTGGCATCACCTTGCAGAGAATACCTGCTGGAGAGCCATCTGGTTGGCAGGTGGAGGGTCCATCCTACGTAGTCACTGCCTGACCAGAATGTTCTGTACAGCCGTCAGTGCTCGTCAGCATGTGTGTTGCCTCTGAATTCTGGAGCTGGAAAAATCAGGTTTTTCAAGTCTAAAAATCCTACAACCTATTTTTCATTTCCCCACTTTAAGTGCCTTAGAGTCCTTGGGAAATAAACATGATAACTAAACTCTGCTGAGCTGATTTTCTAAACAACAAAGCTAATAACTTGTAACAGGCATGCAGTCTGTTCCAGAATCTCTTTACCTGGTAGTGGGCTTATTTGAGAAATCAAAAAACACGATAGGAAGATTGCCTGATGGGCAAAGAATTATACAACAGGAAGAGGCCTAGTAAAATTTATTCAGCATTGGGTCCGGGAATATCTATTGTTATCCCTTCCTTTTTTATGGAAAGAGTTGCATCTTGAGTTTGATTTTTAGCTGTGTGATATTGAGCAAGTTATTTAACCCTCTGAGTCCTCATTTCTCCAGTGGTCCCATGGGAATACCTGCCGCTCTCTTAGATGGTGTTGGATGCACTGAGATTTGGGTTCTTAAATGCTTAAGTGGACTGTAATTTTTACTTCTTACCCAGGTGAAAAAGCACAATCTAGTGAATTTTTATTATGCTAAATTCATTAAAATATTTGATGTTAAAATGTCCTTTATTTCATCAAATGATGGTGATAAGCAGTCATCTTTTTGAGCTGGGGGTGTGGTACCATGGTAGAACCTAGCGTGTGTGAGGCTGTAGGTTCAACCCCCAGTACCCTCCCAAAATCATTTTAAAATAAATATCTTTACTTGGCTATATAAGAAGTTGGTCTCCTTATCTATTGACTATACATCCACAACAAGGAATATCTAGATTAGGTAACTTTAGCAATAGAAAGAGGTAAATTCTCTTTTGTTTTTAGGTCTTCTCTTGGTAGTGGCATCAGTGAATTTAGGAATAAAACCTGAAATATCTAGACCCTTTCTCAAAAATAAAAAATAAACAAAAAGGGACTGGGGATATAGCTCACTGCAAAAGTCCTGGGCACATTCTATACCACAAAACAAACATGCAGGGGGCCGGTGAGATGGCTCAGCGGCGTACATGCCTGCCTGGCAAGTGCGAAGGCCCGAGTTGGACTCCCAGAACCCACATATGAGAAAAGGGCTGGTGATATCACTCAGCGGCACTGGCGCCTGCTGGCGCAAGAGGTCCTGAGGTTGACACCCGGTACCCACAAAAAAAACACATGCAAATAAACAAAAAACAGAAATATACACTCTAAATCTATGCTATTCAGTTTCATATTTATATTTCTGATTTGTCTCAAGAGAAAATGTTAACCACCCTACCCCAACCCCCAGTGCTAGGACTCAAACCTACAGAGAGCCTCACGCATGCCAGGCAAGTGCTCTACTACTGAGCTATGCCCAGGATGTTAGTGTTGACATCCAGACTTTGGGGGTACTTTCTTTCTTATCTGCTGCTGTGCCTACCTTTGCTTCCCCTCTTCGAATACTCAGATATATACAAGATCTTTGAATGCGGTTGTAGACATAACCATTGGACCTGGCTTGAGTGCCCAACTTCTGTTTCAGAGGTTTGCCCAGCAGGCAGAGCAAGGAGAAGGGCATTTTGAAACTAGCATAGCAGCATCCCACTCTGCTCAAAGGTCAGTGACTTCCAGATCTAGCAGGAGGGAAGGCCAAGGCCGCTGAGGAAGATGGCAGCCTATGGCTTTGCATGATGAGAAAAGAGAAAGCAAGAAGAAGGAAGGAAGGGGGAAGTGGGAGAGAGGGAAGGGGGAGGGAGAGGAAAGAAAAGGGGGAAGGAAGGAAAGGTGAAAGAGGGAAGGAAGGGAGTATTATCTGAGCCAGGCGAGCTCTTTAAATAAAAAATCCATATGGCTTGCTGGAGAAACACACACACACACACACTCACACACACACACACACACACACACGCAGAAATTGGGAGCTAGCTATGAGCGACACTCGTTGTGTTTAGAGCAGAGCTATTTAAATAGCAGCACCCCAGACACCAGTTCAGGTACCTACAAGCTGTCATTCTGCTCTGCAAAGGGGAGCAGGAAGAATGAGAAAGCTGTGGGGTGAATTAGCTGGGGGAGGGGCACAGCAGCCTGCCGCTGCACACCTCAGGTCACTTCAGCAGGAGCACCCTGGGATGGGGACTCTTGCTCTGTTCCTCATCCCTGTCAAATGGTCATCTGGTTCCCTTTGGAGCGGCCAGGGGAAGCTGAGGTTTCACCCCCTCCCCCATTCACTAGCCTGCAAAAATTTGTAACTTGTGGAGTTTGTAACTGTTTTCATTTTTTGTAAATCTTTATATAAATCAGAAGTGGCTAAAAACCCAAGCATGGCCTTTTCTAGCAAGTTTCTGGGCTGCTCCTTCTTTGAACAGTTGGGGAGGAATGTGACATCACAACTTTTGAAGGTGTTTACAAATATGGCTCTGGGAAAAGGAGCTAGTGGTGGAGATAATTACTAATTCTTAAGGGACAGAGGCCCAGGCTTTGATACTGGAACCAAGACTGTGGCTGAATGGATGGGGGGGAGATAGCTACATCCCTCCTGCATGTGTGTCATAGCAATAGCTGAAAAATCCTGATGATATGTAGTGGCAATGGTGGCTATATTTATGACTGGAGCAAGGGGTTTCAGTCACTGAATGCCTAGAATGTGGGGTTGTGTTCTCAAAGGAGAGGAACATTTAGGCAATGGCCACCTATGTCTGAACAAGCCTCTTTGCTCCTGCTCAAATGGCTCAGAAGAGCCACATTTGTGTGCATTTCTTTTTAACTCTGAGTCGAATGACCTCCAATTGGCGAGCTTGAAGTTACGGATGGTGGAAAATTCACACTGTAGATTTTGGAAAACACCATAACTAGAAGCTTTTTTTTTTCTCAAAGATCTGATTTATTAGCATAACACTTTTCTGCTCCCACTCATGTTCCCCTACATTCATTTTCTTGCATGGGCTCAATGATTTATCAAAAGATAAAGTTGACTGTTGTCACCTATTGTTTAAACCATCCTCGTATGGATGTCCTACATGGTATGGTCGGGATATGGATACATTTCTCCAATCCATGGGTTCTGGTTTTGTGTTTCATCTCACTAGATGTGAGATGTGCTCATCCATTCTTCCAATGAGACTTCAGTTTCTCACCCAAAGTTCTTTTCACATACTGTTTAGAGCCTTTTGCTGCTCTCCACATATTTACAAGCTTCTCACATTGCCCAACCCACTTGCAGTTGGCTGAAGCCGTGTGACCAGTTCTGCTGAGTGAGCGGTGAGTAGCAGTGACACAGCAGAACATCTGAGAGTGGCTGTGCCATCTTCCAGTTTTCTCTGGTACAGCTGCAGTCCTAGAGGCCATGTGTTGGGCCAACAGAATCACAAAATGGAGTAAATGGATCGCCGAGTCAGCATGTGGAAGACAGCTGCCCTTGCGCTGCCTGATTATGCATGAGAGGGAAATAAACATTTGTTGTGTTTAGCCACTGAAATTCGATACAGTTTTATTACTATAAAATAACCCAGCAGTTCTCAAACACTTGGGTCAAAGGACTCCTATAAATCCTTAAAAAATATTGATAATTGCAAAAAGCTTGTATTCATACAGGTCATCTCCACCAATATTTTTATATCAGAAATTAAAACTGAAAAAATAATTTAAATGTGTATTTATTAATTTATTTAAAAATAGCAACAATAAAACCATTACATCTAAACATAAATATTTTTATGAAAAACAGCTAGCTCTCCAAACAAATGGCAGTATGTTACACTTTTGAGAATCTCTGGATTAATTGAACACAGCTGAATTCTCATTAGCTGTTTCTGAATTTAATTCGTTGCAATCTGTTTTCTCATTGAGCTATATGGAGAAGTCAGGCCTTGTATAGAAAATGTGATTGAAAAGAAGTGTGTTTTAATAGCCTTTTTTGATAATTGCAGTTTTATTTATTTGTTTATTTATTAGTTTATTTTTTGGATACTCAACAAGTGGTGGTTTTTTAAAAGTTAGTTGCAATGGGGAATCTGAAATGTAAATGAACTTTTCCTCTTTGTTTATATTAAAATCCATCAGGCTCTCTTGCACTTTGAACAGGTCCTTTACCTACACATGATCTTGTAACCCCATGATTAGTTATTTGGAAAAGATTAGTTCACTGAGTTATGTAGATTTTCTAAAAATTGACATTATTTCATTATACAATATTTTAAAATCACATTAATTAATATCATGAGCCATCCTATTGAAGTCTTTAAGGACTTGGAAGCTGTCAAACTCATGGTAGTGGCCACAGTTTTCCTAACATTATAATTTTTGTTGGAAAGCTTGAATTTTATCTTTGGCAACAAACACTGTCAGTTAATTTTTTTGAAGTGACAAGTTCAATTTATTCATTTTCAGAAAAATGCCTGCCAACTACCCAAGTTTGAATAACCATAGTTTGTCAGTTTTTCAAGTGAAAAAACAATGTTCTACACAAAAAGCAGCTGTTTGCAACTCAAAAAAATCAAACTCATGCTTTTGTTCAAAACAGCCTAGAGCCCTGTGTATACAGCAGAGCTTTATCCATGCTTCCCATTTGTCACACAGGGTGTTAGGAAGATGTGTACTCAAGGGCAATGATTTAATAAAAGAAATAACTTTCCCTGCTTAATCAAAGCTATTGTTAAGTGAAATAGTTTTATTGTTTTTCATCCTCCACCCTTGCAAGTGCGTGGAATGAAGAATCTGAACACGGTGGCTGCTAGTGTAGTTCGATGGCACTGCCTTAATTTATGCTAAGGTGTCAGAACTCTTAACCACCTGTGCTTTTACATCATCGGTGTAGTCATTACGAAAATGATTTTGACCTCACAGAACCTGTGGAAGGAGCTCTGGTACTCCCAGTGGACTGAGAACATGTTGTGAGCCACCAATCTAGTTTTACATGGACATTTGTCTTCCTTTGTAGATTTTAGGCATCAGTAGAGTATGGATGGTCTTTTTGGTTCACTAGTACTGTACATTCCCAGTGTCTGCATAATGTCTAGGGCATAATAGGACTCAAATCACAGTTGACTGAATGTAGGAGTCTGAAGCAGACATATGGAACGGCCTAAAAAACTTAGAGGGGGACACCTGTTAATTTGGGACTAACTAGAGAACCTTACCTCACCCAGACTTTCCTACAAACAGGTTCCATGTAAAAAAGATGATGGGGAGGCCAGGGATATAACTCAGTGGCGCAGCTCCTGCCTGGCAAGCATGAGGTCCTGAGTTCAATTCCCAGTAGCCCCCCACCACCGCAAAAAAAGATGACAGGCCTGTGACTGGTATCTAAAATATCTACATTTAATCCTTTCCTGTTTTGGAAGGGGCATATATGTGTGTGTGTGTGTGTGTGTGTGTGTGTGTGCGCACCTGTGTATCAAAGGGTCAAGAAGGAACACTGGTCACTCCATAAATTACCTCTATTATGGAGAAAAGCACCAATAATCCTTGAAAACATTAAAGAGTTCTACATTTTTATCTTACCCCATAAAACCTTGAATAAGAGATGTTAATAAAAGGAAACTAATTTCTGCCTCTTTGTGTTCAATTCCCTGGTAAAGGCTGGTGTTTTGAGAAGGACCATGTGTTTCACTTCTTTCCTTCCTCTTTATGGTGGCTAGCCCAGTACCTGGCATACAGAAAACATTCAATAAATGTTCATTCAGTTGTCATGAGGCAGGAAGTAAGGCAATGTAGCAGGAAGAAGACAAAATAAAGACGTGTTGAGAACTGTTGCAGTCAGGTTTGCAAGGGAATAGATTTAATACAGGACACATAATTTATAGGATTATTTTATAATATTCACCCAAAAAAGTCAAATGCAGAAGAGTGCAAGAGGTCTGTCTGTGTACTAGAGACTTGAATCCAGCTGAGGTTCTGGATCCCATGGCAATGTCCCACACAAGGCTAGACAAAGGCCTAGAACCCACGGCAATGTCTCATCCAATTCCGTATCAAGGATCTGCACAGGGAAGTCCCAAAGGCCAGTGGTGGAAGCTAGAAAGTCTGCATAGGTGGGGTGAAGGATCTGTGCCAGAAGGCTGAGGGATCTGCACTGGAGTTAGGAAGTGACACTCAAGGCGAATACCAGAGCTCCCCCGAAGAGAACCACAGCCATCCCCGATGACGACAGCGAGGACCTGAGTTCGAGAACAGCCAAGTTTGTATCAGGAAAACCAGCTTCAACAAAGCTTCTCCTGGTAAATCAGTAGCATGCATTCCCCCCGCCCCTCCTTCTCCTTTCATGTCATTTTGGCAAAAATCCTCAGGTGGCTCTTCCACGCCCACAACCATGCTGACTCAGTGCAGCTGGACATTCCCACTTAAATTGACTATTAGTTAATCCACACAAGAACTAACCTAGGATTATCAACATTACCTCTTCCTGGTCATTATGAAGATGTGACATAAGGAACCCACCTAATGACTACTGTTGTCTACGGTTAGCAGTCCTCAGGCCCACCTCCTTTCTGTTCTCCATATCGAGAATGTCCAATACCTGGAGAAGGGTGGGTACCACACCATGGTTCTAACTTAAGCTGCACATTAGATCCACACAGGGAGCTTGTGGAAAATATCTTATCTTGGGGGAGCTGCCCAGGCGTCAGTATTCTAAAGAGCTCCCTGGGCAATTCTGACATGCAGCCAGGATAGAGAACCAAAAAGTGGAGAACTCAGGTGCTCACAGGTCTCTTCATACATCTATGGGGATAAGCTGAGATCTGGGTAATGAATCCCTGAGAAATTAACATATGGCAGCCCATCCCCATGATGGCTGTCACTGCTGCAGAAATGCTCATGGGATGGGAACCAGCTCCCAGCCTGTGTCCTGAGCCTTGGGACCACCTCGTAGTGGTCTCAGCCTTATGCTGCTTGAGAGCTCTTTGCATAATCCACCCGTAACGCACCATGATTTCAAAGTCTGTTGTTCACAACTTTCAGTTATTTAAACTAGAGGCAAATGGAGTAGCATGATACCTTAGAAAGACAGGTGTGTGAATAAAATCTGCTTATGCTGAAACTCCCCAAGGGGGTCACATACTGAGTGCACAGGCTGCTGTGCTTATCATAAGCACTTGTTTATAGTTCACTTAGAGTTCAATAGCTCAAAGACCCTTCTCTCCTTTCTACTCCCCACCCTCACACCCAATGGCTTCCTCTAATAAGGTTCTTTAAACTGCTCTAATGGTGGGGTGGGAACATGACCCGTTACTTTAATGGTGTTTACACAGTCAAAGTAGCTTAGCTTGTTAGATCATGGAGCCGCAAGGACAGGCAGAACACCAGCTCAGGGCTCTGTTAAATTAACCTCTAGTTGGTTTGCCCTAATTGATCCTGCGCTTCACTCCCACGGCATTCTAACTATCTAAAAGCATGAAACAAAACCTGACTAGCCTATAACCATGGTAGTTTAAGAGAACTGCTACTCCATTCCTTTTGAAATATTCCATTGAATTAAAAATGATTTAGAAGATATTGGACTGAACATAAATTAATTCATTCTGGGTGAAGTTAGTCTCTAACATGTGGACCAAAAATGCATGTACCTATATGGAAGTACATGTTTTGTGCTAACATAAGAGTTGAGGCAATGCTGACATCCCTTACTTGGTGAGAATGTTTGCCGGATCCTGTGTATTTCCCTGGCGGCTTCCATTACAGGAAGGGCACATGGAGACCTTTGCCTCAAAGGTACAACACATGAAATTTACACAGCAGAGGGGTGTGGATTTCAAAGAACTATTTCAAGCTGTGATTAGGTTCTAGCCCCAGCCAGAATTTTGCCAGCCAGAGGGCAAAAGCCAGTGAAGAGCAAGGAGTATGGAGTAGGAGAGACCCAGGTTAAAAATCTTAGCTCTCCTATTTCCTCGCTTTGTGACCTTAGTTCATCTCTTAACCCCTTTAAACTACTCTTTTCATCTCTGTAAAATGGTACCTATCTCTCAGGTTGCTATGAGGATTAATAAGGATAATAATCTCCAATGCATGGAACAGTATTTGGTACTTAGTTAATATGCTATAAATGTTAGCAAAACAAACAAACAAACAAACATGCACTAGCAAACAAAACCCAGCCAATCGAAGAACGACATGAATAGGACAAAAAGTCCTGAAGAACCACATAAAATTTTTCAACTGCTTGAAGCTGCCACTGCCCCCTTCCTTTCCACTCATCTGCAGGTATGCTAATGGAAGTGACTTCAAAGAAATGTATAACTAAATAAATATGTTATAGGGACCCATCAGTTCAAGTGCCCATAGCACTTTCAAGACAGAACTGTAGTCTGGGAACTGCCCCCCCTGGACGGCCACTGGCCTCAGAAAAGGCATCTAGAATGAATGAATGTCCATGAGTGCTCTACTGCTGGAGCACATGATAGACTGTGTTTCTTGGCCTCCCTTGCAGTTCGACCTGGTTGAGTTCTGGGAAATGGACATGGAAGAGAGTGAGGTGTGATGTCCAGGCCTGGCCTGTTAAACACTCCCAGGTACAATCCTTGCTCTTTTTTGTTCATTTTCTGTCTGAATAGAAAGGACACAAAGGACCCTAAGAGCCAAGAGGGATGAGGGAATTGAGAAAAAGGATGAGGGATGCCGCAAATGAGAAAAAGTTCCTTACTAAAGTACTGATATTTGTGGTTGTGCTAGTGGTTGTACATCTTGCCTGAAATAACTGGTACAACGAGTTACTCTATTTTTGCTGGTGTCTAGGATTGAGAAAGCACCAGACAGTAGTCCGGAGAACTGATCCCGGTCTGGACTCCACCTCTCACTTCCTAACTAGATGGTCTCAGAGATCTGGAGTCTAAGAAGCAGGTCTGTCCTCTGCCTCTCTGCCTGTTTAGAGCCTTACCTGAAAATAGGAATGTACGAAGCCCTGGGAGGAGCTGCCAGCTGGCTGTCCCCTCCTTTTTCTGAAGTTTGTTAACATGCAGGCTCTGCAGCTTAGCACACTGGAAAACTATTTGGTTCAGTCATTTGAACTAGTTCTGTGACTTTGGTCAAGTTTACTACTTTGTGTCTCAGTTTCCTTGCTGGTGTCATGGTGTGCTTACGAAATGGAGTTCTAGCAAGAAGTAGAATTTTTGTAAAACATCAATCACATTGCCTGACACTAGTAGTCACAGGATAAATGGTAATTGTTTTAAATTAGTGGGCTTAAAACTCTATCTGTTCTACAACATTTTTGTGTGTGTGTGGATACCGGGGGTCGATCTCAGGACCTCGCACG
Source organism: Erethizon dorsatum (assembly GCA_028451465.1). Classification (NCBI taxonomy): domain Eukaryota; kingdom Metazoa; phylum Chordata; class Mammalia; order Rodentia; family Erethizontidae; genus Erethizon; species Erethizon dorsatum. The sequence continues at coordinate 102,173,829 of CM051829.1, read as the reverse complement.
CCAGCAGGTGCCCATGCTGCTGAGCGATATCACCGGTCCTTTTTTCGTATGTGGGTTCCGGGAGTCGAACTCGGGCCCTCACGCTTGCCAGGCAGGCGCTTACGCCGCTGAGCCATCTCACCGGACCCTGTTCTACAACATCTATGGAGCACTCGTGGTCAGGCAAATTATTAGAGATGCAGAGGCAAAGGGGTGGACAAACCTCTGGCCTTGATGCGTTTAGGCTCTTTTCCAAGTGTCCTCTGACCTTCCCTCCCAAAACACATACATAGGTGTGACTTGGCAGCCTGAAGTAAAAAACAAAGAAATGAATCTGCAAAGAGCACCTTCAAAGGCTCCTGCTCCTCCTCCACATGGTGACATAGGATCAGATATTCCTTCCTTCAAGAACTTCTCTAGGTCCAAGGGTTGAAAAATGCACTAGTTTGACCCTATGCAGAAAGATTCAGATCTCAGAGGGCTTTCAGTAGACAAATAAAATCTCCAGCTGCACACAATTTATAATAGCTAAATCTTGGAAATGGCACATATGCCCATCAATGGATGAATGGATAAAGAAAATGTAGTTTTTATATACAGTGGAGTACTACTCTCCCATAAAAAGCGTAAACTTAAGGCACTTTTAGGTAAATGGATGCACCTTGAGAACATAATTTTAAGTGAAATAAATCAGACACACAGTTTAAATATCACATTGTTTCTCTTGGGTGAGAAACCCAAAAGGTAAATAAGGACCAAAATGGAGGGTAGATATTGGGAAGTAGGAAGAAAATGTTCAAATGGGAAGGGCAACAAGAGAGGGCGGAGGGGGAAGGGAAGGAAAGGAATAGGGATTTAACAAATAAAAAACAATGGAAAGAAAACAGTGGAAACAAAGTTTTGTGAATGGGGAGGGGGAGGATTGAAGAGAGGGAAGGAGAATGGGAAAAAAGAAATTAAGACATATTATGTATATCATTGCCTATGATGAAAGTGATCATTATGTATGTCAAAAATGCACCAATAAAATTTCTTAAGAAATAAAATAAAATCTCCAGCTTCAGCTTAAGCCTGAGTCCGTTGGTGTGACAAAGTTTGGGAAGAAGGAGAAGTCAGGATCACTGTTCTGTTTCCCAGGGTTGGGTGTGAGGAAGACAGGAGCCTTGAGAAGTGTTACGAAGGGGTATAGACACCATCATTCTGTGTCCATGCATTGCTATTCTGAATATAAAATCTTTAATATTCATTCCATGCACAATGTAACAAAGCCTTTAAAGATAAGCTTAGGAAGGATTAATTTACAAAGGTCCAACAACTAGAAACTCTAAAATAATTGTAAATGGGAAAATGATGCTTAAAATCACAGCGTTTAAGAACTGGAGGTGGAGAGAAATTTAAAGGTTCTGCAGGAGATTCTCAAATGCTAATCCATGATGAAATTTCTGCTGGTTCATGATGAGATGAAAACAATTAGGACAGTTGTTTTTAGTCTTTCCGTACAGTAAATTTTATTCATTTTAAATTGCTTATCCTTTATTATAAGATTATAGTCTTCCCAATATTTCGGTGTTGAACTATTCCTTCTTTGATAGAATGATGATAGCATTTTATTGATATTTTGTGTTGAAGATTAAACTTAAGGCCTTGTGTATGCTAAGCATGCACTCTACCGAGCCCCTGATGATAGCATTTTAGATGGTTGTTTATTTTTATTTTATTTATTTTTTTTGTCCATAGGTTTTTTTGTTTGTTTGTTTTTTTACGTGGGTACCAGGAGTCGACCTCAGGACCTCGCACTTGCCAGGCAGGCACTTATGCTGCTGAGCTATCTCACCGGCCCTGTCCACAGGTTTTTAAAAATCTCTGCTTGTAAAACTGAAATGTTGGCAATTCTACATCTCCCCTAAGGTTTCTGAAATTTTGTTGTTCCCTGAGATTCAAAATCTAGAGACCATTGGGAAGAGGTTATGCCATTTCTCCAAGTGTCGAGAGACACCCAAATATGGACTCTTGCTTTGATAAACAAGAAGAAACAATCCCCTCAAGCAAAATGCACCTGTGTTTTCTTATTATCTGAAGATAGCACTTCTGCAGATGCCAGTAAAGGTAGTCTAAGAGATGTAAGCTTACAATGTGGGGTTCGAAATGAAAGCAGTGTCCTGGGTTCTAGCCCTGTACTTCGAACAAGGTTTGCAGTTTAGGGCATCACTCAACTATCCTGGACCTCCGTTTCCCCAGCTATAAAGTGAGGAGGTGAAGCACATTAATTTCCAAGGCAGCTTCCTGCTTAAACATTATGCTGTTTTCACTGGAGACAGCCTGGTTACCGGCAGAAAGTTCAGGCCCCTGAATAGACTGCCTGGTTGGAACACTGATAGTATTTACTGACTAAGGGACTTTGAGTTAATTACTTAATTTCTCTGTGCTTTATTTTCTCATCACTAAAGTGGGGCTAAGGATGGTACCTACCTCAAGGGGGATAAATTAGGTAAAATTTACAAAGCACTTGGCCTAGAGTCTAATATTTAACAAACCCTCAATAAATGCTAGCTATTATTAGTAATAGCCTGTGCTTTTCTAAATGAAATATCTCATTCACCTATTGGGAATATAACTTCTCTGCATAAATTGGACTATGTGACAGAACAGATTCTGCTCTGAAAGGATGAGCAATTCAGAAGATTGCCAAGAGGATTCCAAATTCTGAAATATTATAATAAGTGCAGATACTATTCAAAGCACTTACATATGTTATCTCATTTAGTCCTCATAGCATATCTCTGAAATAAGTAGACTATCTTGGCTCCTTGGCCATAGTCCAAACCAAAGCCCATTGAAGGCAATGTTCTACTTTTCCCTGCATTATGAACCGTCGCCTGTAAGGGCTGAGGGAAACGGAGTAGAAAGTGTGCTGGGACAAGTGGGGGGTGGATCACGGCTAGCAGCAGTGGCTTCCACTGAGTTACAGATGCTGAGCCACAGTGGATCATGGCCCAGAGCAGGCAGTGGGAGCTGGGGAATACAGTCGGGGGTTATGGAAGGCAAGCTGCAGGTAAGGGCTGCTGGAAAGCTATATTTATTTCTGTGGCCTAATGCAGCTTTGTACGTACTTGTTGTGCAAGTGGGCCAGCCCATTTAAAGGGCTAGGGATGGCGTGGACTGTGGGCAGCAGTCTATTGACCTAGAAATGGGTAAAACAAGTTTTAAAATGTCTCTAATATTGGTTCAGGATAGTACTTGGAGATCGCTGTAAATCCTCTCCCTCACAACATATAAAGCAAAAAAGAGCTGTATTCCACAAAAGTAATACTCTTAGGGCCAAACTTAGGAACTTGGTATGCCAGAATTATCTGGCAGGACTCCCAGCTCACCTTTTATCTCTTTATAAAGACACCCCCCACCCCACCCCATCATTCTCCTGTTGCAGGAGGCAGGGGTTGAACCAAGGTGGCCACTGGAATGAAGTAGCATGAGCAGCCACCCAAGAGAACCAGACTAGGGGCTGGGTACATATCTGTGAGGTGGTCTTGTCTGAAAGCTCTGCCCAGGAGCCATATCAGGGAAGTTGGAAGGAGCAGTCAAAGGAAGAGCCATGTGTAGGTAGGGAGAAGAAAATAATACCCACGTGAAGATGCACCGAACCAGCGAGACAAGGTGCACTGGAACGACAGAGCACAAGAGTGGAGATGTTTAGGCTTATAATTGTGAGCAACAAACTACACCGTCTCTAGGGCTGCCTTGGAACTTGAGCAGAGACTGCTCCTTGTTTCCTTAAGGCTCTTTACCTGTTAGTTACTCCTGACATGGACGTGTTAATACCAAACCGCATTGCTCGAGTAGCTTGAAAGAACTTCTGTTCCTTGCAACCGAAAGGACCTAACAAAATGGGAATCTTGGTGTTCATATTTATGAACCTGAACTCTGTCGGTAAATCTCACTGATGTCTAAAATTTACCAGATACACAAAAGAGAATGACTCTTCTGGGGGACACAGCTGATGCAGCTCTAGAGACCAGAAGGTCAAAGTGGGTCTGGAGAATGGTGGAAAGAGCAATGTGAGTAGAGAGAAGGATGAGGGAGGACGAAGCGCTCCGAGAACGGAACAGCAAGGTCTAGATCGTCAGGTGTCTGCTCGTTGTGTTGCAGTGTGGCCAGATTCTTAATTAGGGTGGAGAATGGATACATGATCAGATTCCTTTCTTTGCTAGTTTCCTTCAGGTTACAAAAACAGTTAGTGGTGGTAAAAATACATTCAGAAGAAGGAAGCCAAGAAACAATCACATCAGCTGCACATTCAAGTCTCATAGAGAAGCAGGATGTCAGTCAGGACAGGCAATAGCTCCAGGAAATTTACACTGAGGCTGAAAAAATGATTTGAAATTTTAGATAATGCCATATTCATGCCTTGATGTTCTAGTCACAGAATTACCCCCTTGTAACATTTTCCTAGGGTTTCCAGGGCTTGAATGATAGACATGTAAGGAATATTTTAAAAAGTTTTTCACACTTAAAATGCTCGAGTTTGATAAATCACAGACCACTGATCTGAACCAGAGAGCATTGTTTCACAGCCAGAGCGAAATCAGCAGAGAATTCCTTTGACCACACTATTTAGATGATGTTAGTCCTTCGTGAAGCATACATGAACCCCTGGGTCATATGTTGGAATTAAAATATGGATAAAATGTTTTCTTTATTTTCTTTATTTCTGGTTCTGTATGTATAGAATCTGAATCACTCTGTGATGTGATAGAGTCATCATTTTACGGCCTTACGGGGAATAATTTTAAAAAGAAAGTTAGTAAACTTTAAGGCTCAAAACAAATCTGTGATCTGTATTGGACCCTAAAAGCCTAGTTTAATTAACTTGAAAGGAAAACACTCCTTGAAAAATGATTGATTTAGTCCAAGTAATGTACTCAAACAACTACATTCAGCTAGTTGCCTCTTCACTGTGTAGCCTGCAATGAAAATCAGCATTCATAACTTCCAACAACACAACACCACAGTGCTGGTCAGTGTTTAAATTGATGCAAACCTGGAAGACTATTTGTGTATATCAGGAACCTTATAAATGACCACATACATTACTTAAAAAGTCTACCTCTAAGGCATATCATCCAAGGGATCTCAATCAGATTATCTTTCAAGATTGACATCCAACAGTGTGTATAACAGCATTATTTATACCAGATCCAAACTAAAAATAAATGAAAGGTCCAGTTACCAGGAACTTGTCAAATAAATGATGGTGGAGCCATATGATGAAATGTTGTTATTTCTGAAGAATATTTAATGTCATGAAAAATTACCCACAGTACAACTTTATTTGAAAAAAGGAGAATATAAAACTACACACACAAACTGGTATACGTATAAAGTAAAGCTTTTAATGTGCATTTGTACATTGATTTTAAATGCTTTAAAAGAAAATCTGGAAGAAAATAACATCAAATTAAAACTTTAATCAAATTAAAGTATGAAATAAATATTAATATTTCTTAGCAGCAGGGTTACAAATGCTTTTATATGTTCTTTTTATTAATTTTCCAAATTTTCAGCAATGCATATAGCTATTAATATAATCAGGAAAAAAATTTTTTAATCACATTCAACAACTTATTATTATTTAGGTTAATCTGTAGTTGAAAGGATGATTGTATTAAAAAGGCAAAGAACAGGGCCGGTGAGATGGCTCAGCGGCCTATGCGCCTGCCTGGCAAGCGCGAGGGTCCGAGTTCGACTCCCGGAACCCACATACGAAAAAGGGGCCGGTGATATCGCTCAGCGGCACGGGCGCCTGCTGGTGCGCGAGGTCCTGAGGTCGACCCCCGGTACCCACAAAAAAAAAAAAAAAAAAAAAAAAGGCAAAGAACAAAGACCAAGGTTTTCACTACTCTCAACCTATTGACACAATTACAGGGAACAAGCAGGTGACCTGGTTTGAATCTCCATTCTGTTTCCAGCTCCCTCCTTGGGGGAGCAGACAAGGGCAAACCACAAGTCAGGTTCGCAGAAATGCTGCAGGTCTTCTCATGCCTTCCTTGTTGCTAACAGTTACTGAGTAGGTGACAGGTACCAGCAGCTGTTAGGTGTTCACATACATTGCTAATTAATCCCATAACAACTTTGAAGCAGATAATATTATTGCTCCTATTTTACTGATAAAGAACTAAGGAATAGAGAAACTTGCTCAAGGTCCCACAGTTACTGAGAGGTGAGGCTGCCTCCAGACACTGGGCAGGCGGATGTGTTGTAACACAAAGCCCAGTACTACACTGTCCCTCAGAAATCAACATTGATTTAGAATTAGAGGACATCACAGAAGTTTCTTGCTTTAGCAGAAGGGATTTTAATTTTTTCCACATCAAATTCCATGTGTAATTCCAGTATTTAAAATACGTAAGGAGGGTTTACTTCCAGTCTAGTTAAGGCATGGGTTGTACTTCCTCTTCATTTCCTACTGAGGTCACTGTGGTGCCTTTAGTTTTGTGCGACTCTCCGGGGAAACTATAATTCCAACACAATCACTTTTACAAGATAAGAAACCTAAGTCCAGAGGCACCCAGTTAATATGTGCATAAGCCAATGCTTTTCTAGGATGACCCCACAGATTAAATGTGTATTACTCAGGATTCATTCCATTACAAAGAACAGAAATTCAACCCAAACTTGCTTAGACAGAAAAGGGCATTTAATAGTTCAAATAATTAGGTATAGCTAGATTCAGGAGCCCATTTTTTAACTGACTCATTTGTCTTCCTAATATTGAGTTATAACAATTTTTTTTTTTTTTGTACTGGCTACTACTGGCTAGCTACTACTAAGCTACCTCGCTAATCCTTTTATTTTTTGAGACAGGGTCTTGCTAAGTTACCCAAGCTGGCCTCTGACTCATGATTCCCCTGCTTCAGCTTCCTAAATAGCTGAGATTACAGCATGCGCCACTATGGCCAGCTGAGTTACAGCAATTCTTTATGTATCATAGGTATAATATGTATGTCTTTTGTTGGACATGTTTGAAAAACATTTTTGTCCAGTTTGTGACTTGCCTTCTCTTTTCCTAGCAGTACTTTTTGAAGAACAAATGTTTGTAATTTTGGTGAAGCCCATTTTATTGATTTTTTTTTTTTTTTTAAGACAGGGTCTTGCTATATAGTTCAGGCTAGCTTTTAACTCGTGGTGATCCTTCTGCCTCAGCCTCCTGAGTGCTGGGATTATAGGCATGCGCCACCACGCCTGCTTAAAGATATTTTTTCTTTTAGGGTCATACTTAAAAATATTCTCCAAGCTTCAGATCATTGAGAATTAATCCCATCTTTTTTTTGGAATTTGTATAGTTTTACTTCTTATATTTAGATGTTTTACCAGTTTAATTTTTTCTAGTGCATGATGTAATGATCAATATTCTTTTAAATTTTTTTTTCTCATTATGGGTATTCAGTTGTTTCAGCAGCATTCACTGAAAAGGTTACACTTCTTCCTTACTGAATTACCTTGGTATCCCTGTCAAAATTCAACTGAAAGTTAAAAAAAATCAGTTGAGCTTGTATTTGTGGGTCTATTTCTAGACTCTTTATTCTATTTCTTTGATCTACATGTCTATTTTTATATCAAAACCATCAAACTCTCCCTCTCCCTCCCCCTCTTTTGCATGGTAGGTAACTGCTCTACTACTCAGCTACATCCCCAACCCACTTTCTGTTTTTATTGTGGTTAAAAAAAGCCCACATAAAATGAAATCTGTCCTCTTAACAAATGTTTAGCTGTACTGTACAGTGTGGTTAGCTAGAGTAAAGAGCTAGAGTCAGACTAGGGTGCCTGTTCTGGCCACTTTTATTCAACACAGCACTGGAAGTCCTAGCCTAGGAATTAAGTGGAAAAAGAATTAAAAGTCACCCAAATCCAAAGAAAGAAGTGAAATTATCTTTGTTCCTTGATGACATGACCTAGTATGTAGAAAACTCTAAAAATGCCACCAAAATATCATTGAAACTAGAGCTGGATGTAGTGCTGTACACCTGTAATCCCAGCACTCAGGAGGCTGAGGCAATAGGATCACCATGAGTTCCATGCCAACCTGGCTTACTCAGTGAGTTCATGGCCAGCCTAAACTGCATAGTGAAACCCTGTCTCAACTCCTCCCTAACTGTTAAAATTAGTAAGCAAATTCAGCAAAATTATAGGATACAAAATTAACAAAAATTAATTGTTTCTACACACTAACAATTGACAATCTATCCCTTCACTTTTAGCCTATGTGTATCATTAAAGCTGAAGTCTCTTCTAGATATTATAACATTGGATCTTTTTTTTTAATCCATTCTTCTGCTCTTTTGATTGGAGAATTCAATCCATTTACCTATGAAGTAATTATTGATAGGTTAAGGACTTCCCCTATTGCTGTCTTCCTTTCTGATTTGATGACTTTTTGTAATGATATATTTTGATTCCTTCTCTGTATATTTTGTGTATCTACCATAGACTTTTTCTACATAGTAATGACAGATCTTAAATAAAACATTGTTAAAATAATTTTTTAGGCTAATAACAACTTACTTTCAACTACATACAAAAATTTAACACTTCATCCCTTCCCTCATTTTATGTTATTTATGTCACAATTTATATCTCTTTATATTGTACATTAATTAACAAATTATTGCAGCTATAGTCACTTTTAATATTTTGTCATTTAATTTTTATACTAGAGTTAAAAGTGATTTATATGCCTTCTTTACAGTAGTAGAGTATTCTGAAATTTACTATATTCTTGCTTTATGATGAACTTTGTCTTTTCATATATTTGCATGTTATTAGTTAACATCCTTCTGTTTCAACTTGAAGAACTCCTTTTAGCATGTCTTATAAAGCAAGTCCAGTAGTGATAAACTCCCTTAGCTTTTGTTTGCCTAGAAAGTCTTTATTGCTTCTTCATTTCTTAACAGTTTTGCTAGGTGTCTTGGTTGAGAGGGTTCTTTTTTCTTCCTTTTTCTTTCTTTATTTCTTTTTCTTTCTTCTTTCTTCCTTCCTTTCTTTCTCTCTCTCTCTTTCTTTCACGGCCTGTAAGGTTTCTGCTCAGAAAATTGTTGATAGTTTCATAAGGATTCCCCTGTTTGCAGTGAGTTGCTTTTCTTTGACAACTTTCAAGATTCTCTCTTATATTTTCAAGAACTTGATTTTAGTGCATCTTGGTGAAGAGCTCTTTGTGTTTAATCTGTTTGAGATTCTTTGGGATTCATGGGTCTGGGTGTTTTCTTCTTCATATCTGGGAAGTAGTCTGTTATTATTTCTTTGAGTTTTTCTACTCCTTTCTTTTTTTCTGCTCCTTCATAAAACCTCATAACATGTATATTGGTTCACTTTATGGTGTCCCTTTGGTCCCATTGGCTTTTTGTACTCTTTCTTTTCTTTCTATGTCTCTAATTATGTAATTTCAAATGACATGTCTTTGAGCTTATTGAATCTCTCTTTATACTGCTTGAGTCAGCTACTAAAGCTCTCTGAAAATTTTCACCCCAATTATTACATTCTTCAACTCTTAAATTTGTTTTGTTCTTTCTTGCAGTTTCTCTTTGAATTTCTTATTTTGTTCATGTTTTGTTTTCCCTATATTGTTTAGTGGTCTATTTGTTCTTTTTTAGCTCACTGGTATTCTTTAAGATGATTGCTTTGAATCTCTTTGTCAGACAGTTTGTGAATTTGCACTTCTTTAGTGTCAGTTACTGGAACTTTGTTTTTGCTCTTTTGGTAGTGCTATATTTACACAACCATTCCCAGTCCTGGTGGCCTTGCATTGGTGTCTACTCATTTAAGGAAATAGGCAACTCCTCTAGTCTTTATACTCTGACTTTGGCAGGGAAAACCTTCCACCAGTCAGCCCATCCAGATATTCTAAGTAGGCTAGCTGGTGGAACCTGTGGGTGGATTCCTGTTGGAGTACTTTGGTGGGTGAGCCTGGTGCCTGTGTAAGTAGGTGGGTCTGGTATCTGAGTCTACAGGGGCCAGCCTGGACTTGGATTCAAAAGGGTGGGACTTGAGTCTTTGGCAGCAGGGATGGAGCCTAGATTTACAGGTGCTGGACTGACGTGTGAGTCCATGGGAGGCTCAACTTGATACTGTGGTGGGTCTGAGACCTAGGTCCATGGGCACCAGCCTGGAGCTGGAGTCCATGGGGACCAGTCAAGCACTGTTGCAAAACTGGAACCTGAGTCTTTGGGGGTCAGTCAAGAGGCCAGGACCACCATGGTCTACCTGGCCCTGAGTTGAGCCTGGAATGTGGGGCAATGGGGACCAGCCTGGAGGCTGGATGTGGGTGCTGGCTTGATGTATGTGACATGGGGACCAACCTAGAGCCTAGGCCAATGGGTCTGGCTTAGCACTGTTGTTCACTGGGGTGAGCCTGGTGCTGGAGTCTATGATGAAATCAGGTGCTCACTTCATTCTTCGCCACCCAGAGGGTATCTCTGAGCTGCTCTCTATATATTTGGGGGAGAAGTGAAAAGGGTATTATGAAACTGTCCTTTTCTACCCTTTTCAATGAATCTGTTTTTTTTATTTTTTTGTTCCACTGCAGTGCTATAGTCATGTACCTGGACTCGTTAGTTCTTGTGAAGGTACTTTTGTGCGTAGATGGTTGTTCATATTGGTAATTTTTTGTGAGGAGACAAATGCTAGAAACTTTTATTCTGCCATCTTACTGATATCAATCCCTAAGGTACATATTTTTAAAATCATGTGGGGGGCCGGTGAGATGGCTCAGCAGCGTAAGCGCCTGCCTGGCAAGCACGAGGGCCCGAGTTCGACTCCCGGTACCCACATATGAAAAAAGGGCCAGCGATATCACTCTGCGGCACGGGCGCCTGCTGGCATGCGAGGTCCCGAGGTTGACCCCCGGTACCCACAAAAAAAATAAAAAATAAAAAAATAAAATAAAATAAAATCATGTGGATATTGAATTTTGTCAAAGGCTTTTTCAGCTACTATTTTGATGATCGTGTATTTTTTAACCTTTGTCTTAGTTACTTTTCTTGTTGCCAAGACAAAATACCTGACACTCAAAGTTAAAGAAGGAAAGGTTTACTGTAGCTCACAGTTTGTAGATGTTTTAGTTCATGGTTGGCTGCCTCCAAGGCAGGGTGGAATGGCAGAGGGCATCACAGAGGAGAAACAGTTCATGGCAGGCAGAAGGTAGCAAAGCAGTGAAGTAGCAAAGAAGCAGCAGCATCCCTGCCTCCTTTCTGTCCCTTAATATTCACCCAGGCCACCAGCCCTTTGGGTGGTGCCACCAACATCCATGGTAGGCCTTCTCATTATCCACACCCAGAACTATGCCAGACCAATCAGTGGACTACTTTCGTAATTACACACCCTTAATCCCAGCAGAACACACTTAATCCCAACATCATATACCCTAGATCCAGCCACCTCTGAAAAGTTCCACCTATGACCACATGAGCCCTTGGGGGGACATCTAGATGTAAGCCGTAACAGCCTGTTACTATTATGAACTACATGATTTGAATTTTTAATGTAAAACTAACCTATCTCTGAGCTAAATCCCACTTGGTTGTGATATGTTATCTTTTTTGTGTATTGATGATATAAATTTCCTAACATTTTGTTAAGGATTTTTACATCAATGATCCTGGGACATATAGGTTTTCTCTTCTTGTAATGTCTTTGTGTTGTTTTAATATCAGGTTAATGTTGACCATATACTACAATAAATTAGAAAATTTTTCCTCTTATTTTTCTGGAAGAATTTTTGTTGAATTAATATTCTTTCTTTTTTTGTTTGTTTTTTAAATGCTTGATGGAATTCACCTGTGCAGCCATCTGAGCCTTGTTTTTTATTTTTTTATTTTTTCACTATGCAGTTCAGGCTGGCCTTGAACTCACTTTATAGCCCAGGGTGGCCTTGAACTCATGGCAATCCTCCTGCCTCAGCCTCCCAAGTGCCTGGATTACAGGTGTTCGTTATCACACCTGGCTTAACTTTGTTTTTGTGAAAATGTTTTTAATTATAATTTCAATTCTTTTAGTACAGATATGGTTATGTCATGTACTTCTTGAGTGAGTGTTGATAGTTCGTGTCGTTCACAAAATTGACTATTTCATCAGCGTTGTTAAATTTACTGGCATATAATCACTTAATTTTAATGTCTGTAGTGTCTGTAACTATGACTCCTTTCTCATTCTTGATATTTGTAATTTTTTCTTCCCCCTTTAAATTTTGATTAGTCTAGTTATCAGATTATCAACTTTATTGATCTCAAAGAGTAAAAGAGCAAGATTTTTATTTTATTAATATTCTATCTTGTTTTATTGTTTTCTATTCACCAATTTCTGATCTGATATTTATTATTTGTGCTACTTCCTCCAGGTTCATTTATTCTTCTGCTCTAATTTCTTAAGGTAAAAGCCAAGATCATTGATTTGAGACCTTTTTTAATTTCTAAATAATCATTTTAATGCTATAAATACCTTCTAAGCATTGCTTTAACTGTGCTGCAGACATTTTGACATGTTGTATTTTCATTTATTTAAAAATATTTTCTAATTTTTCTCATGATTTCTTCTTTGCCTCATAAATTTTATAGAAGCAAATTGTTAAATTTCCAAATATTTGAGGATTTTAAATATAACTTTCTGTTATTGATTCTAATTTAATTCTGCTGTGGTCAGAGACCATATACTGTCTGATTTCAAGCCACTTAAATTTATGGAAACTCTTTTGTGGCCCCAGATATGGTCTGTGTTCGTAAATGACCCATGTGTACCTGTAAAGAGTGAGTATTTTGCTATTTTTTCATTAACTCAAGTTTGTTGATGGACTGTTATTCTTCTTTATCCCTACTAATTTTCTTTTTGCTCTGTTAGTAATTTCAAGAGGAGTTTTGAAGCCTCTAACTATAAGTATGGATTTATCTATTTCTCTTTATATTTCTATCACTTTTTATTTCACATATTTAAAACCTGTATTGCATGCATGCACATTTAGGATTATTATGTCTTTTTAATACATTTATTCCTTTTATCATTATGAAAAGATTCTTTTTCTCCCTGGTATAATTTTTTGATTTAAAATTGATTTTGTTTGACATTAATAGAGCTAATCCAACTTTCTTTTGATTAGTATTGGCATGACTATTTTTAATCTTTTTTTTTTTTTTTTTTTTTTGCAATTTTGGAGATTGAACCTAGAGCCTTAGACATGCTAAGCAAGCACTCTACCACTGAACTTTTTACCTTATTAAATTATCTATGTCTTTCTATTTAGAGTGGGTTACTCATAGGCACTATATAGTTTTAATTCAATCTGAAAATTTCTGCCTTTTAATTAGTATGTGCAGAGCATATGTGTTTAATTGGAATAATGATATAGCTGAGTCTAAATCTATCATTTTGATAACTGCTTTCTATTTGCCCCATCTCTTCTAGGTTCTTCTATGCCTGCCTTTTTGGTCATCTTTTGTATTAATCAGATATTTTAATGATTCAATTTTATTTCTACTATTTGTCTATTTAGCTATACCTCTTTGGTTTTTTTTAAGTGATTATAGTACAGTTTACAATATCCAACTTCAGCTTAACACAGACAAATTTCAAACCATATCACACCACTTGTGTGCAGTGTAAGATTCTTGCAAAAGTATTCTTCTATTTTCTTCTTCCAGTCCTTTTTGCTACAGTTGTCATATATTGTACTTCTACATATATCATAAACCCTATTACAACTGTCACTCTTGCTTTAAATGGTTATCTTTTAAAGGGATTTTAAAATTGAGAAAAATATTTTTATTTATTCATGTATTTACTATTTTCCATAATGTTGCTTCCCCTGTGTAGTTCAAATTTCCACCAGTTACCTTTTTCTTTCTGCTCGAAAGACTTAATGTTTTTGTCAGTGGCGTGCTGGTATACTGACTCTCTCAGAAGTAAAAAGAGTCCTGATTTGCTCTTTGCTGATTTTCATGGTGTAAATGCTGCCACCATTACCAACTTCAACCCACCAACGGTTTCACAACTAGTTTTCAAAATTCATAAATATTTAATAATCAGCTTGTGTGACCTGGTATTAGTTGGCTCAAGCTTGTAGTGCTAGCCTTCTGGCAACAAATTTTCTCCAGCTTTCCTTGAAAAAAGTCTCTTTTTCCTCTTTCATTTTTGAAAGATATTTTTTCTGAGTATAGAATACTAGGTTTACAATGTTTTATTCCAGTACTTTAAAGTTATCTGTCTTCCAGCTTCCCTTGCTTCTGTTGAGAAATTAACTTTATTTCTATATTTTCCCTCTTTATCCTCAGTATGTTTCTCTAACTCCCAATCTGTCTCACCCCACATCTCTGGCTGTTTTATTTTTCTTCAGCTTTTACTTTTTTTCTTTTTGTGGGTACCGGGGGTCGAACTCAGGACCTCGTGGGCCAGCAAGCGCTTGTGCCGCTGAGCGATATCACCGGCCCCTTAGTTTTTACTTTTTATCAGTACACATTTGCATAATGACTACACTCTTTGTGGGGAGTTGGTACATGCACATAACACATCTCAGTTTTTTTAATTCTCCCCCCCCCACTCCTTCCATTTCTTGGTCCTCTTCCCATTTGAAAAAGATCTACCTCCCTACTTCCTGTCATCTATTTTTTATTTTGCTCTTTATTTGTATTTTGGGCTTTTCATACAAGAGAAACCATGTGATATTTAAGTTTATGCGTCTGATTTATTTCACTTAACCCTGGCTGCTTTTAATATTTTCTCTTTTTAACTGGTTTTCAAAAATTTGATTTTTGATGCAGTTTGGTGTGGTTTTCTTCCTCTTTCTTTTGCTTGATTCTAACATAATTGATTTTTTCTAAAGCTTCCTACATTTTTGGGCAAGTAACATGGAGTTGCTATGCCCTGATTAGCTGTACTTACCTGTGAAACACCCGAGCAGCTAGGGGCCACCAGTGTGTGTAGTTAGAAGACTACTCCTTGAATATTAGTTTAATGAAATGGTTAGATTTCCTCATTACTAATATTATTCTCTCTCTCCCTCTAGTAATGGAGATTGAATCCAGGGCCTCATGTACACTAGGCAAATGTTCTACTATGGAGCTTATGTCCTCAGTCCTAACATTTCATATATATTTTTTTAATTTTATTTTTTTAATTTTTAATTTTTTTTTTTTTTTTTTTGGAACTGGGAATCAAACTCAGGACCTTGCTCTTACCAGGCAGGTGCTGTGCCGCTGAGCTATATCCCCAGCCCCAACATTTTATATTTCTATAGCAGTTTACAATCGTAAAAATAACTGAAACTACATTTTATTAATGTGTAGATTATTTCAAATGTATCTATGTATAAGAATTACCTGAGGACCTTTTTAATATGGAATATTGGGTACCCCTCAGAATCTTTGGGGGAAGTCACATTTTAAAAAGGCTTAAGACACAGAACATGATCTGATTTACATTTCTTAGAAAAGCTCTATGACACTGAGCCAGGCATGGAGGCACACACCTGTAATCCCAGCAGTTTGGGAGGCTGAGGCAGGAGGATCACAAGTTCAAGCTCAGCCTGGGCAGCTTAGTGACTTGGCAAGACCCTGTCTCAAAATAAAAAATACAAAAATGGCTAAAGATGTAGCTTATTGTGAAGGGCCTGGTACTGTACACACACACATAGAAAAAAAGCTCTTTGATGTGGTTTTGGTTATCTTCTTGTAGTAAAAAAACAAAAAAACAGGTGCACCAAGATCAATACTTTACCTAAAGTGCTCAGCCCCACTGGTGCCTGAATTTAGCACACTGGCCTAAGTCTTCTGCCTTTTGTTTTGGGGACTCGTTCCATAATACTAGTTACCCTAAACTTTGGGAGCACTAGGCCCTCATTTTAATATTTTAAATGTTTTTATACTACTTCCACCACCATTATAATATCTATGGAACTAAAAATTTTTTAAAAAGTAAATTTATGGGTTTACATCTTATGAATCACAACAGATTCTACAAAAAAATATAAGCAACCATACCTGTGTGTACAATAGGTACGAAGCATACTGACTACCAATTATGCTTGGATTTGGGATCTCTTAGTGTGGCTCCAAATGCCCCAGGGCTCTGTAGCCTAGGGACACAGCCCTGCAATGCAGTGGCCACTGAGGTGATGTGGCTACAGTGGCTTCAGGTCTTTGTTGGCATCATTACATAATTATTAGATTTAATTTTAAAAAAGAAGAAGAAAATGTCAGTCCTCAGTATCTTATTTATTATGTCTCATAGGTATCATGACTTTCATTGAATTCTAGGATTCTTAGAATTAAAGAATAAACGATTACATCCAAACGCAAAGGGTCAGCAGGGTGAAAATAACTGAAAGGGGAAAACACGTTTTAACAGAAGGGTTTCTTACAAAATCAACTCTACATAAACATCTGCAAAAATGAATAAATCTCATCTCAGGGCTGGGAGAGTATCTGGCGCGCTTCAGACAACAGGAGATTGTAGTGCGGCCGGCGCTCAGGGAGGCTGCGCAC
Organism: Erethizon dorsatum; assembly: GCA_028451465.1. Lineage (NCBI taxonomy): Eukaryota > Metazoa > Chordata > Mammalia > Rodentia > Erethizontidae > Erethizon > Erethizon dorsatum. Next base: position 102,157,333 of record CM051829.1, on the reverse strand, counting down.
GGCCGCCCTGGGGATTCTCTCGCCTGGTGTCACCTTCCTGATTTCCCCAGGCGCATCTCCAGGCTGACAGTGATGACACTGGCTGCACACAGGACTGTGGGGAGGGAGAAGAGGCCATGAGATTGATTAAAAGCAACAACAGCTTGAGGAAAAAGAGTCTGGAACCTTGCCTGCCACAGGGAGGGTGTTGCCGGAAGCCTGGTGGGAGCAGGTGGGAAACCAACCTGTAGCCCCAGTCCACAGCCTGCAGTTAGGTGACAGCAGTGACTTTTGTGCACTTTGTCAGTCCTGCAAGGGCCTCCCCAAAATAACTTCTATTTTTGTAGCAGGAAAACATCTAGTTTCTGTTTAAATTGATGTCTTCTTCTGCCTTATAAAAGCCTCACCTTTACTAAGCCTTTGGCTCAGAGAACTTGGTTGTGCTTTCTGCCCCTTTGGGACATTTTAATCATTAGTGACTTTGCAACAAGGAGGGGAGTTCGGGATCCCTTGATGTCTCCAGGATGAAAAACACTGAGCAGAACCAGAGAGGAAAATCACTGTGGTCAATAATAGCGAGATGCGAGTGGATGGACTAATTTCCTTGAGCGATGAGCACTTCTCTGTCTCACTGCCTGAGAAAAAGGCTTCCAGACAGATAGCTCACTTGGGAATGTTGTTCCAGGGAGTAGGAATGAGGGATAAGCACGAATGAAACAGGGAAGGAAGGAAGACAATATAGGGTGTGTTGTTGGGTTGGCCATAGGCTAGGCCAGAGCGCTATCCTGTGGGACTTCCTGAGGAGTCCTAGGAATGTGTTTCAGAAAGTCCGCTGTGGGGATGAAAGAAAGAAACATTTACCAGCTCTCATCTGCCACTGGCCGAGAGTGGCCTTAGGGTTAACTTCCTATGTTTTGAGCTGTCCGTGTGAGAATGCGATGCCGTGGTGGCCCATGGTGTGACATCAGAGAAGTCACAGGACAGGAAATGGGAGGATGAGACACATGCTGAGGCAAGACATCTCCAGGCTGCTTGTGCATGAAGCTGAGGGAAGCCTGCACAGAGCGGGAGGCTTTTCCTGAGGCTGGAGGAGGAGGTAAGGTTGGAGGGCTATGGAGCGGCACCCAAGACGTGGCCAATAACCCAGCCCGCTTTACTGAAGCAGCATGAGAGTCTAGATGACTCCTCTACAGTCTCTCTGTTTCTAGTTCATAGTAAGGGACTCATAGTTAAAATATCTGATTTTGATCTCAGTCTTCAGTTGGAGTCCTGGCTTTGTCACTATGAGTTCTGTTCTCATGAGCAAGCTATGTAACTTCTTTGCGGCTTAGTTTACTTGTCTGTAAAATTAAGAGAGTGTGTGTACCTCATCCTGTTATTGTGAGAATGACGTGAGACAGTAATGCGTGTTTAGTTCTTAGCACACTGCCTAGCACATGACAAGGGCTAAAGAAATGGTAGCTCACGTTATTAGGATGATGATTTTGACATCACAGAAGGTTTAATTGTGAGGCGTGAGGTAGCATGCTAAGACAGTTGTTAAGATCTAGGACTACAGGGAAGATGCTGGGCCCTCAGAAGGAATTTGGGATGGGGATTAATGCATCTGTTTTTCAAATCAAGCTATGGGCCCCTGGGATGGGGCTAGCGAAGTCTGACAAGGTGTCAGGACTTCCTCTAAAGGAACCGAGGCACCGGAAGGAAAACTGGAGTGCTACGGAGGAAACAGAAGCAGTTGTAAGATTTCAGAAACTGAGGGACTGCAGAATGGTTCAAGGAAGACACAGAGAGCTTGGTAGCTGCAGAGATGCTTCCAGGCTGCCCCCAAACACACTCCCAGCAGCCGGACTAATCTCCTGCCAGGCATCGGGTCCCCCTGAGTTTACTGTTTCTCCCCTATACTGGGTGTGATTCATGGCTCTGAATGTGGGAGGGCTAGGCCTATTCATCATACTGATGCATTCAGCTGGGGTTGGGGTGACCAAGCAGAGACTTGCCTGGCTCTCCGTGTAGCTGCCGCTGAGCAGGAAGCCCTGTCATAGAGGGGCTGACATAACCTCTGACCACAGCCGCTATCTGCTGTATCTGGCCACAGGTTACAGGTTAACCAGGCCTCCTTGCCTTGGCTGGTGAGGTGACCAGACCACATATCCAAGCCTTAGTTCTCAGTTCCTCTGTCCGATGCATTTAGGAAAGAGCCATATCTCATTATAATGGACCAAGATGTTATCACATTGCATGTTTCCACGTGGTAACTATGTAACCAAATTCATTCCTACAAACCTTCCATTTTAATCTGCTTAATATTAACACCTTTCTTTATGTTGTTCAAAGAATTCTCTCAGATTCTCTATGTTTTCATGAAGAAAAATATGATTAGAGTTGACACATTGAATTGATGTTTCTGATTGAAGCAAATATGTCTGAAGCAAATTTAAATTAGACATGTGGCTTTACATGTAGTTGGTTATGTGTAACAACTGATAGGTTAGCATACCTTCATTTTCCCTCAAGGGGGAAAAAAAATTCCAATTGAGAGTTGCTTTGGAAATAGCTAACTGGAAGCGTGAGGGACTTGTTTAGAAAGTTGAGGTGACAACTGAAAGTCAAGACTACACATGCTTGTGTGTTTCTTAGGGAAAAAATTCTCCAATTTAAAGACACTTGGGCACTGCTGCTATTTCTTCAGATATAATACATAAGAATGGGAACAATGGTTTTTCTTAAGGAAACATTAGACGCAAATTGAAGAAAAATGAACATAAAAAGTGAGATTTTTCTGGAAGATTTTTCTCATCTTTTCATAGTTTTATCATGCAGCGATTTAAAGTTGACACGTTTGACTATGTGCTTGAGCACATTCAGCTTCACAATGCTGGATCTTCAGGCAACAGAAGCCCTCGTCTGACCCCCGGGCTCCTCATCCTTGGTCTATTGCCATTTCCTGAAGTGCCGCCCATCTCCAAGACACTGTCCTCAGCCTCCTGTGTCCTGTTCTCTGCTCCATTCATGTGCAATCTCATTTGAACTCCTCTCTCCCTGTTCCCTGAGATGCAACGTCCTTGGTTGCTTTCTCATTTCCTGGCTACTTATTCACCAACTTTTAATGTGATTCCCAGATTACCCAGTTGATGTGTAGTCTGAGTTCTCAAAATAGGCTGCACTTAGATCAAGGTGGAAAATTGCAATAATTGGGTTGCTGCAATCAAGTAAATTTTGTACAGAAATAGGCACTTAATCCATCAGAATCCTAGCAGTTTTAACTCTTGAATACAAGCTGGTAAGAATCAGCAAAAAGTCTTCTAAGCGATGAGTAAAATAGCTGTCACAGAATCCTCATAACTTTTTTCCTTTGATTAAATTCAACAAACAGTTATTGAGTATTTTCTATCTGCCAGACACCGTCCAGGGTGGTAGGAATACTGAAATGAATAATTTATTTTTCTCCTATCTTGTTCTTAAAAGGATCTGAGGCAGCTTGTAGCACAAACATATAAAATAAAACAATCCAAATTCAAGTTTTTAAAACCCAGAGCAGAGGAAATATAAATTAAAATAGGTCAAGTCGTGGGGGAAAGGAGGACACAGTTGGCCAATGGGAGTCTTCATAATTGTTATACTTGAGCTGTATTTTCTTATTCTGAGAACATTAGGTGGCCAAGGGGAAAGTAAAAAGTGGTCAGTTACAAGTTCCTGTTGTAGAGACAGAGAAATGGTAGAGTTATGTGGAGAGAAAAGGGTAAATAAGACTCAATTCCTTGTGGTAAAGAATTCAAAATTCAGTGGGAGAGTCAGATCTGTAACAAACATCCGTAAAACAATGCTGTATATGAAGGTCTGTGTACAGGGCTAAGAGAATAGGGATAGGAGAGAGATTTATCTGGCATAGGATAAGGAGATGGTGCATTATAAACGTTGTTTCGAAAGAAGCAGTGGATGAGGAGGAGAAGAGCAAGTGAAACAGAAGGGCAAGAGCACGGGGTTCTGGACAAGTGATCCCCAGCTTCAAGTGCTTGTTAAAAGATTCGGAGTCAGCAGGACTGGGATTTTTCACAAGCGCCCCCAGGCGACACTAATTCTGGTGCTCAGGGACCATATTTTGGGAAAGACCAGAATAGATTCTTGAATGTGTGGAGCCATGAACGATGAGGTTGGAAAAGCAGGTTAGAACTCCTGTGCTGAAGTTATAAACTTGGACTTCATGGGTTGTGGGGAGCCACCGAAGTCTCTGAACCTGAGCAGATGAATGGTATCGTCAGACCACTCTGCGTGACACCTTCGTCTCTCCTGATTCCAAAACATTAGAGGGTGAGAACGACTGAAGACAAGGACTGTCGAGGGCAGTGTTCCATGATCCGAACGAGAGCACGCCGACCGGAGCAGGGCAGTGGTGGGAGGTGGAGCACTGCGTAGTGAGCACGAGCCTGTTACCTTATTAACACTCATGCTTCTACTTTCGGTGCTGATTTTCACGCTTCATTAACTATTACTTTACCGTACAGTCTGCTGCCTGGCATCTGACCTAAACCAACGGGCAGCCTGGGGACCCACAAGGGACAGGTCCTTGCTGACCTCTGACTGGACCACTCGGGGATGAAGGAGCTGGTGCAAAGAGCCCCGAGGAACACTCGCTCACTGTAGGGTAGGGGAGGTAACTTAGGTGAATTCACAGTGGAAGGTAGGGTGGTACATACATTTCAATATGTCCTATGAAAGTAGCTAACAATGTCCATTATTTAGCAAACACAAAAATTGTTCACCTAAAAATGACAGAAAATGCGAGTACCTTTCATTGTGATTTACAGTGTGCCTGAAGCAGGGCAGTGTTGCCATCCAAAGACCAGTTGTTTTCAGTCTGCTCTTGTTCTGCAGGGTATTTGATATGCACAGACCTATGGGCAAGTGCATTCTGTCATTTATGGTAGAAAGGGGCTACTGAGCACAAAACCAAGACAAGTAAAATGAATACCATTTGGTGAAGATCCATCATCTAACATGGTGGTAGGCAGGATAATGTCCTTCCATGCCCAAAGGTGCCCATGTCCTAATCCCCAGAACCCAAGAATATGCTACCTTACATGGCAAAAAGGGTGTATTAGTTGCCGGGGTTACAAAGTACCATGAACTAGGTGGCTTAAATCACAGGAATTTCTTGTGTCACAGCTCTGGAGGGTCGGCAGCATTTGTTCCTTCGGGCTGTGAGGAAAGCATCTGTTCCTGGTCCTCCCTTTGTCTTGTAGATGACGGTGTTCACCCTGTATTTTTCCACAATGTCTTTTTCTAGGTCTATGTCTCAATTTCTCCATTTTCTAAAGGACACAAATTATTGGATTAGGGCCCACTTTCAGATCTTATCTTAGCTAATTCCATCTGCAAAAACCCTATTTCCAAATAAGGTCACATTCTGGGGGTTAGGATTTCAACATCTGAGTTATTCAACCCCAAACAGGGCCCTTGAAGATCTGATTAAAGTTAAATATTTGAGATGGGGGGGGGTTGTCCTCAATAATCTGACTTGGCCCAATCTAGTCACGGGAATCCTCAAAGCAGAGAATCTTCCTCATCTGCGGTCAGCGTGAGGGAGTCTTGATGACAGAAGAAGTTTCCAAGAAAAACACAATACTCCTGGCTCTGAAGTGGAGCAGGGGCCATAAGCTGCTGGCTGGAAAAGGCCAGGAAACAGGTTCCACCCCGGAGCCCCCAGGAAGAGAGGCAGCCCTGCTGACATCTTCATTTTAGCTGAGACCTGTGTGAGAGTTCTTACCTATGGAACTAAAAGACAATATATTTATGCTGCTTTGAACCATTAAGTTTAGGAAAATTTATTATGGCAGCCATGGAAAACCACTCGAACCTCCTCCCAACCTTGGCCCTGCAACTAACTGTGTGATCTCTCAGCTCCTGTCCATAGAGCCCCTCCGCCGGAAGCAACTCATGAAGGACAGTCCCCACACGTGCCGCACCACTGACCAAAACCCAGTGGTGTGAAGTGACTGAGTCCTCCCCGGCCTGGCTGGCCGGCCCACGACACACTCCTCTGGGTAACCCCGACTACAGGACAAGACGGGGATATAGGAGCTTGTGACGAACCAGTCTCCCTCTCTTGGGATTTTGAGCTAAAAGGGCACTAAGAGAAGGAGGTGGGAGCGGATTTCAGTTCCTGGCAGAGGTCCGGAGAGAGGGTTGGAGGATTAGTGCTGCCGAGCTCCTAGGGCCGTGCTGTGTCACTGAAGCCACGGTTGGCAGTAAGTCTGTGTGACTTGCAAAGGAGCACTCACATTCGCCGAGCCGGAAAGTCCTACCAGGACTGAGGAGTGGACAGAAAGAGGAAGGAAGGGGGAGAAAAGGGCCAAGGCGGGAAGCCGCTCAGACCCCTGCCTGGGAAGAGGTTGCCATTTCTGGCAAAAATGAGTCTCAGAGGAGTTTGTCACAGTGAAAGTTGTCAAGTGACTGTGGTTCTAAGAAACTGGTAGCCAATTTCTAGAAGCCTTTGTTTCTGTCCTGGAAGAGTCAAAGCAGGCATCTTGTTTTAGATGATTTTTGATTCTTGGATCAGAGGCATGTTATTTCCCTTACACAAGTGATTGCAAAATGTGCGACTGCCTCTCTGTGCTTTTGTTTTGTATTGTTTTGTTCAATGTGTTTGATTTTTCTTTTTTTCAAAGTGGTAAAGCCCTAGACTGGAAGCTCTCAGATGATCAGCTGTTCTCCTGTGTCAGGATACAAACTCTCTAGTCCCTGCTTAAACAAGGCTGTAGTCTTTTCTCCGTATCTCTTGGATCAGGAACTGCTGGAGATAAAAGCAAATGTCTTAGAAGAGCAAGTGTGACATCTGGTATGCTATCAGGGATAAATCTCTACCTGCCAAGCAAGACTGTAAGGCAATCTGGAACTAGTTACTATGCAAACTTGTTTTATTTCAAAACTGCCTCACCTGACTGACTTTTCTATCTATTGGCTGTCTTGAGTTCTTTTTTGAGAATGTTGCCAGTGAGACATAGTTGACCTGAATTTTGGAGTAAATTGGGAGAAAGGGCTTTGTAGAAGAGGAACGGGAAAGAACGCTCATTTTCCTTAGCTTTTGAAAGAATGGTGTAAAAAACAGAGGACAAAAAGGTGCCACAGAAATCAAGTCCCAAGAGGGAAGGAAAGGGGAGGGAAGTTCATGGTGCTCTCACCACAGGTCCTAGTCCCAGCCCCAGGAGCTGGTTTTAAGATGTGACAAGGATGTGGTGGAGTTTTGCATGGATGTGCACCTTTTGGGCAGCCGTGCCACGTGCTGGAGGACCCACAAATGGAGGGTGCTGGAGAGCAGGCCTGCACCTGGGTATCTTGCTCTTAACCATGCCACAGCCAGGCAAGGACACTGCAAAAGCCTGAGGTGACTGGTGGGTGATGGGGACCCCAAGCAGCTGGCTGTGCTGACAGAACGCACCCTAGCGTAGTGCACTGGTTTGCCCAGAGCTGGCATCTTTGCAGGGAGCATTCTATGCGCTGAACCCCGAGGGTGCCAATTAGCAGGTAAATGCTCTGAATGTGTCCCCAAATTTCATGTGTTGGAAACTTCATCCCTGTTCCCCGGAGCTGTTCCTCAGCCATCCCAGAGTGATCATCCCAGCGCAGGTCCAGAGGTGCCAGAGCCTCCTGTTTTTTCAAGAGAAACCAGAATAAGGTTTTAATGTGGGAGTGCAGGTTATTAAAACCAAATTGAAAACTTCATAAGAGAAAACTCGGTGGGGCCCAAGTGTTATGTCTCCCCGCCCGCTCTGTGTCCTTGCCAGGGTGACTTCTGCAGTGGCTCGGTTCACAGTTATTGAGCACCGCTGTGTGGAGGGACTGGGCAGAGCCCTGGGTGGCAGGTGCAGTCCCCGCGAGGGCAAGGGGAAGCCGGTGTCAGCCTCGGGCTTCTTTCCTCGTGCCCTTGAGAATGCACAGGCCCAGCTTCTCTTCCCCGTCCTGTGCTGGCTGCTACAGATAAAAAAGCCATAGGTTCGCACGAAGTGTGATTGCATTTAATGCCAGTGAACTGCACGGTTAAAAAAGTAAAATTCATGTTTATTTATTACAATAAAAAAAAGTCATGCTGCAAATTAACCCACACTTTTTAAAATCCTCAAAACAGGTAACACCTAAGTGAGAAAACATAGTTCTATCAAATATTTCAACCCACCAAACATTTGAGGATTCATGTATGTCAAGCACCATCTTTGGTGCTGGGAATATAAATTTGAGGAAAATATGTTCCTGTCTGCATAGGTAGCTCCCACCCAAAGTGTGACTCCCCTCAGCACCTCTGTTAACTGCTCTCTGTGCACTGTCTGGCTCATCTGAGCCTCACACTACCCTAGGGGGCAGATACAACTATCATGGTCATTTCCAGAAGAGCCAGCTGAGGCTCAGCGAGGTTCCAGAACTTGCGTGAAGTCACACGGTGCTAGTAAATGGAGAAGCCAGTTTTGAACCCAGTTATGCTTTAGTACAAATCCATAGGCAGAGGGATCCCAAGAGCCCTGCCTAGCTCAGCAGAGACTGGTGTGGGGCCCGGGAGGCTCAGACACGGGAGCCTTGGAACCAAGACAAAGTGCTGCCAGCACAGGTGTCTCCCTAGGGGCAGTTCAGAGAAGGTCCTTGTTGATGATCCCTGCAAGACGAGAGATGGACAAAATGGACACAGAGCAGGAAAGGGGGCCTGCTCATGTCCCTGAGCCCTGTGACTGTGACACCACAACATGGTGGACGTCTGAGGGAGATGCGGCTGTGGCAGGCCTGGGTACTCGCAGGGCTTGGCGGGCCTCAGACGGGTGGTCCGCCTGGACCTGGAGTGGCTGGAAATGCCCGGTACCATGCGGAAACTGAATGGGCAACTGTGGGCTTTTAGGATGGGGGTTCCACCAACGTCCCTGAGTGAGACAAGGAGGGAAGAAGGGGACAGAAGAGGCTGGAGTGGGGCCAGATCACTGTGGCCTGGAGGGCTCCCGGTCACACGTGCCGTGCGTGGGGACTGAGGATGTGGGGAGCAGCCTCCAGGGTAGAAGAGGCTCTGGGACTAGCTGAGGGGGGTCAAGGAAAACCAGCCTGGCTGCAGGGCCAACTCCGCTATGGTGGATCGACAGAGCTGGCTACGCTGCGCAGAGACCTGGAAAATGCAAGTTCAGGGCAAGGGGGCGCGGTGGCACGCGTTGTGCTCGAGCAACTGTGGGAGCGCCCGGGGCAGGTGTCCATCCAGCCCCAGCCAGGGCCCAGGGCCGCGGGGTTGGGCAACACCGGAAACGGTCACTGGAGGGGGGCCAGCCGGAGTCGGCAGCTGTCAGGCCCGTGTGAGTTTCAGGGCTTCCAGAGGAACAGAAGCCAAAGCCCAGTGACACCCAAGTCAACCTTTTGGCAGGCTGAGAGGCTGTAGTGAAGAGAAGATTCAGGGAAGGTCACCGTTCCGGCCACTGGCACCAGGCTCAGTCCCGGGTGCAGCGCTGGCAATAAGACTGGCTTGGGCGCCATCTGCTGGCAGACTGCTGCTGCTGCTGCTTTCCGGGTCCTGATCAGGCGCGCCTCAACCGACGCAGGAAGGAACTCCAAACAACCTTGGGATGGGATTCTCTTTTTCTTTTTGTACTGGGGATTTAACCCAGGGCTCAACTGGAGCTATATCTCCAGCCCTTTTCATTTTTTATTTTGAAACAGAGTCTTGGTAAATTGCCCACGCTGTGCTCGAATTTGTGATTATCCTGCCTCAGCCTCCCAGAGTGCGGGGATAAGAGGTGAGTCACCACGACCTCAGCTGGAATGGCATTCTTATTACCTCAGTCGGGGTTGAGGCATGAATACAAGAGATGCCAAATTCCGAAGAGGCTACTGTGCAGAAATATCAAAGTTGTATCAAGAACAGGGCAAACAGTTCTTAAACTGCTTAACCATTAGGAAATACAAGGATTTTCAGAGAATTCTTAATCTTGACAGTGAAGAACTCTGGAAGAAGGGGCTGCTGCTTCAGGCGGAGTTAGTAGGGGCAGGGCGTGTGTGCGTGTGTGTGTGTTTCCCAAAGGAATCTCTCTATTTTCTCTGACTATAAAAATAACACATGCCAATCAAAATCCAAAGCAGCTCAGAAATGCGCACTGTCAAACAGCGGCTTCCCCTTCTCAGGATCTTCGCGCCTCTCCCCGCGTTCCCACTCCGGCGACTTTCTGGAGCGCGTTCTCCCAGCCGCCAGCAGGTGGCAGCGCACCACTGCTTTAGGGGCCTCAGCGCGGCCAAGACCGGCAGGCAGGGCCCATCAGAGAGCTTTGCACAGTGATTTCTATTCCAAACACTTTTTAGGTTTTCTAAATGATGGCAGGAAAACATCATTTTTCCTAGTGATTTTTTTTTTTACATGTTTAGAGCCGATCAGTCCTGGCTGCAGTGCATTAGATGAAGACTTTATTACCCCTCAGCGCCAAGATTTCAAGAGGAAAAAAAAAAAGTCCTCAAAACAATGGAATGTTTTGGCTTGAGGAACTGAAGAATCAAGAGCTTAGTTCTGTGGGGAGGGATGTGTGCTCCAGGCCCAGTTCGATCCGGGCGCACCTTGTCCTCAGGGCCTTGGGTCTCTCCTCTGGCCTTTCGCTATCCTTGTCGGCCAGCTGCGTCCCGGAGCCGCCATTCCTCCTGTCAGACAACAGCAGCAGCTGCTCCTGACCTCTCGGGACGCGCAGAAGAGTGGAGCCCCTGCTGAATCGCTTGCCCAATTTAAAGCAAACATTTTGACGGGGGGCGGGGGGTGTGAGGGGGAGAATCGTCCTCTCATTTGGGCCCAAGTCTCATGGCCCAGGGTCAGTAAGTGTCCCCCGAAGAACGCGTGCTGTGCTGGGGTACGGGACTACTCAGATACACGAGGACGGTTAGCGCGGGGGTGGGGTGCACGCGTGTGTGCATGTTGGGCGGGCGTACGTGGACTGTGGCCGGGACTCGGGCCCTAGGTCTCTGGGAAGTGCTGCTGTCGGCCAGGGAGCCAGCGAAGACAAGCTTTGAGAAAGACAGCTGGACAGCCTGCTCCGGACCTGCGCACCCCACTTCATCATCCACCCAAGGACACCCTGCATCTCTTCTTCAGTCTGTACACTTGCTTGCACAGTTCCTCTGCGGAAAACCCCACTGAGGGCACGTTTCTTCCTGCGTCCCGGAACCCTTGGTTTCTCAGCCTCGTCTGCCTCCACCATCTGGCACCTTAGCTTCCAGCCAGTCCACCTGCTTGCTCGTTCTCTTCACCCTGGTGGGGGCATCTTTCCATCCCCTTGCCCAAGTTTACTTCTCTTCATCCCTCCACACTTAGCTCAGGTGTCACCAGCATCTGGGGAGCACTTTCCGCAGGTGGCCCCCGATTCCTCACCGTCCCATTGGCTTGAGCGACCTCGTAGGTCCCTTCTAGTCTTCAAGTGTTTGATTCCTCTCTCTGGGGATAGCATTGTAGGAGCAGAGGAGAGCTAAAATTTGCCCCTCGAATTGGAGCAAATTAAAAGTCAAGGAAGTCAAATTGGATCATCAGGGACAGCCCCACTTTTCAGATCTACAGGATTTCTAGTAAATCCATAGTCACCCATATCTATAGCTACCCCTTCTCCTCCCCCTCTTCCAAGGACAATATTTTCTATTTTTTCAAAGATTTCTATTTTTTTTCCCCTTCCAGCTTCTTGATGGTCTTGCCAGGATGCAAAAGTCCAGTGTTCCTCGAACGAGGCGGGGGAAGGATGCTGGAATGGGCTGTTTGGATGATGTTACCATCACTGGTAAGGACGACCCACGATTTTTGAGTGCTTACTTTGTTACCTGGCTTTTAAAAATGTAATACAAGTAACAAACCATATAGTATCTACAACATCCTGTGAGGTACCAGTATCACCCCCAATTTATAGACAAGGAAACTAAGGTATAGAAAGGGTAAGCATCTTGCTTAAGGTGGTGGAGCTGAGCAATGGCAGAGACAGGATCCAGATGCGGGCGGGCTGGTTCCCCGCCCCCAGCCCTCTCCAGGCTTTGGACGGGGAGGAGGGGGAGAGGCCATTTTGGAAAGGACAGCCAAGCTAGTCAGACTCTCCCTCGATCACTACCATACCCGCTGGCCTCCAAGACCAAATTTGCTTCACTTCTACCCACTCATGACTTTAAATTATCATAAATACAATTATTATAAGTAAAATGCTTGATGTTGAGGTACAGCTCTCAGAACAAGCTGTAAGCCTTATTCCATTGGAGATGGACAGCGGCTCTGTGGTGTGGTTGAATTCACTTCTTGTCACAGTAGGAGTGGCCAAGGCTCAGCAAGACTACAGGACGACCCACGGGCCCCAAGCCAGAACCTGTGTCTGTCTGTGGACCAGAGACAACACACAGAATCGCTTCCTTTAGGGGCTGGGGCATCTGGATTCTGGAAGCGTCTCCGTGAACGTGGCTCTAGGATGGCTCATTCTTCTTCTTCTTTCATTCCCTGCCACCCCCAGGCGATAGCCAGGCATGTTGCTTCTCGGTTCTCAGCCCACTGCTCGAAGGGCAGAGCGGGCCTAAGGATGAAAATCTCTCCCTCTATGACTATGGCAGTAGTTCATCCCCACCCATGCCCAGTCCCCTTCTTCCAAACCCACACCCCTTTCCCTTTTGCCTAGAAATGCTCGAAGTTTGATAGTTTCTACCTTGACTGGCAGCCCAGGCTTCTCCTTGTCACTCCACAGGTCACAACTCATTGCTGTCATGGCCATCATTCCTTGTGCCCTCCAGGGTCCTTCATGGGCCTGTGAACTTTCAATGACATTAGAGCCCAGATGCTATGGCAAGGCCCAGACTTCATGCTTTCCAGAGTCTGTGTAAAGACTCCTGAGAGATGGCGTTGGGGAGGAGAGGAGAGGGAGGCTGTTTCCAGTCTTCCTTGTAAGGAGCACAGATTAAGCTGCACTATTCAGTAATTGAAACTGCTAAGGGAAGGCCATTCCAGGGCAAAGGAAATCCCTGACACCCCCAGAAAATCACTCCTCTAAGTAAACCCAGTAACCTTTACTTATTTACATGGAAACCTGGGCTGTAGCAGGAAGTTCAATGGAGCCACTTGGAATGACATTATTATGACAAATAAGGACAGCTCAGATTTTGGGGGAGCTCACTTCGTTAGCTCAGATTTATTGAACTCTAATGCACGATATCATTTAAGTATAATATATGTATAAACTATTCAATATTCACAACATCTTATCTAGTAGGTGCCATTATCATTCTACTTTTTCAGACAAGGACACTAATCATAGAAAGATGAAGTATCTTGCCATGACCATGGAGGTGGCGTCGTTTAATGAAGCCAAGAGATAAGATCAATCCCTGCTCCATCCCGAGGCTTCCCAAACAAGTGGCCACATTCACCAGCTATGTCCACATGTCTGCTCTGTGGTTCGTAACTGTCAAGTTCAGGTCATACAAAGAAAATAGGCCTAGGTTCTGACCTCCAGAAGTTCAGTGCATGATAGCAAAGATAGACGTGCAAGTTACAGTCCAAGGAACCAAGTGGTGAGAGGGGTAGGTGGAAGTATGCGGGGGAGTGCTCTGAGACTGAAGCGTATTCCAGATGGGAGGAGTTGCATGAACCAAAATTCAGAAGCCAAAGAGGATGTTTTCCTGGGAAAGCACTCTGTGACCCATCACCTCGCTAGACATCCCATGAAATAGCTGGATCATGCTCGAGGTTCCCAGCCGCTGGCTAAATATCCAGTTGACCTTTTCTGAAGAGATACACGGGTTGGCTATGGGAGGAATGGGTGAATTACCAGGGATCTTTCATGACAACGTCAGTCCTGTTTTCTGGGTTCTCTGAATATGCATGCTGTGGTTTTCTGATATTTTCCATATGTCACAAAATTTACAAGTCTGATCTCATAGCACAGCCAGAAAGCTCAGAGGCAATTGGTGATGTACATGAGCCGTCTGGCTCCTCTGAGGTAGGATTCAATCATGTCTCTTAAAGTGATTTAATACTAAATCTTAGGCTGGAACAAATAGAAAATGCAAATCTGTGTTTTTTGTTTAAGGATTTTGCATTCTTTGTTAGTTTCAAAATAATCACGCAGAGAAAAACATATTTTAACCAATACGTCTTGTTGGAAAGGGTAGATGCTTTGACAAATTAGAAAACCAACCAAGTCAGATAGATACTTCTTTGTCAACTCTTGCTTCCAGCTGGTGAGCATTTAAAATAATATTGCAAGGAGGTTTAACATTCATGATTACATTGTTTGATTATTGCACTTTCTAGATAATGGTTTTTCAAAATTGTATCTTGCAGCTAAAAATTAAATAGCAACTTCTGGGTATGAACGACATTCTTTAATAAAATGAGAACCAACATAATATTCTCAGAGGCCGAGCAGTAATATAGAAGAGATTTACTGTAGTCCAAATGAGTGAGAACGCTGATCCTATAGGATTCTTATTATTTTCTCAAGTTAAACTCCAGAGAATGCTGGGAGTGGGACTGCAGGCTCTGTTCATGTCTGGCAGGATCCTAGATGGGCTTTCCTTTCCCACATGGATATCTGAAGAATTCTTGGAGTCTTTTGGTGGTGTATTGGGGAAATGCCTCTCAGGAGAAAGCTGTGGTTACAATTGCGTATTTGTGTCCCCTGTAAAAATGTACCTATGTTATTTAGGGCAGCAAACTACTCTGTATGATACCATCATGGTGGATGCATGTCATCATACATAATCTAAACCCATAGGATGTGAGCCGTAATGTAAACTCTACACTTCGGGTGATAATGACCTGTCAGTGTAGATTTATCTGTTATGACAAATGTCTCACTTTAGTGACCAATGTTAAAAGTAGGGGAGGCTACACTTGCCTGCAGAAGGGGTACACAGGGACTCTGTACTTTCTACTTTCAAGCAGGAATCTATCTACACCAGCAACCCTCTTCTGCCAGTTCGGGAAGTCATGGCCCCCTCAGGACTCCATACTCAGATCACCTCTTCTGCTCCTAACCTTTGACTTAGTTTCTTGCTTGTTTCTCAGATGAAGATGCTATCCTGCAACCAATGTTTATGGAGATTCTGATACATGCTGGGCACTGGCTTACGTTTGAAGTCAAGCTTTGATCCGGTCATTCCTCAAAGGTCTTGGCTTAGACCCAGCCATAGGGCAGAGTCTACATTTGGGCAAAACATTAGGTCTGATGTGCTTTTCCATCTGGAATATTTATTTAAGAAGAAAATCATTTACAAATGTGCTAAAAGTAAGGAGCTGGCTGGATTCCCAGACTGGAAATGTCCTGGATGAGTGCATCCTGTTCACGTATTAGAACAAAGAGAATCAATGTACCTGAGGATGAACCCATGAAGCGCTGGTGCGTGCTCCCTCACTGGGCCCAGTCAGGCTAGGTGAGGCTAAGCGTGGTAAAACAGACGTCTGCAAAATCTCAGTGGCTTCCCACAGTGAAAGCTACTCTCCATTCACACATAGTCCGATGTGAACGTTACTGGTCAGGTATTTCTGAGCCATAATTTCAGTGGTGCAATATTTGACATTTGCACGTGGCTCTGACATCTCAGATTCTTTTGCTTGAGGCACACAGATGGCAGGAGCGGGACCATGGAAAAATGTACGGGACATCACAGGGGCCAGGCCTTGCAGTGGCAGGTATGCTTCTAACTACATTGGCTAGAACCCAGTCACACAGTCCCTGCTGGTTGCGAGGGAGGCTGGAAAACAGCAGTTGCAGGTCTCAGCGAGCACAGCAGTCTCTGCTGACAGAAGGAAAGCTACTTCCTTCAGGGACAATTTTAAAGCTTAAAGGTCATTTTCTTTCTTTTTCAGGGAAGTGTATTGCATTTTGTTTATCTATGCTTTTATTATGTCATTTCCAATAAACAAATCATAAATGTACAGTGGAAAAGGAAGTGCAGAAGGGAAATGAGAGTTGCTGGTCACAGGGAATGGTTTCAGATGGGCAGAAGGAGTCAGCTTGGAGAACCATCGTATCAGCTTGCATGTTTCAAAGTAACTGAGCCCATTTCGTATGTCTCCCTGCATTTTAAGGCCCGAGCACTTGGCTGTCACTACATGGTTGGGGGATCAGCCAGGCATCAATTCAAATAGCTGCAGAAAAGAGCCAGGCCAGAAGTGCAGACTACCGAGTGCCTGGCCCATGCATCCCGGAGGCCTCCTTCTGGCCAGACAACCCAGAGCAAGCACCCAGCAAGGCCCCTCTATTTCAAGCCACTGGGGAAATGCTCCTTTGGATGGGAGGGTTGACGGGACCTTCCCAAGGATCACTGCTGTCCTCTGAGAGGTTCTAGTTTCTTCTACAGCAGCTCGGCACCACCTTGTCAAAGGTCATTTTCTACACCTTCTAGAATTTTGCTACCCTACCTGCCAGGCTTTTGGTCTTATACATCCACTGTCATGAAACCTGTGACTCCTTAATGCAGGTGTTCTGAATTGTCCACATCCTGCCTGGAGCTGCAGAACAGCCCGACCATGCAGGACAGGAGCCTGGGGGGACGGTGCTCTTGCTTATCGAGAAACAGATATTGATAATCCAAGAAATGCAAGGCCATGGAGCAAGAATTCTCTAAAGGGAACGGGGGAAGAAAACAAAACCGCTTTATTTTTCTGGAGACCTATAATATAAGCCCAGAGTTTGTGTCATATTCTGAATTTCAGGTTAATTTTTAGTTTAAAAAACATTATTCTCTTTCTAATTGAAATATATGGTTAGCTCCTAAAACACTTGGTTGTTTTCTTATCATTGTCTGCACGGATAATATAATAAACTCTATTAAGCTTAAGGGAAAAATGCATATTTTCCCTTTCATGACTTTGGGTTATTCTATCTGCATTCAAGCTAATTTTTGAATTTGAGCTCTCAAAGTGGAGACTACAAGAAGTGTGGGTGTGTGTGTTTTTGCACATGTACATTCGGTGTAAATTGGTACCTGCAAACACTCAACCTATGTTCTTATTAATAGTTTGGAGTATGCTATAATGATGGGCCCTTTATTTGGGTACTCAGGCCTTCAGTAAGTTATTCCTCTCTTCATCCCGCTTTCATGGAACAGGAATAAGATTGTCCTTTGAGAACTGAACAATGAGATCAACATGGGCACAGTAAGTTTCTTGAAGGAAACCAGATGGCTCCAAGTTCTGTAAGGACCCACCGGCAGCCCACTGCCTGGAGAGGAGTCCCAGCGCATAGAGCTCATGGGTCTGGTCCCTAGTTATTAATTCTTAATTATTATAAAAGTTTATCATATTCAAATATCAAAATTTTTCTCAAAAAAGTGTCCCTTGGTAAAGAGGAAGTAGCCTTATTTTTAAGACTTTAAAGGGCTCTTGTGAGGCTGTTATCTCAATTACTTTATTGTGGATAGCAAAGTGACATTAAGGATGATTCGTCTAAATTAAAGAGAGTCTAACCCAGCAACCCGAGTCACTCTGTCCCACTGGCAAAGGCGTCCCTAAGGTGAGAATGAATGCAGAGTGTTGAGGACAATCGCCTCCTAGTCTTTTAGCCCCAATTACTTCCAGATCCAGTTGCCAGGTGAAAACATTACACATGTTAGTGTGAGTTCACAGTATATTCAAGTCACCTAACTCTTCTTTTCTGACGCCGCACTCTCCCAGCAATCTTCAGGTCATGACTTGGAGTCTGTGTCAGGAAAAGAAAGTACTAGACACGCAGACCTTTGAGCATTTAGGCCTCCGAGAGTCACCTCTCACTGCCACTTGGTGCTCTGGCATAGTGCTTTCATTTCTCAGTGTCACTGCTTGGTTGATGGGTCTTACCCAGAAAAATGGATCTGCTCCTGGTGCATTGTCTAAATTCTGAGCCTGTTAGGCTGAAGTCTAGGTCAACCCATGGGCAATTCACAAAGCTATTGAAGTACACAAGTTCAATCTTCCCATCATATGGGCTGCTGCTCTTGCTCTTCAAGAAAACTTTTTGGCCAGGCGTGTGGCACATACCTGTAATCCCAGCACTTGGGAGGCTGAGGCAGGAAGAGTGCTGTGAGTTCAAGGCCAGCCTGGGCTACATAATGAGTTGAAGGCCAGGCTGAACGACATAGCGAAATACTGTCTCAAAAATAAATAAATACATAAATAAATAAATAAATAAATATTAAAAAATAAAAAATTTTTGACTTGTTGGATGAGTGAAAAGAGATCTAATTTATTCTATTGTCATGTGATTGGATATTTTCCATTTCAAACAATAAGTTTTCAATCCTGATTTCTTCACAGTTCTGTGTTGCTTCTTGTTTGTGCCCTAGGAATGAATTTTGTGAATAACACAGTATCTGCTATTGACAACTTTGGAGATAACAAACTTGTCAGTTCTTATATGCCATTCCCAGAAAAGAAACTGCAAAACACTCACTATGAAGTGTGTTATGAGCGCTAAGCTGATATAAACTGTACCATCGAGTTCTCAAGACAAGACTAAAGCCAGTAAGGCTGACAGCCAATGCTTTCTCTTTTGTGGTTTAAAACTCTCCCTAAGCTCCTTAAGGAGCCCATTTCTTGATAGGCTGCTACGTGCACATGTGTGCACACGCGAGTATGCTTCTGAAATGAAGCTTGAATGGCTGCTTGAGTCTGCTGTCATCCTTTTTCTTTGTCAACTCTATTCCAGAACTGTTAAGTCAGCCGTCTTTTACTAAGAAAGGCTAGTTTAGAGCACAGGTTTTAAATTAAAACTGGATATATCAGGAACCACTGACTACATAAGAACTTTGGAAACAAGAGAATTCCTTGGAAGTTGTATGGGATAGAGAAGCAGAGGACTGTAATAAAATCAAGTGGGTAATTTTAACTCTCTTGAATGTGCTCACAGGGCACCATCCTCTCTTTCATAACTTGCTGCCGTGGTTGTGATTAGTTATGTAATTATTGGGTTAACATCTAAATTCCTGCTACATTTTAAATTCCAAGAAGACAGGCTTTTTTCACCTCTGAATACTCAGCACCTACTACAGTGCCTTGCACATGGCAGATGTTTAGTAAATAAATAATAGACAAGTGAGTAATATACTATCCAAAGGTCAATCTCTTTCATCTTTGAGCCGCCAAAACCTAACCGAGTGCTTGGGATGGTAGGAAGGGTGGGAGGGCTCATCCCCATCCTATGAACTCGGCGCGGTTGGACCTCAGGTTTCCTGATTAGTATCATCAATGGGCAAATCTCCCCCTGTTAGCGAAAGATGTGAAAAATAAACAGAATGCCATCTAATTTAATTTGAGTGGCAAGGAAAGTGAATAACGAGGTATTCTGTTTTGGGGTAGGAGGAGGACACTCCAAGTGCTACCTAGAAATGGCTTTAGTTACTTTGGTGACTGTTATAGTCTTATGAGAATAATTGCCTCTTAATAAGGACAATTACTTAGATTTATTATTCCTCTGTGGTCTTGTTAAAGATCTAAGAAGAATCCTATTTAAATGGAAAGGACAATAGGAGCTTTTAAACGGGGAGCAAGGTTTAATTAAAACCTGAGCATAAGATTGGTACCTCTGTGGCTGGGTGGAAAAACTGGGTTAAAAAAAAAAAAAAGAAAAAAAGGAGTAAATAAATGATGGTACTTACTTTGCCTACTTTAGGGAAAAGAAGTCCATTTTCAATGAAAAGTCTCCAAAAGGCATATGTATTCAGATTATACAAAATATTTCTTTTTTTGAAGGTGAGCTTGGAATCAAGTTCTCATTTAGTGGGATAACCTTCCGGCTTGCATACAGAGTTCTGTTACCTGCTGGGTGCCTGATCTAAAAGGCAAAAATTGGGTGATCAGTGGGAATCTCTGTGGTAATGTGCAGCACTATTTTAATAATACTTTATATGTTCCCAGAAAGGAACACAGACCCAGAATTCTCCCAAAGAAACATTGTCCCAGAAGTCCAGGATTCTTCCTGCTTAAGTAATAATGAAATCTGTTTAGAAGCCCCCAAATCTCTGGGTCTGGGGAAATGCCATTAAAAGAATTAACATCCTATAAGCTCCCCAAACAAAAATATAGAATGAAAGAACATAATGGGACAGCCATCAGATGGGTGGCCCACTGTGCTGAAGGGAGGTCCTGCAGAGGGACAGGGCTGGTCAGCGGTCCCATGTGACCAGTGTTCTCCAGTTGGAGCGGCACATATAAATATGGCTGCCTGTTTGTTTGTAGCATTATTCTGCTCTAAATAAATAACCCACCACCATCATTTAGATGCATTTTGGGTGACCATGGCACATGGGAACTCATCTCATCAAACCTAAGCCAGAAATATTTTCCCATTAAATTATATTATTGAAAACAATGCAGGAACAAGCATGGAATGGGGTGGGGGTGGAGGGGCCCTTTCTTGGCTTGTGGGGTATGTTCTGATTTTATGTCACCCTAGTGGTCAACAAATGTCATACCAAGAACAGATGAGCACTAAATGAATCTCTTCTTGTGATGATTATAACAAGACTGTAAAATGGAAAACAGTAAATATAACTCATCCTTATTAAGACTCTCTGGTATTTGTTTCCAGCTAGTGCTCCTAACAAGAGAGTAAACAATACTTGGTCTCTTGTGATTGCTAATTAAAATGCAATAAATTATGGAATCAATTTAAATTCTGGATCAGCTCTACAGTGGGTTCAATAAACCTCCTAAATTTTATTTTCCCCTTGGGGTCCTTCTTCCATGAGGCAGGGGTGTGCGTGTCTGTGGCCTCTCTTTTGTTTGAGGTTTAATTGCTCTGGCAGCTTTTCTCAAGCAAGATGGCCAATAGCAGGGCAAATCCCAGGATCTTGACGTGTGTTTTCCCTGGCTGAGTTACCTCGGACAAGGCTAGGACCAGACTTGTAGTTGCTGCCCGAAGTTATTCAATGACAGTGGCTTTGGCAGCACACCTAGAACAACCAAACAGCCGTGTTTCCCACAGTCTTGTCCGGGCCCAGCAAGAACAATAAGAATGAGGTTCGAGCTTCAAGGGGCTGCTATGTGAAGGCAGAGCGTTTGCCAGCAAGGCCGCTTAAGAGGGGGGTATATTTTTATTTTGTGAGAATAATTGCCTCTTAATAAGGACACTTGCTTACATGTATTACTAAACTCAATACTTTGCCCACGTGTGGCAGAGGCTCTTTCCAACTATCAAGGAACAACTTGCCGTAGTTTGTAGTGCTAACCCCAGACACTAGGTAGGTAGTGTCACCTGAATGGAGGACTTTGTAAGGCTTTGCTGACTGTTTTCACATCTCATCAGCTAGGGCAGGAAAAGGGTGGAGAGGAGCGTGAATATGCGAGAGTATGTGTGTGCTCCCACCAGAATACGGTCAAGCTAGCCTCGCCCTCGAGCCAAGCCCGAGTCACAGTTCCGGGTAATATTGCGATAGGTCACGGCCAAAGAACAGCTTGGGTTGCCTCCTTCAGACAAGCAACACTAATAGTTTAATTTTTTGCTACCTGAGAAAAATGTCCTTGACAGTAAAAGACATGCCATCCTCCCACCTGTTACTCAACCAGAACCCAGGAGAATTAACTTCCACCCAGTTCAGTATGCGAAGGGTTCTTAGCCCCACTCCCAGTGTTGCCCACCCAGTAAATACTTAATAGACATTTATTGGTTGTTTGTCTCAGACCTAATTTGTGCTGCTATAAGAAAATATCATAGCATAGGTAGTTTATAAAAAATAGAAATTTATTTCTTTGGTTCTGGAGGCTGGGAAGTCTGTGATCAGAGTACCAGTGAGTTTTGTATCTGCTGAGGGCTGCTCTCTGCTTCCAAGATGGTACCGTGTTGCTGCATCCTCCAGACAGGAAGAATGTGAGGTGCTCACACGGCAGAAGGGACAGAGGGCGAGACCGTGCTCCCCTCAAACTTGATTGAGCCCTTTTATAAGGGCGCTAATCCCATTACAAAAGCTCACTCGCATGACTTAATCGCCTTCCAAAGGCCGCACTTCTTAACAATGTTGCACTGGGGACGAGTTTTGGAGGGGACAGCAGCAAGGCAAAGGACATTTTCACCTTACAGATGGGTCCTTTGGTCTCTTTAAAAGTCATTATTATGTAGGGTAATAAGTATGGACTTTAGAGTAAGAATTGGGTTGAAGCCTTTGTCTCTTATCAACTGCATATTCTTGAGGAAGTTATTTTGCCTTATGTAAAAAATGGAATTCATAATAATGCCTAGTAGTGCAGAGCATTTGTTAGTGGGGCCCAGCAGGAATCTAATGCTTCTTAAGAGGGGAATATATTTTTATTTTCTGGCTGTTCTGAACCCAGTAGACTCTACAAGCAATAAAACTATTATAGTGTTTAAGCAAGTTCTTGTATATAAAATGCCTAAAATATCTACTTCTCACACAATAAATGTTAGCTACAACAATTTAAAATTTGGTTTTGTCTATTCTGTTAACTTTCTTTTTATATCCATTTATCATTTTATATGTTTGAAAAACTCTTATGTATAACCTGCTCCCGTGCCAATTGCCCTAGGATATTTCCTTAAAGGCATCGCAAGATATTCCCAACAGTGAGAGGGTGGCTGTTCGTGTCTGAGGGAACACATACACAGGCAGGCACAGCACACGCGTACACACACACATGCACACAGGAGATGGAGGCAGATGGGTGACTTTCCAAAATGCCTCAAGCTTCAGAATGTTACGGTAATTATGAAGAGATGTATCCAGAGTGAGAAAACACTGAGAGCATCCACTTGCAGTGCATGATGGGAGATGTATACTTCCCTGGCCTGTTCGAAAAAATACATCAGAAGAGCTCGGCAGAGGTGGGGTGCAGGACCAGCTGACTGCAGATCAGGGTGACCACATTCTGTGTGCTTATGTTGTAAGAAAAAAAAGCGCAGAACCCAGCATCACTTGCTTTGGTCCAACTCTGCAATAGTTGCTAATGAACATTTAATGGTGATTAGTTCCATTCTACCCTGAAATCTCTGTCAGGAAAACTGTTGGCAGAGCCGCAAGCAATAGCTTAAAAAGGCTACATCTCTAGAAGAAATAGCCAGGCCACGGAAAGGTTTTTTTACACTCTATCCTTTTAATTGCCCTTGTATTTTCCATCTGACAGTGTCACATACAGTGAGCCTTTTCTGTTCTTGCTCTTTCTTGGGCCGGGTAGTAAATCAAACACCATCTTCCTGGTTCTGTTCTACTAGGTGCATTTTGTGTTTGGTATTGGAGGGTTCCTGGAGAGCCAGTGCCCTGCCTGCGGCCGGGAGGAGGGTCCTAGAGAGTGTGGCCAGAGAGTAGAACCCTACTCCCCACCCTGCTGGGGTCTGAGGTGTACCACTGCCTCCAGACAGGAGAAGGACCTTAGAGATGTTGTTAGAGGGTAACTGCTTCTAAGGGCTAGAAGCAGCTGTGGGAGAATCCTTTTACCACAGAAGGTGATCAGTCTTATAGATAATAAATGAGGGATTGCGGGTGAGGGAGCCCGTAAAAAAGAAAGACAATTGACCTTTACTCGTTTTAAAAATTAAAAACAGGGGCCGGTGAGATGGCTCAGCGGCATAAGCGCCTGCCTTGCAAGCGCGAGGGCCCGAGTTCGACTCCCGGATCCCACATACGAAAAAGGGGCCGGTGATATCGCTCAGCGGCACGGGCGCCTGTTGGCGCGCGAGGTCCTGAGGTCGACCCCCCGGTACCCACAAAAAAAAAAAAAAAAAAAAAATTAAAAACAAAGAATGCAAACTGTTGCCTTAACAAAGTCTGGCTTCATTTATAGCTATGTAAGAGGGTGGATGTGAAAGAAAGGAAACAGAAATGAAGATGCTGGGTAAACATGATGTTTATGAAAGATGAGCTTAGGTCAGACACACATAGGGAATGCTTTGAATCCCAAACACATCTTTTAGGACTTGAAGAAGACAAAGACCACACAAAGCAGAAAGAAGCATTGCAAGCAGTGGCGTTTCCCTAGCGGTACCAGGGAAAGAGGAGCCCAGCTCAGGACAGAGGCTTGGGGAGCCCATGGTGAATTGGCCCAGGAGGAAAAGAGCCAAAGAAGGGGATACGGTGAAAACCTGTGGTGGTCAGGGCCATTGCTGGAAAGAAAACAACAGGAAGCCACCTTCTAGAGGTGAAGGGATGCTACACATCCACATGCACCCTATCATGTCCTCACCACCCCTGTAGGTCTAGGGACTCAGGAGGCCTCCTCATGCCCTTTATCCTTTCTCTGTCCCTGTGAGAGGCTTCACATTCAAAGCCATTCCTCATTCCTTGGTCACTTATGCACATTCAATCACATTTGTTGGGTTTCTGGCCCTATCTCCTTCCCTTTCGCCTCCCCTGAAACTCTTGCATCTCTTGAGCTCACTGGCAGTCATGAGCTGTACCCCCACATCCGCTAGCTCTCCTCTGAAAGTTCTCTTTATCTTGTAATTCCTCTTCTGAGATTTGAGCTCCTGTGGCTTGGTATGGTGGTGGACTTCTCCTTACCACCCCCAAATCCACTGATCTTTCTCCTCTTTCACTGTGCCTCAGACCCCCATCTTCTCCTTTTCCAGTTTAAAATCTGAGGTCCATCAAAATTACTCCCATATTTACATCTCAAGCTTGTACTCCTCCCCTGAGCCAGATACCCAAATGCATACTTGACATCTCCACTTGGACATCTACTAGACTTTTCAGACGTCATTGGATCCAAAACAAGACTTATAATCTTTCCCATCTGCTCCTCCTGCACTCTCTTCTATTTTAGTAAACAGTGACCTTTTCGTCTAATTGGTCAGGTCAAGACTCTTGGTGTCAACTTTATCTCCTTTCTTTTCTCAGATATTGCATAATCTATCAACTAATCTTGTTGGCTCAACCTTAAAAATACATCTGGGATTTAACCATCCTATCTCTGTCGTCACACACCATTTGGCCATTCTCAGCTCCTCCACAGTCACAGCTTGGTGGTCCAGACCACCACCACTTCTTGCCCGGATTCCACAGTGGTACCTTAATTGGTCTCCCTTGCTATCCTTCCTATGCATATGCAGCAGTCAGAGTGGCCCTGTTAAACAAAGACACATCAAGTCACCTCTCAGCTCCAAACCCATATCTTTCCACATCACTCAGGGTAAAAACCAAGCCCTACAAGCATCTACCTGGTCTGCTCCTCAGCCTCCTCCCACCTGACCTCACCTGGTACTCCTCCCTCCTGCACTCCGCTCCAGTCACAGTGGCCTGATGACAGCGTGAGTTTCTACCTTTGCACTTGCTGTCCCTGCTGCCTGGCCTTCCTCTGTTGTCCTTTGGTCTCTTTATCTCTTCTCAGAGAGGCTCACCTTGGCCAACCTGTCTAAACGCCACCCACCCTCCCTCTGTTCCCCTCCCCTGCTTTACTTTTTCCCTTTAACACTGCCTGACACACTATCTTTTACATACATATCTTTGTTGTATTTTATCCTATTTATTGTCTGTCCCTCCTCTACAAGAAGGTAGAGATTTTTCTATGTATTGTTTCACTGCTGAGTCCCCATTGCCCCCCATACTGCTTGGCACAGTTGTGGAATAAATGCCCCAGGCTGTGAATGGGTCACTTGTGAAAGCAAAGAGGAAGGTGGAGCAGATATGCCGATGTTGACAGAGCTGTGCTTTGGAGAGTGACCAAAGGACCCAGATCTGGGAGATCAGCATTATGGTCACCATCATCACCTGGGCATCTGCCACACAGCTGGCCCCTGGCAGCCCCTCGGAAATATCTGTGAATAAACGAACACACTTTCTTCAGACTGGACAAACTGGGACAAGGATGAAGGCAAAGCAATCAGAATTACTGGCTTCATAATCCTCTTACAACCTGAGGTTACTCAGAAGTCTGTCACATAGGTCTCCTCTTGCTATATCACCCATTTCTTTACCATATAAATAAAGTTGTCCCGCTTTCTGTGGGCCGAATGCTGTGGCAAGTCCAGCACCTCCCAGGCCCTCAGTAGATCCCCGGAGCCTGGGTTCTCTGTCATCGCTGTCACTGGCGTCCGGTGACTGCTCTCATTTGACCTCAATCCAAACAACTTTGCAGCTGTTTTCTTTCACCCTGCAGAGACCACAGACCCTGCCTGTTGGTGCAGAGGAGTTTCCAAGCACTCACCTGAAACTGAAGGCTACCGCACAATGCCACTCATTCAAACATTTACACTGACGAGGACTCATTGTCCCTCTCTCTAACCACCCCTCATTTTGTGCCTGCCCCCCCACTGCCCCCTTTCCCCTCAGGCCATACACAGGCACGGGCAAGTGTGGCCAAGGCTCTAACTCTCTTGGCTCTGGCCAGAGTGTTCCTTGGGATGCCTCCATAGCAAAGTCGGGGACACCAGGGCTGGTCTCAGAATGCTGTTTTCTATTTCAATTAACTATTGGATTTTGAAAACATGGGGGTTATCTCAGTTAAGGGTTTTATGAACATGATTTCCTGCTTGCAAATAGATACAAAATTGCTTTCTTCTCAAGCCAAATGTGTGGGGGAAAATTAAGAACAACAATTTAGATGGGTCTCACCTTACCCAAGAGCTAATAATCCAGACCACAAGCCTCAGTCAAACTCCAGTCTGTGGATTTAGGGGAGGAAAGAAGAGACAATGGCGGAGCTGCTCCAGCTATTCGCACTTCCTAGGCAGTAGGGTGAGGGGAGGAGTTACAGCCGCAAGGAAATCTGTCTCACACCTCACCTTGCTGATAGATTTTTTAGAAATGAAGTTGCAGGGCCTGTGAGATAGCTCAGCGGCATAAGCGCCTGCCTAGCAAGCGCGAGGTCCTGAGTTTGACCCCCTGTACCCACAAAAAAAAAAAAAAAATGAAGTTGCAAATAACTGCAAGAGCAGGCTTTACTTTAGCAGAACTCCTGTGAAGCTGGCCCTGCACATGGACACCACCCATTCCACTGAGGCAATGGCTCTCAGAGTGTGGACCCCAGGCCAGCATCTTCAGCAGGAGCACTATGTGGGAATGTGTTAGACTTGTATATTCTTGAGCCCCGACCCAGACCTGCTGAATCAGAAACTAGAAGTGGGGCTCAGGAATCTGTGTTTTACCAAGGCCTCCACTGATGCTGATGCACGTTCAAGTTTGAAAGCCATGCGACAAGCACCCCTCACCTCAAGGTCTTCCTGCAGTTAATGCTGGGGACTCTGTATAGCTTATGTGCAAAGATGGGACTGAAAAGACAGTGAAATTGTTCAATCATTTTCATATGATGGAAAAACAATAAAAAAGAAACAATTGTCTTTACAAAGATAGTTGAACAAAAAAGGGCACAGAGAGGACACTGAGCAGTACTGCTTGAAACCGCCAGGTACAGCAATGGTCTGTCCAGGTTCTCAGGGGTGGGAGGCTGCCAGGGTCTGCCTTCTGATACCCAGCAGAGGGTATGCAAGTGAGTAAGTAAGGACCTAACAATCACTCAAATAAGCTGCCATAAAGTTTCGGGGTTCTCACTGAAACTATTCATTTAAAAATATTTTATTAGTGCATGATAATATTACAGGATGATGGGGTTTATTTTACAAGCTGGTACATGCAAAAATTATTCATTTTTAGGTGCACGCTGAAAGCTAAGAAACTAGTGCCTCTACTCCCAGAAGTCTTTGCGTGAGATTCTGTACAGAGACTGTTTCATTTCAGAGGAACCATGTGGGTGGGTATTTCCTCTCCATTTCATAAGAGAAGAAACTAACTGCTTAAGTACATATAGGTGTAGTAAGCAGTAGAGCTGACTAGCAACCTAGATGTGTTGGACTCCAAAACCCTTGCTCTTTCCTTGTCCTCCCTCTGATTAGGAGAGGAAGTGGGATTTACAGGCAAGCACACAGCAAGCAGGAAAAGGAAATCCTAAAGCAAAGGAAAAGTCTGAAAGCCACAGTCATGGTCACTGGTAACACTAATTCATTTCACAAAGAAAGAGTTGAGCTCCATCAACTTTAAAAAGTAAGAAAGGATACGATTATGTTAGAAAGGATAAAATGCAAGATTACACTGAGTGATTTAAAATAAAAATACAGCTGCGCTTTGTGGCGCACACCTATAACCCCAGCACTCTAGGGGGCTGAGGCAGGAAGATAGCAAGTTTGAGCCCAGCTTAACTTAATGACATATCAGGACCCCATCTCAAAATAAAAAATAAAAAGGATTGGGGATTTAGCTCAAGTGAAGCCTCTTTATTTAATTCTCAGTACCACAAAATTAATTAATTAATTAAATATAATTTAGTCATCAAGAAGATTCACTTTTTATAGAAACAGCCCATTTATGGATAATGTAAAATGAATGAGGCATTACTGCAATGTTGTTTTGTTTAAGAGAATGATGGCTTTTTTTTTTTTTTTGGAAAAGTGGGTTTAAAGTTAAATTCTAGACAGGTAAATAGTGCAACTATTTATTTTTTACCCCACAACTCCAAGAGATGATGGAAGCCATACAAAGCATTTTTTCCACAGTGTGGGCCAGCAGCATCCTCCCAGCAAGGGACATTAAACTAAACATTTTACCAAAGTCAAGCAAATGTGAGCAACTTGTTATTTCTATGATTACTTTAATAAACAATCTTATCATCTTTTCTCTTGGTAACAAGGGAACAACTTATGGAAAATATTGCTCTACAGTACACAGAACTGTGTGATGATGGGCAACGTTCAAACTGGTGATTAATTGGTGTTCGGGCCTCCAGCCTATGTCTAACACGTCTATTAGTTCTGCTGCAAAGCGAGGCTGTGGAATTCCATATTGAAACACCAAAGGAGCCAGCAGCAGTCCCGTGCTGAGCGTGGAGGAAACATTCATTATTCCTTTGAATTCTATTGTGTAAAGTGGTTTTCCCCCTTCCCTTCCCCAAATACAACAGGAGAATTATTTCCTAATAAAATTTCTACCAGGCCAGACAGTGTTGATAGAACATAATTTTTAATATACAGTGGCCTGGAATCTGACAGATATTGGCAAGTGGGTGCCCCTGTTTTAAAAAGCTGAATGTGGCTGACAGTAATATCACCGCTTCCTTATGTCTATTACAGTCAGCGCAAGGTTAGACAAATACATTCCCACCAGCACAAAACAGCAACCTTCCAAAATGTATGTCAGTGGTGTATTTACAGCCAAATCCAGAAGGAGCTTGTACTTCTTATGTTGCTCCCATTAATGAGACAAATGTCAGCATCCATAAGCTATTTTTTTGTTCCTGCTTATCAAATCTTTCAAAAAATTGATAACTAGTCTTTATAGATTGTGAAAGTCAGATATAACTCTGAATGCATTACTTTACGGGACCCCTTGGGGTAAACTTATCACCTGGAAACCATTTTACATGGACGATTTGACTTTCATGTGGAGTATCATAATGCACCCTCGATAGAAATCTAAAATAAAATATCTGGACTACAACCTTCCTCTTGGTGGAATTTATGATTCCCTCAGTACAATAATTTTGAAAATTGTATCCCTTAAGCTACAAGACTTGATATATTATTAACTGCTTGAATTGAAGAAGCTTTCCAATAGGCTTATGTGCTGCCTAGAGGCACAGATTAATTTCTATGGAACTACAAGCTTATCTCAAACTGTTCCTCAGCAATCTAAACTTCCAGCTTCATCTTATCTCTAGGACAGAATAGAGTGCCCATGTCATCTCTAGTGGCTCTGGGATGCGCTGCTTTTAGCAAAGTTCTTCCAGGGGATGATGGCTACTGATTTGCTAGAGAATTGGTTGCGTTCACTCAGTCACACCCCAGAGAGATGGGAATCCACTTGGGGCTCTTATCATTCTATTTCTCATGGCATTTTCTGGTTTTAATTTTACTCTAGCTGAACTGGCCTGTTGTGCAGAGAATGCTGGTAAGAAGAGTCTGGAGGCCATTGTTTCCATGAAGTCAGTGAGGAGCTTTTGTTTTGTTTTGTTTTGTCTTTATCTTTAATTTTTTTTGTACTTTAATGGGCTTGTGCTACTACAAGTTCTGGCAACTCTCCTCCAATATCTTCTGCTTTTCACAGTCGCTCTTCCTGTATCACAGATACTGTACCTTGAAAATCAGTAGTGACCAGGTATAAAGAACCACCTGACTGTCTGAAGGTGGAAAGGGCCAGAAATCCTGCAGCAGAGCTGGAAGACTCTTCCCCTTCACCCATGGCAATGCTGAGGTGGGGATACGTTAATTTGGGGATACATTTAACTTTGTCTCACAGTCACCCCTGTTTATGGTGGAGGGCTCACTACACAGCACAGGGACCACTTCCAGAAACACTACTTCTGGGGACATAGAAGTGCAGGGCCCAAAAGCACACTGCAGTAGAAAATAATGTGTCCTGTGTCCCCAAGGTGAGTGTGGCACTATTCAGAATTAGTCACCACACAAGAAAATTTGAAATTTTAAGCTCATAGTTGAATGAAAGAAAGAGTTTCCCAAATTTCACGACAATCCTAAAACTTGACATTCAGTTATCCATAGCAAGTTGTGGAAGCAAAATAAATTTTTCTATACTATCAATACCAAATTTATCAATGACATTAGTAGAGGGACTGAAGGGGTAATCAATTATGGGGGGAAAGTGTTGTAGAAATTTGTCAGTCAGTTCATCCATAAAAGTTTTGTGATATTTTTTGAACTTTACAATTTGTTGTGACTTTTTTCTCATCCTAAATATTCACTTTGTACTTAACTTTTTTTTTTTCTTTTCAGTGCTGGGAATTGAACCCGAGGTCTCATGCATGCTAGGCAAGCGAGTGATCCACCACTGCTATATCCCCAGCCCTGTACTTGATTTTGCATCAGTAATTTTGTTTTCATTGTTTTTAAAGAGAGCCTTCCATATTATATATACTTCAGGCCTCACAATTCCTGGATCCAGCCCTGGTGGTATAAATCATCCTTCTCTAATCTGAGGATACCAAACACTGAATAATCTAATCATTGTCTGTCTATATAATTTGATAAATTATAGGATTAAGCTTTTTAGAATTTATACTTTAAAATCTTTATTAAACCTAAACCACTATATGTATCACCATAAATCATTGTAAGATAATATATTGAATATCTCATCAAATTGACATTGAGGTCCTCTTTCCAAGTTGGCATAATAGAGTTCTTTAAAGTTCTCTGTGAAATATAAA
Organism: Erethizon dorsatum; assembly: GCA_028451465.1. Classification (NCBI taxonomy): domain Eukaryota; kingdom Metazoa; phylum Chordata; class Mammalia; order Rodentia; family Erethizontidae; genus Erethizon; species Erethizon dorsatum. Next base: position 102,126,264 of record CM051829.1, on the reverse strand, counting down.
TTTATGATGTTTCTAAATTTTTCTCTTTCCCTGCTAGCTATTTAATTATTTATCAACCAACTTTAATTATCTCTTTTTAAAAGTGTGCATATGCCAAAGACTTCACACATCTAGTAAACGTTAATGCACATGGTTTTAAAATGTGTTGAGAATTATTTACCTGACTTATTTAGTATATAATTCAATAATCAAGTGTTCAATATCAATAAAGCCTGTTACTTAGAAGAACACAGATACTGACTTTCTAAGAGAAAAATCTGACGTTATCACTTAAGTGCTCATTATTTATGGGAAACTTTCTCCAGAGGGAGCTATGATCTGACTGGCAAGGTGAAGGTGGGGCTGTTGATTGCTCTGCCTTCTAGAAGCTCATACACAACCAGCAGTTTGTAAATATTCTGCTTAGCAGGTGGGGAAGGAGCCAGTAAGCACCTTGTCTGAAGCAGGGCCGGAATTCGGGGCATATTTCAGAGGGGCCACCTTCCTCCTCTGAGCAGCGTAGAGCAGGATAAGGACTTGTGTTTGGAAGGAGTATAGAGATTCCGGGAGCTGGCTCTTGCCCTCTGTGAACCTCAAGCCACAGGTCACGGGGCTGGGAAACAATAGTGGACACACGACAAATTTGTGGAAATTTCTGGGCTACGGTATTCTGCCCTAATCTTTGAGCCAAGCTGTTGGAAAGCACCTTAGAATATGGAAAATGAAGTTTGCTTGGCCTTTCAAAAGAAGGTTGACACTGCAGTGGAGAGACTGAAATCAGAGAACACTCTATAGTTTCTTCCTCAAGTGACACCTGGGCACATGGCCCTCTTTATTAGCTGTGAAGCAAACCAAGTTTGTAGCTGGTAACTTTGGCTGTGACAGAGCCGATGCATTTGTAGAGCATTTAGCTTATTGACCTAAATGTTCTCATCTAAAAGTAGTTTAATTAATTCACAATAAAAATCCTCCATTTCATAGAAGATAAAATTAATATAACCCAAACAGAACTGGACATGTGATATGATGCAGTCATCAGCATGCAGCAGCCTTAAAAATTACACTAGCTGACCTTAATATGTGTGAATCTATCAGGATTCCATTGTCGACATGTATATTTTTCAATATTCTCCTCTAAGCTGAAATTGTGTCATTTATATGCAAATGACCACATCTTCAGCAGCTGCTGCTTCTCCGTTGAAGCCCAGGGACTTATTTGCACTTAATAAAGCCTCATAAATAGGTTTTGCCTCTAAATGGGTGGGGGAACAAGAAACCCATCATAGCCTTTTACAGTTACAAGCTTCTTTTTGTTTTGAAAGTGAAAGTGCCACCTCTAACAGGATGGTTCTCAGTTGGCAAGAAACACAATTCCTCATCAGCCCCCCTCCCCATTCCCTCCTTTGGAAAAAAAAAGTGCTTCCCCTTGACAGTGGCTTCTTCCCCAGGGCAGCTGTAAGTGTGGGACACTCTCCAGACCGGGTGGGAACTTTTTGCAGAGCTCATTGCAAGGGGAGTTAATTTTTGAATACAGCCTCTTGCCTGGTGATAAGGGCAGTTGTCCAACTGGGAAAGACCTCTCCAGGTCCCCTCTGGCTGTCCTGTCTGAAAAGCAGAAAAGGAGAGGGAAACTTCTGGGCAAGTAGAGAATCGTTGCTTTTAAGAGTTATGAGCTTCCCTTTTAAAACACTGTATAGGGAAGGGACAGTGTATGGGGACCATTTGTATGCTCTGCCCAAGCAGCAGAAAGAGATGTTAAAAATTCACCTTAATTCAGGTTATAATCATACAGTATTTCTCTTCCACTTTTCCTAAATTGTCATTCTTTTTCAACAGAATTGGACGGAAAGGGAAAGGATGATATATATTGGTGGGCATGTGACACAAATTCTACCCATTTATCCTAATCGTGCTTCTGCTTCGGGGTCAACAGAAACATTTCATTTACCATTTAAGACTATTTAAGACTTGTTTTTAGAAAGAAGGAAAATATTAGAAGATAATTGTCTCCTGCTGTTAGATGCAAGACAAACCTGAGGCACTTGTGAAAAGTAAGTAATGATGGGGAGCAGGATCCCCATCATTATTATTTTTTTATTTTTATTTTTATTATTATTTTTAAAGCACTGACTGTGGATTTGGTAATAATGACCTATTATCTTTGTCACAGTAATAGACCATTTCCGGTGCTTCTGGTGTGTGAGCAACTGGCACAGCAGAGGTGATTCTGTTTGATAAATGTGTATAATCACTGGAGATATTGGTTGACATTAAATTGTCATCGGCCTGAAAAGAGACGACACCCCTCTCATGACAACCTGTAATAGGTGCTTATGATGGCAAAACATGCAGATACAGTACGAACCTAGAAAAGTGAAAACACGTACACCTCAAAATCCAGATAGTAGGAACAAAGTGCTGTCACAGAAGATTCAGAAAGAAGTGATATCTGGCTCTGCACATCAGAAGTCTTGGGCTCTAGTCTCATCTCTGAGCCTCAGTTTTTTTAATTGTGAAAACAGAGATTACATTTTTTCTATCTCACAATGGATGTCAAAAATGTAAAAGAGGGCCGGTGAGACGGCTCAGCGGCGTAAGCACCTGCCTGGCAAGCGCGAGGGCCCGAGTTCGACTCCCGGAACCCACATACGAAAAAGGGGCCGGTGATATCGCTCAGCGGCACGGGCGCCTGCTGGCGCGCGAGGTCTTGAGGCCGACCCCCGGTACCCACAAAAAAAAAAATGTAAAAGACACAAAATACAAAGCACCTCACAATAATAGATTCCATCCTTTTATATAAAGTTCCCCTCACTATATTTAAGATATTACATTAGTTTCTTTTTCAAAAGAACTTTTGGTGGGATACACAGAACATAAAATTTAACATCTTAATCACTTTTAAGATTGATGTTATTAAATGTTCACAATCTATGCAGCCATCATCATCCATCTCCAGAGCTCTTTTTGGATTGCAAAACCAAAACTTCGTATTTATCAAAAAAAACTCCTCGTTCTCCCCTTCTCCTGCGCAACCACCGTTCTATTTTGTCTCTATGAACCTGACTAATCTAAGTACCACCTCAGAGTGGAGTCATGTAGTATTTGTTCTTTTGTGACTAACATTTTACTCTTACATATATCAGTCTTAGCCTAGAGAATAAGAACCACTAGAAAGCTTAAAAACGTACTGGTGCTCAAGCTTCAGCTGCAGAGATTCTAATTCAGTTGGACTTGATCAGTCACAGATGTATTTTTAAAATTCCCCAGGTGATACTGACTCCTGTTTGTCAAATTCCTGCTGAACTATAACCATTCCATTTCAATTTGAAATGTTAGTCCGTGCAAAGCTGTGATTTGAGTGTCATCGTCACTGGAGAGTTTAGAAATTCATAGTCTCAGGCTCTCTCCCAGATTTACTGTACCAGAATCTGCATTTTGAAGAGATGCTCAAGTAATGTATATAGGCATTAAAATGTGAGAGAGCCTCATCTGGGAAGATGGAGAATAAAGCTCCTCATTAGTCACACAGTATACCTTTTCAAGTGTGTGCACACCAATGTGAGCCAGTCTTCCTTTGGAACAGTCGATGAAGTTAATCTCAACCCTATCACAAGTGGACAGCACAGGGACTGAAAGTGAGTTTTGGCAGCCATGACTACTCCTTCCCTGTGGTCATCACTGCTGCCGGGACTGCAGTTTGTCCCTGCTCAATCCACCCCTACATCAACTACAGAATGGGCATAAATAGGCCCATGTGCTCAACCTTAGTCCACGAAGCCCAACAGTGATATCACGAACTGTGGCTGGGCTGCTTACCACCTTCAGCCTCGTCCCCTCCCCGCCTCTGATCAGCAACATGGAAGGTCCTGCTTCTGACCCTTTGACCTTTCTTTAGGATGCATGTTTTCCTCATCACCATCACAGTGAGACTCTGCTGAACCACCTCTTAGACCTGTGGGCCATGCCTTAGCTGTGGGACAAAGAACACACCAGGCTCTAATGAATGCTTGATCCTGCAATCTTAATGTTCACTGAATCCAGATGTCCTGATAAAGTGAGATCCCTGCAAAAACAATTCTGTCGTGTGGCTGCCTTCTGTGCGCTACAATGTCTCTAGGATGGGAGCAAAGTCACAAGGTCGGCTTATATTGGCCTTGTTTACTCTTAGATAAAACCCTTTCTCCCTTCCCTTCCCTTCCCTTCCCTTCCTTTTCCTTTCCTTTCCTTTCTTCCCTTCCCTTCCCCTCTGTCTCTTTTCTTTCTCTTTCTTTTTCTTTCTTTCTTTCTTTCTTTCTTTCTTTCTTTCTTTCTTTCTTTCTTTCTTTCTTTCTTTTTTTCTTTCTCTTTCATCTTAATAGAAGCTGCTAAGATAGCAACCCATTCTCTGCTGATAGACTTTGGTATTAGGCTAAATAAAATAGAGGACTAAACTATTTTGTAGGAAAATATTAGAGTGCTAGATTTTTTTTTGTTTTTTTGTGGGTACTGGGGGTCGACCTCAGGACCTCGCGCGCCAGTAGGCGCCTGTGCTGCTGAGCAATATCACTGGCCCCTTTTTTCGTATGTGGGTTCCAGGAGTCGAACTCAGGCCCTCGTGCTTGCCAGGCAGGCGCTTACGCCGCTGAGCCATAGAGTGCTAGATTTGATTTGTTGTTTCAGCCATTTGAGAATTTTTTGGAATCTAATTAGTAATTCAGCATCCTTTCATTGACCAGTATGTTGCAGATGTCAGCAGAATAATCATTAGAGAAAATGTTGACTAATTTAAGGTTGAAGGACCACCATCTAAGTTACTCCTCCTAGAATCCTTCTAGATTTATAACATTTCTTAACTAGTACTGTTTGGATTATTCAACAAGTTAAAGATTCTCCAACATGTGGCAACCATTACACAGTTCTTTCACCAGGGCATCATGAGATTCTTGATCATGCCAAAATACCAGTACTCTCTGTCGATAAAATTCCTTTGATTTCCAGTATAGCTCTTTAGGAAAAAAACAAAGCACTTACGTTGGTATGGTTTATTCTTACTGAACCTATGTTATTCCTAGAGATCACTATTTAGTTTGGAAACTGGTAAAAGTATCTTTAAAATCACTCATTTTAGGTTTATTGAGTACTTATTTGCAATATTTATTCTTTTTCATAAAGATTACTGACTCCTGCCATTTCAACTATTTATTCTATGAAATAATAATGATAAAATTGTTGTAGAAATCTGATATCAAACTGAATGGAAGACTCTTTGCACCTGAGGAGTTGGAAGGCCACTCTTACTACACAAGTGGGCTGATGAGAACCAGGTCTCAAATCATCAGTGCAGAGTCAGCTTAAAGTTCAGCTTAAATACATTTTTGCAAGCCGGAAATACAAAGCTGGTTGTAGGTTATTATATGATAGATTACATAGGCTAAGGCATATGTTGTCAGGCAGATTTGTTCTGGGCAGGCTTTGCTAGGCGGGTGAAATCAGGCAAGCATGTCTTTGATGGGGTTATTCTGTCCCAGGTGGAAAGTTCCTGGAATAGGCAAGCAAAACAGAATATGTTTATAGGCTAGAAAGTACGGGCGATGCAGCTGGATGCAGTCAGATAAGGCTGAGTCAAACAGTCTGAGGTTAGCTGGAGTGGTGGTCAAGGCGAGTTGAGTCTAACTACGTGACAGGCAGCATGGGCGTAGGCAGAGGCTACTAATTGATTTCTATTTTCTGCTATGAAATTTCTATAAGTTTGCCATTACAAAATGAATAGCTACTGTGTATTATGTGCCAGATGACTTACATTCAGCTATTACCCTAGCCCTGTGAGGTATGTGGTTTTTTTTTCTTTTTTGTGGGTACCGCGGGTCGACCTCAGGACCTCGCTCGCGCGCCAGCAGGCGTCCGTGCCGCTGAGCGATATCACCGGCCCTTTTCTCGTATGTGGGTTCCAGGAGTCAAACTCGGGCCCTCGCGCTTGCTGGGCAGGTGCTTACGCCGCTGAGCCATCTCACCAGCCTGAGGTATGTGTTTTTGTCCCAATTTTTCAAGTGAAGCCAAAATTTAGAGCTGTTTAGTAACTTGCCAGGAGAACACAATAGGCCCTAGGTATGACTCGAAAGCCTATTTTCTCAATCAGTAAGTTATCCTCCTTTGGGATACAATGGTTCAGATGTGGTCTTTTGAATAATTCTGGTCTTCAATTCCTTCTAATGGGCACTAGTCCCACCCTTTCCAGTCAACTCTTTTGAGTTGTCTCCTTGCCTAGAAAAAAATTTTCACTTTTTAAAAAGGTGGTGGTAGTAAAGTAGAAGAGGAGGAATTCTAGTTTGTCAGTTCTGCTGTGTTAACCTAGCATCGTTATTTTCAACTGGGGGCCTTTTGCTTCCCAAGTCTTTCTACACTGAATTTCTTTTCTTTTGCACCTCTATCTCATTCTGAGCATTAGACTTCCGCCTCAGTGTTCTTTCCCAAGTTAGTCCGAGAACTTAGGTGCATGTCATCCTGTCTGCCTTGTATCTATGCTCATCAGAAAGCCATTATCCGGTCTAATTGGTCTTGCTGGATTCCCCCAACTTTTCTTCCTCAGTGAGACGATTGTGATGGTCAGAGTCAAAATGTGAAAAATAGTTATTTTCATTATTTGCCTTACCTCTAATGAAGTCACCATCAAGACATCAGTTAGCAAACTTTTCCAGTGGACCCAGAAGAACTAGGGGACTTCAGAGAAAGCCAAGCATGTGCTGCACAGTCTGCCCATCCTCTGCCGATGGCAGAGGACTTGCTTGATTGTGTGTAACATATGTTTCTTCTAGAAAACTCTTTCTGCATTATCAGGAATTTTCTGGGGTAGCACAGATAGAACATCAAGGAAACAAACCTGCCATGACTGTCATACAGAAATCTTTCCAAGTTGTTGGGGTTTTACATGAAGAAGGGAAGTGGCATAGAGTGAGTCAAACCTACAGTGAGTTTGCTGTAGGTGACAATGGAGATGGTGCTGTGTTGCTCTATTTTGGATCTGGAATCTCTCCCAAAGACCCATATGTTAAAGGCTTGGTCCTCAGCTTGGTGCTATTGGAAGGTGGTGGAACCTGTGAGATTTGGGACCTAGCAGGAGGCCTTAGGTCACTGAGTGCGTACCCTTAAAAGCGACTGTAGGATGCTGGGCTCTTCCTCTCTGTTTGCTTCCTGGCCACCATGAAGCAAGCAGCTTGCTCCATCGCGTGCTCCCCTCTATGATGTACTGCCTCAACACAGGTCCAAAAGCAATAGGGCCTACTGCTCATTGGTTGAAACCTTGAACTGTGAGTCAAAATAAACCTTTCCTCTTTTTAAGGAGATTATTTAAGTATTTATTTTATAGTGATAGAAAGCTAATACATGTCTTTAGTTTTAATTTGAAAAGAGAGACAAGTATGAGACAATGGGATAGCACGTATATGTTCCTTAATGTGACTTAAGTGCTCTTTGGCACAGACAGCAGCTGTTAATGTTGTTATTATTGAATTCCTTGGCCCCATGTGAAATTTTGATCAGCTGCCTGAGGTCCCTTGCTGCCATTCCCTATTTAAGCCCGAGAGAGTATCTAAAGCTTGTGACTTCCACACAAGACACTTACTTACCTTCGAAAGGATTTGTGAACATTCTTCTCAAACTTCCAGTGATTCAGTCTCATTTAACTTTGAGTACAGAACAGAGGACAAATCTATGAAAAGACATTTGTTTTGGGTTTTAAAAACCCAGGAAAAGGGAATTAAAGCATGAAAGGAATTTCTTCCCATAACTAGGAACCCTCACTATTTCTTTAAAAAACTGAAGATAAATAGGAGCAAAGTGAGCTTGTGATAAATAAAAGGCAAAGCAAGATTTTTCTTTTTGCTAGTTCATAGTAATGGTTCTGTCGTGGATTATAGACATGGTTTAGGAAAGTCAGTTCAATCCAACTGAAATGATGTGAATGTGTCCCTGTGTCATCAGTCCAAAGGTAGATGCTGTTATCACGGATATTAATTACCACAAATTTAGCAGCTGGAAATAAGACAAACAGTTTTGAAGGTCAGAAGTCAAAATTGTCCCTGAGCCAAAATTAAGGTTGCTTGATTTTGAAATTCAGAGCCGTGCCCCTTCCTTGATGTGTGGCTCTTCCCTCACTTCTGAGTTTGCAAATAACCCTCTCTCTCTGTCTCTGTCTCTCTGTCTCTCTCTGTGTCTGTGTCTCTGTCTCTCTGTCTCTCTGTCTCTCTGTCTCTCTGTGTGTCTCTCTCTGTCTCTGTCTCTCTGTCTCTCTGTGTCTCAGTCTGTGTCTCTCTCTCTGTCTCTCTCTGTCTCTGTCTCTCTGGCTTTGGCTTTCACCATCACGTCTTCTGTGATTCTGACTCCTGTGCCTCCTTCCTTCACTTGTAAGTAGTCCTTGTGATCTCTGGCCCCTCCTCATAGTCCAGGACAGTCTCCTCATCCCAAGATCCATAACTTCACAGGTGCAAAGTCCCTTTTGCCGTGGAAGGTGACGTAGTTATGAACTTTGAGGATTAGAATGTGGACATCTTTGGCAGCCATTATTTTGTCTACCATAGTGTGGATTATATATTCTTCCCTTAGTCATAGGACCCAGATATTAGTAGTCCCAGTTTATATTTTGCAGTTAAGACTTCTAATGGGACAAGTTAGCATTCAAAGAAGCTGAAGTTAATCAAATAAAAAGCAGGTATCAGCATGTACTTTATCACATCACCAAGAGAATCCAAATAGTATGATAGTAAATTTGACTTCTTGTCATGTTGAATTCTTCTTTCAGTGCTATGTTATCAGAAGGAGGCAGTATTGTTATAATGTAATTTATATAATGCATTCCCCTGAGTGATGAACAGAATATTCCTTAGTATCCTCAGAGAATTAGTCTTTTTATCTCTTTTTATCCTAGATCAGCTACTCCAGCAATATAATATCCAGCAGTATAATATCTATATGCAAGAAATAAACCAGACTCACTAAATTTAATGTTCACTTAAATTCCTTTTGGAGTTTCTTTCTTTTCCTTTTTTTTTTTTTTTTTTGTCAGTTGTAAATGCTTTTTTTGGTTACTGTTGAGCCATTGACCTGCATTAGAATTAATCTAATTATAGGTCAGTTAGCTTTTTTTAGTAATTACCACTCAAATGGCTTTGACTTATATCCTTTAAATAAAGATGTGCCTTGAAAGGAGATTATCAACTTCAATTCATGTAGTAGCCTTAAGAAAACTTGCATTTAGCAATGCTTCCTGTAATGTGGTTTTAGCTATAGTAATGATACTAAATAGATAAAATTTAAGAACTTTGCCTTGATGAGTTGATTATTCTCATTCATTCTTTGTTAAAAGCCACATGGGTAGTTTCCATTCAGAGTCTGTTGGTAAAATGCCAAGCCTAATTCAGGAGAACTCCCTCCTTTTTCTCTAACCTGTCACCATTAATTCCCACATTTTCAGTTCACGCTGGCCTCAGCACCTAACCCCAAACTACCACCAGCCATCAGGAGGACTACTTGGAAGTTTTAGCTATCTGCTTCTCTCCTTCAATGACACTGTCTTGTCACCAGTTCAGGCTGGGGAGGTTCACTTGAGATTCGGGCAGCCCGAAGAAGAGATGCAGAGTGGTGAACTGATGGGTTAAACAGCTTTTATTTAGCTGCTTAATGGGTAAGTCCATCTGTTTAGCTGCTCTTGGGCCCCCAGCCACTGTACACGCACAGCAGTCCTTACCCCCTAGCCAGCCCTTCTTGGCTGCTTAGTCTCTCATCACCCTAGTGGCAGTTTACCTTTATACCAAAATACACAATAGTGGCCATAGACCAGTAATGACCTTGATGATATATGTTACTTACACTGGCTAGCATTGACATTGGTTATATCAGTTATTTCCGCTGAGACCAACAAGATGTGCTTACACCAAAATCATGCTGACTTGGGCCTAACGTCCACCGGAAATCACCCCCACACACAGCCTGAACTGAAATGTAGACTTTTAGGCTTTATTTTCCCCTACACTCATCCCTCATTTTATCTTAATAATGATAATGGGTACCACCTAATGAGTATTTATTAGGGTCTAGGCATTTCACATTCATTATTCCTAATTGTTATCTTGAGCTAACCCACTAATAAATGTTTGTTGAAATATTTGCCCTAGATACTAGAGATACAGCCAAATAGATATCCACATCCCCATGTAATAGTTGAGGAAAGTGGGAGGAATTATATGTCTATTCCAAGGCCCTGCAGTTCGCAAGTATGGACAAAGCCCAGATCTGAGTGGTGCAACAGCTTGGCTCACCCCATCCCTGGACCACTCCAGCTGAGGCACTGGAACTGCTACCTGATTTGGTTGGGATGTTTGAAAATCCATTCAACTCTTTACCTCAGGGCATAAGGTTACCAACAGAGTCAGAAATTAGAAGACACTTTAGGAATAAAGTTGAAAAATAGAAAACCCAATTACTCAGAATGCAGCTTCTACTATTAGTAATGAAAGGCTTTAATTTTTTTAAACTTTAGAATTTTGATGTACATACAAAACATAGAGCAAAGGAGGTGATGTATTCGAAAGTGAATGCACTCCAATTGAATTGGTCATAGTTCTGGGTGCATCCTTCCTGCTTTCTCTCAATCTCTGATGTGTACATCAGATGAAAGCAACGCTAAATTGTCAGTTGCGCACTGGCATTAATATGTTTCATAGTCTTTCATCTCACATAAAACTGAACAGAAAGGACTCAGTAGATTTACTTGATGGCTGAGAGCTGGACATTTAGGTTGGCCTGGGATATGGAGGTAATTTTGCTTTCATTTATTGAGTTTTCTGTTACAAGCATTTTAGGTTTCTGAAACCTTGTAGGAATAAGAAAGTTTTATATTGGGAAAGTAAAGATGATGAATTTCTGGAGAGCAATTGACAATTTGGCAATTTGTTTTGAAAATTTAAATGTGCATTTTGAGCAAAAGGCTAATAGGTAAAGTTATATGTATAAGAATGCTCATTACAACATTGGTTATAACAAAAAACTGGAAATAACATAAATATATATCAGTAGTCATTAAATAAATTATACACATTCATGAAGGTATGGCATGAAAAATGATTGTGTATATAAATACATTTATATTATATTGTTAAAGATTTTTTTTTTGTGGGTACCGGGGAGTCGACCTCAGGACCTCGAGCGCCAGCAGGCACTCGTGCCGCTGAGCGATATCACCGGCCCCTTTTTCGTATGTGGGTTCTGGGAGTCGAACTCGGGCCCTCGTGCTTGCCAGGCAGGCGCTTAAGCCGCTGAGCCATCTCACCGGCCCTAAAGATTTTTTAAAAGGTTGTAAATCCCACATTAAAAAGGCTGCACACGTGTGTGTATGTGTATGTGTGTGTGTCATGACTGGTAAATGCCAAAACATGTTAACTGCGATTATCACCAAGTAGCAGGATTGAGAATGATTTTCACTTCTTTGTAAATTTCTGTATTATCTGAAAATTCTTCTTTTGTTCTCTTTTATTCCCATTTCCCAGTTAGATCACCCAAACTCTCCCACCTCCTGTGCAAACACATATGCATTGACAACTATTGTAATGTGCTTTATGTAAATCTTGTAGTTTGTATGTACTCCAACTGTAATGGTTATTTTAGATACAATTTTAATTGGTTTTGTTCCTCTAGAGAACCTTTAGTAATATACTTACAAAATGTATTTTATATTTCTTTTATAGGTATTTCAAATTTACTTAGTATAATATCCTGTTTCCTACTTTTTTCTACCTAGTTTTATGTTTTTAGATCTATATCACTATGTGTACATCTAGTCTATTGTACAGAACTGTTGAAGTTTTTTTTTCATAGTGGAGGTATTGTAAAGTGTAGGAATAAGCAATTGCTACTTTCTAATCAGAAAAAATTCATTAAAGGTATTTTAATTGTAAAGAAAGAAGAGAAATAAAATAACCTTTCTTCTAATACAAGAGCATACATAAAGTTATAAGTTATTATGCATAGTTTTGTCAATGGAATTATCCAAATGGAGAAATATCTATTACACTGGACATTCTGCTTTACTAAGAACCTCTACATTAATAAAGTGTTTAGATGCATGGAACTTTTATAAATATAGAAAATTCAAAGAGAAAAGTGAATATTCTTATGTAAACTAAAATGCTTGACTTATTTTAGGCGACAAAAATTTCAAAAGACAAAGTTATTTCAAAAGTGGAAAGTAGTGATATGAACTTATTACTGTGTGTTCTCACTATATATTAGAAATGAAATTAATATCATTTAAAATAAAAGAAATATGATATTGAAATGCAAACAGAAATTAAAATCTCAAAAGGCTAGGAAACAGTTGATGGACAGCACAAGAAAATGAAAAGACAGGAAGCAATAAAGCCAGTTGGGAAAAACTGAAAATTTATATATTGAAAGTTCATAATTTTTAACATAAAAATCTAATAATAACTGCTAATCCCTTTCCTTTCTTTAAACTTTAATTTAAGGATTAAAAATAGAACTTCGAGAGTAACTTTATTCAGTCATAGCTTTCATACGATAGCTGCCAAATACCCTCAGTAAAGATTTATGTTTAACTTTCAAATTTTTCTTCAAAACAATATCATATTCCTAGATGAGAGGAGGTGTAAAAAAATCACATATGACTGTACATTAGAAGGAAAAATGGCAAGTTGAGAGTTGTATTTCAAAGCAGATATTACCGCAGTGCTATGATTTCAGAAAAGGTTACAAAGAACTGTTTCTCCTCTTTCCTATTCGGCTAGTTTTCTCTGACAACAGCAGAGAAGCTTTAGGACACAGCACTAGCAGACAATACAAAGGAACCTTACTAACAGTATTTTGTTGAAATAGGAGTTTCTTTTTTCCCTCCACTGTCCAGAATATTTGGCTTAGGTCATTGACTTCGGGGACCTAGAGGCAGGTCAGAAAAATAAGTGCAGCACGAAGTTTAATGTGAAAATGAAAAACCAAAATAGTCATCTGAGGGTTCAGGACCAAGTGGAAGAAGGGATGCTCACTAATATCGATAGATGGCTTGCAATGGTGAGAGGCCTGGCACAATGACCGGGAGAAGACGGTCATAGTCATTTTGCTTCTTGGGAAACTGGAGTTAAGCTAGAAACCAAAACTGTAGGATATGTTTTGGCTGTGAGACATCTTGAATTTGTCTTAGGTTCTCCAACCAAAAACCTCTAAAGTTAAGAAAAAAATACCAATTTTTAGACAATTTGATGTAACTTTAAAAATGTAGTCAGCATTTTATTCATTTCAGAATGAAATAGAATAACATTCTTGTTTTGCTAAGAATTTTTAAATCCTGAAAGTTCAAGCTTTACAACTTTTGGCAATTTTATTTAGCCTCCTTGTATATGGACTATATACATAATAAGGGAATTCACCTCATAAGGTTATTGAAAAAATTAATTTAAATAAGTCTTCTAAAGGGTTTAGGATTAGTTACGGCAGATAGCACATATTCAGTGTTAACTGGTGCTGGCAGGGGTTTGTAGGGAAGAAAGGGAGGCTGTATGTACCATTTGAGCATCTTTTTGCCTAAGACTCAGAGCTGAATTTTTATACCAATTGAGTTAGCATGTTGTAATGGTTTTGATAGATCATATTCCATGTGAAGAAGACATTATTTGCCGCTAATATTAGAAAATGAGACTCCTTGTAGATCTATCGCTACTAATATTACAGTACAAATCTTAGTCCATAAACCAAAGTATATAAAAAATGTTAAGTTTTAAGTTCTACTTCACGTTTTCATGCCAATGGGTGTTAGAAAACAATCTCGGTTAACTCAAATCTTCCCTGCTTATATGGGTCATAATCTCAAACGACTCAATTCTGACAGATTAAAATTCCAAATATTGACATCTTGAAATTCCCTTGGAGAATTTCCTTGGAGGTAGAAAGCCTAATTCTAGGAACAGAATTAGTTATACTATACAACAATGACAAAACATTAGTTTAAAAATATATCATTTGTAGCTGGGTGTGGTGACGCACACCTGTAATCCCAGCACTGTGATGCATAGGTGGTCATTATGATGCATATTGTAAGAACAAATCAAAGACAGCTGAGGCAGGAGGATTGCCGCAAGTTAGAGGCCAACTGGGCTACACTGAGTTTAAGGCTGGCCTGAACTACATAGCGAGATCCTGTCTTTTTTTTTTTTTTTAAGCATATATTTTACCAGCATTTCTTCAGCTGAATAAAGCTGCATTTGCGTGAAGAAGCTAATAAAGGGTGTTGCTCTTTCATCACCAGTATAGTTTCTGACAGATGCGTGGTCTGTGTGTGACTGCATATGGAATGGATTTCTGCACATCCAAAGCAACACAGAAGCATGGCACTGAAGGTGGGAAGGTTCAATAGGGAATGCTCGTGTTGATGTACCTTGAATCATTAAAGAATTTCCAAAAGAGCAGCACCAGGTAAAGAATGAGTGTAAATGCATTCTTCAAGGAAAGCCATGCCCTAAAAGAAAAAAGGAGCCATTAGTTGTGAGGCAAGGCTTAAAAATATAGTTGATTATGAAAGCAGCTCTTATTATTATTTTTTTTGTGGGTACCAGGGTCGACCTCAGGACCTCGTGCGCCAGCAGGCACCGGTGCCGCTGAGCGATATCTCCGGCCCTTTTTTCGTATGTGGGTTACGGGAGTCGAACTCAGGCCCTCGCGCTTGCCAGGCAGGCGCTTACACCACTGAGCCATCTCACCAGCCCAAAAGCAGCTCTTAAAGACATCCTCTATACAATTGTCTATTGTCTATCCTGGCAGTACACTTTTTTATGTATTAAATTTTCTTTTTAGATTTTTTGGTTTTTTTTCCTTTCCTTTTTCTTTTTAAAGTTTTCCCCCACTTTGTGCACTTATGTGTGGGGTGTGTGTGTGTGTGTGTGTGTGTGTGTGTGTGTTACTGGGGACTGAACCCAGGCCTTTGCTCTGAGCCCAGCCCCTTTTTTATTTTTTATTTTGAGACAAGTTCTCACTAAGCCCTTGAATTGCTCAGCCGGACTTGAACTTGCAATCCTCCTGCCTGAGCCTACCAGAGAGCTGGGTTTACACCTGTCTCCTACCATTTTAAATCATCAATATTATTTTTTATAATTTGCTATGCTATGATTTCATTTTTGCATCATTTCCAATACTGTAGGTATAAATTGTGTGAACACTTTTAAAGTTCTAATTCATTTCATGTATTTTTCTGCAAATTTGACTCCAAAAAAGTGCATAATCAAAATGTTGACTTTGTCTATGTAATCATTATGCATGTAAACGTGTCAAAGCTTTCTCGATAAGGGAAGAGATGTCCTTTTTGTACATCTGCATTTGTAAAAGATAAAATTTCTCCAGATATTGACTATTTGGATGTCTGCACATGTGGTGTTAGACCCATGGCAGTTTTTCTCAATCTTATCAAAAGACTTCACATGTCCCTCATGGAATTTCAGATGATTGGCTATAAAGCTGGGTGTACACAATTACCAATCATAGTAATATTGTAGCAGAAAATGCTCCCCCAGCCAGTATACTTCAGTTTGTTAGTTGCCCAGGTAACAGTTCTGGTTACAGTTCCTGTTACTTTTGTTTCTTAGAAACTGGCTGGTCACTGTGATGCATAGGTGGTCATTATGATGCATATTGTAAGAACAAATCAAAGACAGCCAGTACTCTGTGTTTGTACTTCCCCTTGCAGACCGCATAAAATCCTGCCTCCCTGAGCCGCTGGGGCCTGATATTTTGGGAATGATCCTGATCAGTGCCCGTCATGTAAAATAAATCTGTCTCCAAATCCTGGGTGTCATTTCAGTGTTTCTGCTTGCCGTTGCAAGATGTGTTTATACATTTCACTTTTCTGACTAATTTCTTTATGAATATAGCTCATCTGCTCATAACTTTTACACCAGTGCAGCTGTCATTAGTGCAACTGAATGCTTATGCTTTTAAAACTATGTTATTACTGTCTATTTTATTACATAGAATTGCCTCTGAATTGTTCTATCATGCTTTTGTTTGTCAAATAAATCCCTTTTAAAATGTAAATAAATGACTTAAAGAATTTTAAATGTTTTTTTCAGACTTAAATTTTTGGGATTTTGATCTTTCTGGATTTTAGAATTTAGAGATTTTGATCTTTTGGATTTCAGCATTTGGGATTATAGTGTTCAGGATTGCATCTTTGGGATTACGGACTAAACTGGCCCTTAACTGGGATTACATGTATATCTGAGATTACACGTATGTCTTAGTGGGGTCGTCACCTGTTTTACTGCTATCATCTGGCTATGCTACTATCTGCTGAGGCACACATTCTAGGCCTGGCTGCCAGCCCCCCAAAGTTTACAGCTGTGTCCTCTTTGTGTTGAACACTAGTTTCTGTGATTTAGGGGAGAGTGAGAAAATGCATGGGACACTAAACGGCCTACCCCAATCCTCTATAGCTTCTGGCTTGTGACAAATGATTCTGCTGCTCCTATGCTAAGCAACAAAGGTACTCTATGAAACTATTTCTGTCCCCTTTTTAAGTCTAACAACCACACTCGGTCTCTACTATATTGTTTCTGTGTCATTAGCACAGGGTGAACCCTGGGGTTTGTCATCTTTCCAGATTATTTTGAAAGAGTAATATTCCTTCTGTTCCTGGATCTTCAAAATTATGGAGAAGGGAGTATTCTATTATACCTTAAACCTATCATCCACCCTAGTAAATCCAAGAGAAGGCTGAACACAGGTCTGTCCTTAGATACCCGGCATCTAAGTGCTTTCTTTTCCCTCTGATTTCTCTCCTTTTTCACAAGTCTAGAGAATCTTTAGTCTTGAGGAAAAACTGTCCTTGACCCATCAGGTATTTTCTAATTCTTTTGTCTCAAATCTGGATCTTGGCTTTTGAAATTTGAAAAGGTAAGTATTTGATAACTCTTGGTTGAGGAATGTCTGCTTCATAGTCTAGCTGCCTCAACAAAGAATGCAACAGGAAAAACAAACAAACAAAAAACAAAAACAAAACCATCAACAATATTGACTAATACAGCAAAGTACATCAAAGTGGGAAGAAGTGTCTGTTTTCCCCATTCCATCTTAAAACTGCATTTTAAATACATGTAAGTACTTACCTTCTGTAACGAATAGTCTTCCAACTTAAAATATTTTCCTTGGTTAAAAAGCGTGACTCACTTTATGTGCTATTGAAAAGTGCTTGATTTTATCTTTTCAGCTCAAATTGTAAATATGAATTACATCTACTATGTGCATATAAATAGTCCTTGTTATGGCTTGTGTCTAGATGTCCCCCCAAAGCCTCATGTGGTCATAGGTGGGGCTTTTTCAGAGGTGGCTGGATCTAGAGTGCATGATGCTGGGATTAAGGGTGTATGATTACTAAATCAGCCCACTGATTGGTTTGGTACCTAGTAGCCTAGATAGAGTATAAAAGGGACAGAATGAAGCTGCTAATGTCCCTTGCTTGCTTTGCTACCTTCTGCCCACCATGAACTGTTTCTCCTCTGTGATGCCCCTCTGCCATGCCACCCTGCCTTGGAGCCAGCCGACTACGGACTGAAACCTCTACAAACTGGGCCAAATAAACCTTTCCTCCTTTGAGTGTTGGGTATTTTGTCTCAGCAACAAGAAAAGTAACTAAGACAAGTCCTATCATCAGCCTGCTGGATGAGGATTCCTCTCTGTTTTCAGTCCCTTTCCTTGCCTCTTTCTTCTTCCATAATCTGTCATCTGTTTTTTTTGTTTTGTTTTGTTTTTGTTTTGTTATTTTTTTTGGTACTAGGAATCAAACTCAGGACCTTGCGCTTGCCAGGCAGGCGCTGTGCCACTGAGCTATATCCCCGGCTGTCATCTGTTCTTTAGTGGCCTCTTATTCCCCTTCAAATTCATTCCATTCTCCAATTTTGTCATTTTATATTCCATTATCCAAAAGAACATGTAGTTTTACTTTTTTGTAACATTTGACTGTGATTGCATGGCATTTTCTTAAGGAGTCCAGACACTACAAATCTTAGGCAGAATCTAAGAAAAACTTGAAAACAGAGACATTTGATGGTGATAATATTAATTTTCAAAGTTTTGGTAACTTCAAAGGCCTATATTCTTTTATTGCATTTGAATCATTGTTACATGAGCCCCTTGAAATATGATCTGGTTATGTACATCTTTCTAGAACTTTGAGGGGATCCAGATTGACATGACTATAGCCATCTTTGTTATAAACATCATTTTTCCTGCCAGGTCACCTTGGTACTCCAAATCCTACAGGATAAACAAAGTTGTTAAGATATTCACCTAGGCCAGGACTATTTCTGAACTGATGTTTGAAATGTTAACAGTTTTTGAGAAAGCCCAGGTACATTCCAGTTGGCGGATGTCCACCTTTTTCTAGTTTAGCATAGACTTTCCTCCTGCCATGGGGTGTGAGGATCCTCCTGTCTTGCTGTCACCCAAGACATTTTTCTGTCTATAGGTCCCTAAGTAAATTTCTGTGCAATCCTGGATTTGTTTACTTCCTTACTGGGTCTTTCAGCCACTTCCTCCATTGGCAGCTGTTTTTCAAAAACAGACTTGTGAGATGAGGGGCATATAATTAGCTGTTCAATCAGTATTTATTGAATCAAAGAACAGTAAGATATTTGACTGTTTTCAAACAATAATGCATAGCTTGACCAGCCTAAGTGACACATACTACAGTGTATGTCTGCAATAGTATTTCAAAACTGTAAATGCAGCAACAATTATGGGTAAAATTGTGTTTAAAATTGTACTTCTATATTAGAGTTCTCAGCTAGAAAAGAATTCCTTAACACATTTAAGGAAGAAGTGAGCAGAATGAAGTACATTTTGCACATAGGAACAAAAGATAAAATATTTATAAAAATGAGCATTGAAATATATAACACTTAATATTAGGAACTAAAGTACAAAAGTATGACACCAACCTGGGTTTCAGTTTGGGTTCTACCAATTATTTGCTAGGAAACTGGCCAAATAATTTAATATTTTGAGTATCAGTTTTCCCTTTAGTAAATTTAAGTTTTGAATTAGAATCTCTACGTTTCTATCATTGTTTTATTCTTGTATTTCCTTTGTTTAAAAATATATCAGATAACAACAGAAAGAATAAAGATAATTTTAAAAAATAAAATTCATTGTAAGTCAATCATTCTAAAAATTGGGATACAATTATTTTTGCTTTTAAAAATAATTTAAAAGCATTTGGGTTGGGGATGTAGCTCTGTGGTAGATGACTTGCCTTGCATGTGCAAGGCACTAGGTTCAATCCCTAGCACAGGACAGGGTGGGAAGGATGGTGTTTTAATTTCCGACTGATAAAATGTTTCAGTTTCCAAACTGATCAATATAGAAACTATAAAACTAGCAACTTTATTATTATACATACAGTTTGTAAAGGGGACAAGGCATCTAGTGTCATAAAGAGATACTTCAGGTAAAATGCTAATTTCGGCTTAATTATAATTTCTTTTTTTTTCTTTTTTTTTTTTTGTGGGTACCGGGGGGTCGACCTCAGGACCTCGCGCGCCAACAGGCGCCCGTGCCGCTGAGCGATATCACCGGCCCCTTTTTCGTATGTGGGATCCGGGAGTCGAACTCGGGCCCTCGCGCTTGCCGGGCAGGCGCTTAAGCCGCTGAGCCATCTCACCGGCCCTAATTATAATTTCTTTTATAACAAAGTTTTATAGGTACCATATATACGTGTTTTTTATAAATCTTTCAGAATAGAATACTGTAAGGGTTTTGTTCATTTGTTTCTGTTTTGTTTTGCTGAAGTGTGTAGAATTTTTAAGGCATATGTTAATTTAGGGAAAGGTTTCCAAATTTAAGCAAAGATTATTACTCTTTGAATTATCTGCTTTTATTATGTTAATTAAAACAAAACTCTACAGAGTGCCTAAGTACCTCTCAAGCCACATAAAAACACCCAGTTGATATATAAGAATTCTAAAGAAAATTTACACAGTTTGGTGAAGAAAACAACCTATACTGAAAGGCAATTAAAATAGAGCTATATCACCATATATTTTAAATAGGAAATGCATGCGCATTGAGCCGAGTAATCATCATTACTCTTCTACCTGTCTTCTGGAATAGATTCTCTTAAAATTCTGATATCACCTCCTTTTCTTTCCACCTGATATAACTGCTTCTCACATTCTAATGTGCACAATCACCTGGGAATCTTGTTAAAATTCAGATTCTGACTAAGAGGCCTGTGGTGAGGTCTGAGACACTGAGCTTTTAAAGGGATTCTAGGTGTTTCCCATCCTACTGGTCTTTGCATCAGATTTTGAGTAGCAAGGCCTTAATTTAAACTATAGAGACAGGAGTTGAAATGACAAAAGAGAAGACATGTCAGGGTTTCCTTTTTTTGGTTTGGTTTGGTTTGGTTTTGTTCCATAGACTAACCAAAACACAGACTGAAATTCTTAGGTTATTTACTTGGGACGATTCGAAGATTAGATTACTTTTCTTTGTTCCTCACTGGTGGCTTCTCTATTCCCACAAAAGGAGAAGTTCTTAAATACAGACACCTGTCATCTAGTATGCCATAGGTAAATATTGTATGTGACTCCCAGGCTAGGAGTCCTTAAAAAGTGGGACCCTACTATGCCTGATCAGGATGCTTTCTAGGAAGAGTCATGGTAAAGAGACTCTGCATGATTTTATTAAAGAGTAAATTGTGCCAAAACTTAGATCAGTGAATAATTTAACAATCATTTCTGTCTGGCTTTAGAATGTATCACTATAATAGAATTTTCAGGAAATGTATTTTCTAATTACATTTTACTTAATAATAATGGAGATTGTATACTGTGATCATATACCAATATTGTGGTGTTGGTGAGGAAGAGATAGGGATGTGGATCTGCCTGAAAGCACAAGAAAGCTTTGTAGGAGGGAGGTCTCTGATAATTTTTTTTTTCTATGATGATACATCTGTTGAAAGGCAAGAGTTCAACTATCAAGTTCTTATGCCACTCAATGTAACTCAAATGAAATGGCCTTCTCATAGGCCTTTTTTTTTTTTTTTTTCCTTTATGGTACAAACACATACTATGTATCCATCCCTAAACTAAGAGCTTTCAATGCAGTGGCTTACTAGGTGCTCACTACACACCTCTGAGGTAGATGCCATTTTGCCAACAAAATAAGAATATAGCCTATTGAGGAACATTTTGAAAAAACTTTTGAGAGAAACTTAACCCACCAGAAATGTTTGTAAAAAGTTCCATTATTTGGTTCATTCTATATGAATAAGTATATATATATAGTATATATATATATACTATATATATATACTATATATATATACTATATATAATAAAATTAGGAAAATTTAGGATTATTATTCACTTCATTAAAAGAATGTCCAACAGGGCCAGTGAGAGGGCTCAGCAGCATAAGCACCTGCCTGGCAAGCGCAAGGTCCTGAGGTCGACTCCCGGTACCCACATAAAAAAAAAAAAAAAGAAAGAATGCCCAACAATTAGACCTTTAAGTGGTTTTTGAGTTACATATAATTAACATATGTATAATTTTCTAGGTTAAATATATAAACTGGGGCATGTCTATAACACTGTCAATTTGCCATTTGTCATTTTGATTACTGAGGAAGTGAATCTATTACCTACTAGTGTTTCTGAAATTAACCAGATTGTAAGAACCATCGGGAGTGACTGTTAAAACTACACAATTCCTATTACCCTACATGGAGGCTCTGAATCAGTAGATCTGAGGTGAGGTCCAGGTATTTACATAATACATTATCCATATATTTTTTACAATGAAGCGAATTTTAGAAATACCAGTCTACTGAATAAAGCTTGGGTTTCATTAAAGCCTTCCATGGTCGCACCTTAAAGAACATTTCAGGCATCTCTAACATTGTTATGGTTTAGATCTGCAGTGTCCCCCAAAAGTTTCATGTGTGTTTTGGAAAGTGACTGGATCATGGGGACACTATACTCATCAGTGGATTAATCCATGGATGGGTTCATGTAGCTGAATATATTGTTAGGAAGTGTGGCCTGGTTGGAGATGGGTAACTTGGTGCAAGACTGGATGGATGTATTTTGTTTTTTGTACTGGGAATCAAACTCAGGACCTTACACTTGCCAGGCAGGCGCTTGTGCCACTGAGCTATATCCCCGGCCCCTGGACAGGTGTATTCTTGTCCCCAAATCCTCCTTCTGTCTCTGCTTCTTGGTTGCCACGGGACAAGCAGCTTTCCTCTGCCATGCTCTTTCACCATGCCAGTTTGGCCTTGGATCCAGCCAAACATGGATTGAACCCACTGGAACTGTGAGCCAAGTAAACCTCTGCTCCTTTAAATTGCAGGCAGTGAGTATTTTGAACCAGCAATGGGAAAAGTGACTAATACAAACGTTAACCTATTGTTATTGTTTAGATCTAGAATGTCCCCCAACAGGCTCATGTGTTTAGAGGTGGGGTTTTGGAAGGTGAGTGGATCAAGGGGGTGCTACACTCGTCAGTGGATTAATCCATTGAAATGTGCTGAATGTGCTGTTAGGAGGTACGGTCTGGTTGGAAGAGGCAGGTCACTGGGGGCATAGCTCAAACATCTCCCCCTCCTCAGCTCCTGGTCACTCTTTGCTTCCTGGTTGCCATGGAATGAGCAGCTGTCCTTTGCCTAGGCCCTTCCACGGTACCATTTCTGCCTTTTAGTCCTTAGCTGACTGTGGATTAAAACTTCTAAAAACTGTGAGCCAAAACACACAAACCTTTCCTTGTTAAAGTTGTGGCTGTTGGGTATTTTGTCCCAGTGGCAGTAAAGTAACTAAAACACCTGTAAAAATTATCTATTCATTATTCCCAAATAGATACTTTCCTCCTTGCACCTTGACTCAGGCTGTTCCTTCTGCCTAGAATATCCTTTGTCCCTGTCTTTTTCTACAATCTTATTTATATGTCAAGGCTCAGCTCAAATTTTAACTTCTCTACAAAGGCTTTCTAGGCCCCCACAGCCACGATTATATTTTCTCTTTTGTGTATTCCCATAACTCTTTAAACCTCTATCACAGTGATTCTCAAAGTGTGTTCTTGTACTGCAGCATTAGAACCACCTGAGAATGTTAGAAATGAAAATTCTTGGGAACATGCCACACCTAATGAATCAGCAACTCTGTCTATAGTGCCCAGCAGTGTGTTTTGGAACCACCCTCCAGGGAATTTCAGTTTACTGTGAAGTTTGAGAACCACTGCTCCAGTATATTCTGTATTTTATTATTATAGGCATACTCTGTTTTATTGTGCTTCACTTTATTGTACCCTACAGATACTGCACTGTTTATACATTGAAGGTTTGTAGCAACCCTACACGGAGCAAGTCTGTTGGTGCTATTGTTCCAAAAGCTCAGATTGTCTGCATTTTTAAAATTAAGGTATGTAAATTTTAAAAAGATATAATGCTATTACATACATAATATACTACAGTATAGTGTAAACATAACTTTTATATTCACTGGGAAACCAAAAATTCATTTGACTCATTTTATTGCAATATTAGCTTTATTATAGTGGTCCAGAACAAACCTACAGTATGCTGGAGGTACACCTGTACTATATTAAACCTTTTAGCCTCTTCACAAGAAGGTAAAGAAAGTTCCACAAGAGCAGAAACACTGTTTTCACCCTTCGTAGTGCTAAGTACAGTGCTTTTCACTTAGCGGATCACAATAAGTCATGCTGAATCAAATTACTACTATTTCTTTTGTGTCAAGGTCTATGTATGCAAGATAAATAGACATTAGTTGGGTCAATTTTTCATTTTAATCGTGTTTAAGAAACTTTAAAGGTTGTAACTGATTGATTCAGATGCAGAAACATGTCAAGTGTAAAGAGGACTAAAAGGAACTGTCCTTATTTTTCAACATGAGATAATACCTCTTAGTTTTGTTCTAAACTTTTTATCTAATACATATGATGCCTCATTAATGTTTACTAACAATAACAACCTCATCTGGAAGTTTCTTTTCTTCTCTTACCACTCAGGTTTTTAAGGCTTGAAGAAAAATATACTTTTAAAAATTTCTTAATTGGGCTTCAAATTCACATGGTTCTATACAGTAAATATTTTAAAAATAAGCATTGCATAGGGTCCCTATATGCTACTTATGGATCAATAAGTTTGAGATATAACTTACTAGAAAATAATATAAAGTATAAAGTATCATTTGCTTTAGAAAAGGTCAACATAATGTTTAGAATTTACAACACTGAAAAACAACTATCTATAGTGATTAATAATATTTAATTTATTAGTGCTCAAAATTAGGTAACAGGTTCAAACAGCCACAGGATTCTTAAATATCTAAAATAACAAATAGTAGAACAAAATACATGAGAGCCACAGTAGCAAAGAATCTATACAATAAACAGATTCACTGATATTATTCTGCTTTCATAGAATACCTTTCTTTTTAAGAAAATATAAAAATGAAATATTAATTCCTGTCAAAAATCCAATAATAAATAAACAATTACTTCATGGAACTTAATTATGAGCTTATTCAAACAAAAGAAGTTACAATATAACTGGAAAATAAAATAGTCCATATAGTTTGTTGTAAAAAAAAAATCAACAAATCTGATTAAATTCCAGGGGAAAAAGTCTCCTCAATTATGAATTACTTTTTAAAAACAAAAGCATACTTTGTGATTAGGTGTCTTCATACTTCATCTTACCACTAGAAAAATTTTTTGGTTTGTTTTAGGAAAAACCATCAAATATTCCCAGAAAAGACTTCATTTCATCAGCTTCATCATCAGGATGATACCTACTTGGGGGTGGGGGAAGAGCAAATAAGAAATAACTATTGTTACACAATCTGTTTTAAAATATAGAATAAATAATGTAATACTAAAAAAAAAAACAGATAAACTTGAAGATTGCTGTGAGGTTAATATATTGAATCAATTTCAGTATGTATAACCTTGTATGAAGACTGTGGGTAGAAAAAACAGACTTCATAAACTATAAAAAGTTAGGACCAAGTCTCTTAGATATTTCTTTAAGCATACTAGAAAATATTGTCATTTAATAAAATGTGAAGAGGTTTCTGATTTTTTGAGTCTTCAAGGAGAGAGAAATTGCTATAATTTCCCTTTAAAAAATGGCCAGTAATGGGCCGGTGAGATGGCTCAGCGGCGTAAGCGCCTGCCTGGCAAGTGCGAGGGCCCGAGTTCGACTCCCGGATCCCACATACGAAAAAAGGGGCCGGTGATATCGCTCAGCGGCACGGGCGCCTGCTGGCGCGCGAGGTCCTGAGGTCGACCCCCCGGTACCCAAAAAAAAAAAAAAAAAAAAAAAAAAAAAAAAATGGCCAGTAATGAGGGCCGTGATATCATTTGACTTTTTCACTGAACCTGTTGAGTTGTGGAATAATTGGTCAGCTAAAATATGATTTGAACTTTTGAATAATTAGCTGATCTCATCTGTATTTCTCAAATGACATTACACTTTATACAATAAATAAATATACTACGTTCAAATCAGTAAAAGTAAGTATCAACTCAACATAATGCTTTATAATTAATAGCATCAAACATAAAGATTTTTTAAAATTAAGATATTTGATGTTGTGAAACATCTTAAGGAGTTTAGCTCATTAGGGGGTCTATAATTTCAATGTCTTTACTAAAGTGTTTAGATTCTGATCTTTAAAATCAACCAAGGAAAAAGGAATGCTGAATTTCTTTAAAAAGTTTTTATTGGTATAATCTTGAAATGCATCTAAAGAGTTCTTACCTAAAATCAGTTTCCTTTTTAGAGTCATTGTTTCTAACAAAAAAATCCACTTCCATAAAATTTGAAGATTTGGGATTTTTTTTGGAGTGAGTAAAGCATAACCTCTCAATCACTGGTGACAGATTTTGTTGTTTTCTTTCTTGTAAATGGACCTATATTTTGATGTAAAAAATAGCAATCGTTGAAAGTTTAAGTACTCAGGGAAAATGTGTAAGAAAAAGATGTGCTTCTGCTTACAATGTTTGCATTTTCAGCTTGTTGAGGTAATTGTGTCAGGGAGGATGCAACAAACTTGTCCTTAGCAGAATTTGATAAATAAGTGCCCAGCTTCTCATGTGATGAAACAAAACTGAAAATTAAAATTAATTATTTGTAAAATATGACAAATAAGAAAAACAAAACATTATAATTTACATTAATAGTGATTCTGTTGAGAATATGATTAAAGTTCTTCATATCTGTCACAAAAATGATCCTCTGTTGCTTATACTCATGGAGCATTTGATATAGTTCCTTTCTTTACACCAAACTATAATGTTCCAAATTAGATACTAATTTTAATATATATGCTGCTGAAGCAAGCACAAATTATATACTAATTTTAAGTGACTATAGAAATAATTGTTCAATAGTTTACTTTATAATCAAGTCTTATGCATAACCCAGAAGTCTATAAATCTTTTCTTAATTCTACTTGCTTTTCTAAATTCTACTTTCGATCTCCTTTCCTTATTCTGGTCTTACTATAAATAAACAACTCTAGTTATCTTTTTACATATAACTGTATATGAGAATTTACTCACAAACTTCTGTATTAAATACACATTTATTATTCACTACCATATGCTATGTATTATTCTAAGAGCTGGATATAAAATGGTAAACAAACCCTTAGGAAGTTGCTATCTAGTAGAGGAACAGACAATGAATAAAAATAAATACATACATAATTGCAGATGCTGAACTTACACGAAGGAAATGAACTAGTAATGTTATAGGAAATAACAGTGTGGGGGCATAAACCCACTTTATTTATTTATTTATTTTTTGGTACTGAGGATTGAACTCAGGACCTCGCACTTGCCAGGCAGGTGCTTGTGCCACTGAGCTATATCCTGGACCCAAACCCACTTAAAAAGATGACCGTCAGTGCATTTCTGAAGGGTTGAGAATTTAAGATGACACAGGCTAAAATGTAACAACCGCGTAAGAAGCAATGAGTAGTAGTAGGGGTAGGCAGGAGACAGTCACATATACAGATGGAACTGGATCTTTCTATTTTGGATTAATAAATATTATATATACATGACGAGGAATTAAATAGTTTTAAAAGGATGTCAAAGGAAAAACAAGTCTTCTTTCCACCCCAGATCTTTGGGCCCTGCAGGCCTTCCCTGGAGCAAATTTCTTAAGAGGCTTCTGATTAGGATCTATTTTTAAACCTATTTATCTGCTGTTGGTCACTTCTAAACTTCCAAAATTACTTGTAGTTTTTAAAAGGTATTACACACAAAACTGTTCTTGTGCTTTGTTATCTTCCCACTTGTGATTTGTCTAATTTTTGCTTCTCTACACCTTTGTTCTATTTTGTTTTTATTCTATTTTGTTTTATTCTATTCTATTTTGTTTTGTTCTATTTTGTTTTGCTTTGTTCTATTTTGTTGCTTATATCTGTCTATTCTATCTGACTCAAAGTTAGAACCAATGAATGGAAATGATAAAAGGACAAATTTTAGGACAGTATTTTAAAAAGCTATTGAATGGTCTGTGAAATTCAAACATGGTTCCAATCCCAGAGATCATAATTCAGTAGGACTAGGTGGGCCCAGGAATGTGTATTTTTAATATGCAACCCTTAAGTGATTTTGTTGCAGGTGGTTTGACAACAGCACTTTGAGAAACATATCTCTAATATTAAGAGGGTTCAGGTTGGTAATATCTTATAGCTTCTCTGACATCTAATGACTTGATTCCTATGTCCAATTATGTGTCAAAAGGATATAAATTTGTAAGAATTACAAACTAAAGTTCAAAAACTTGCCTGTTTGACATTTCTCTTTGGAATTTGCTCTTTGACTCTTGGAGGGGTAATTTGCTTCCCCTGGTACTTGAACTCAAAGTGTTTCCAAATTCTATATAAAGAGATAACATTTTGAAATAAAATGTCAGGAAACAGCTAAATGAAGCTTTTTACACATTCTACAATAATCTCTCCAAAAGATATGATTTGGTTAGGAAAGGAATGCATAATTCTTCTCAATGATCAAATTTAATTTGCTTAGAGAAAATAATGGCACAAAGCTAATGGAATGAAAGTATAAAGCACATAGGTCAGCTTTAGTCCACCACTATGGACTTATTTATTTTTTAACTCAGGTAAATGATTAAGTTGAAATTCATTCAGTATTTTCAAAGGTCTACATATTTAAAATGCTCTAAACATGGAGGGAAAATAGCATTTATTGAGACTGATTTTCCCAGTGACAAAGCTATACCCTCAAAAGATTAGGCCACCCCAAGAAGCAGTTGCCTATTAACTTGCCATGCATAATGATATTTAATGTTGAGATAGGGATCAGTAGTTGCCCAGTGATAGAGGAAACCATGTCTAATAATCCGACATCCTGAGGTTTTCCATGCCAGTTTTGTGAAGGCAGTTGTATTCAAATCCTGACCCTAAAACAATATTTCAACTTCTAACTGCTTCCCTTGGAAAGAATTTTTTAAGAGCACAAAGTGAGGAATATTAAGAAGCAACAAAAGTGTAATAATGGTGGGAGTAAGAGTCTACACTGAGAAGGCTGAGGCACTGATTTCCTTCTGTCAGCCCTCATGGGGTGGAGTATCTCCATTTGTTATCTCGTCAAATAACCAGATTTTCAATTTTTGTTTTAGTGACATGAAGTGAAATTTCTTGTAACTCAAAGAACTAAGTCTCATTACTTTGGGTTTGTATATGATTTAAATATAGTTTCCACTACAGAAGAAACAAATCCTTTATTTATTTATACCAGAAAAGTCAATATTTTGCCTGGAAATAAAAGTTACTTTATTTTCTTTGCAAGCATCTGAATACTTTAAAAAATCAAATATTTTTATACTTCACAAATATCAGTAAATCTTGTGTGGTCTTAGAATGGAGAGCAGGACAGTTTGCTTTGTGAGGGACAGTTCAATGGTCTGAATTTGAATAGAGTCTTCAACAAGAGAGAGGAGCAAGAGAATAGAAAAAGCTGATTTGCTATATCATCATCATGAAATAACCATGATCTCTGCCCTTAGGGGAGAAAATGCCCTTTGTAGAAGGATCACATTTTCAGTTTTGTTAAAAATTATAGTCTTAATGCAAAAAGTCTAATTAAACAAGCACATATAAAAAGGCAAAGAAAATTAGTTCTAGAAGCCAAAATAAATTACTTCATGCTAAAACATAATTCTACCTGATGTCTTTGTCTTCTCAGTATCGGCTGAAAAGCTAGTAACTTCTATTAAGTTTTCATCATCAAAATCATCCCAAACTTCATCTCCCAATTCAAAGTTCACATTTGAAACTTCTGAAAACGAAGAGTAGCTTTTATCTGCATCTGTCAAATTTTGGTTTCCAGATACATTAAAATTTCTGTTGAACACCACTGTCTGAGGAGCTTTCTCATTTGAAGTTGTAGAATAGTTCCATCTAGAAAAATCTGTTATATGTACATATAAAAAAGAATAGGTACTTTTAAAACCACAGGCATCATTTTAGGTTGATATATCAAACATATCTTTCAACTACTAAGCAGAGTTCTTGAGTAATACTTTTCAAAAGTTCTGTGTCAAGCATTTTAAATACATATTGTGTTTATTTACCGTATAAATGTACTGATAGTTACACTAAATTTAATTTTCAATGGATTTTAAAAATTATTTTTTTCTCTTAATTCATATTTGAAAATAACTCTATTCCAAGATTAAATTACAGTAGCTCCTAAAATAGTCTCCGTCCTCTATGGAGATCTTCTTACTAGTTAATTTCGAATGCTGTTATGAAATATATTTTTCTGAAATCTACCCTTATTTTTCTTCTGGTAAAAAATTTTCAGTGTTACCATTGTTCATACCCTGGATTTAGAGCCAGACTACCTGGGTGAAGGTTCCACCTCTTTTGTTAATTAGTTCTATGATTTTAGACAAGTAATTTAAAAGTCCCTGAGCCTAGTTATCTCCCTGCAGAATGAGAATAACAATAGTACCAATTTCAAAAGATTGTTATGGAGATTAAATGTCTTTACTTGTACAGTTTTGCATAATGATATACTAAATAATATTTGATAACTGCCTTTTGAAAAATGTATACATAAATATACATACATGTATATTATCAACTTTACTTATATAAAGGATGTATACTGCACAGTTTATGAATAATAATATATACAGCTTGCTTAACTGTAAATTCTATATAGTTAGCTGATTTGTACTGAATGATTTATTTCATTGATTTGCCACTCTTCTATCTATAGCCAACCTATCATTGCAATTGACAAATGACTATAGTGCTCACATGAATGTTGTTTGATGTTTGTTGACTTTAACAAGTGAGATGAAAGAAAACATCAAAGTCATATGTAGGAACTTCACTTATTCATCTTTGATGTAAGCAGCATCTTTGCTGAACTAAATAGTAGTTTTCATACATTGGAAATACATTCCCTTGATTCTCTTGTGTGTTATTGACAATGATAATGGTTATAAGTACAACGCACTCTTAAATTTAATATATGTCTCTCAAATCTAAACAATAAATAAACAAATTAAATTCTGATAGATAGTATTACTGATTCCTGTAGTAAAAATATGCCACCATAACTGATTTCAAACTACTAATGTGACATCATTGAATGAGAAACTCAGAATAAACACAGTGTAGCACCCCATTGCACAGTATCTCCACCATACAGGTAAATAACCTTAAGAATACAGATAATAGTAAATTGTAGTGAAATACTTAGGAAGTGATAAGTTTTGCATTTTTCCATTTAAAAGCATAATTTATTTTACTGAATTTTTATATAATTAATCCTAAATAATGGCTGAAAGATTTCTGAAAATTTAACAGTCATCTCTCACAAGCCAGTACAAGCTTGCTCAGTATACTAGAGTTCTCTTCGTTTTAAATATCCTCTATCCACTTTTTCAAATTCTATTTTACCCTTCAACTGTACTTACAACTATAGTTCACATTATTCTAGTTTTGTACACAATACAAAACATGATACACATAATATATATGCACTAAAAATGGAAATAGATACAAAGTGCAATGGGAATGCAGAGGAAAGAGCAATGGGAATCAAAAAGGCTGCTGAGGTAAAACACATGAAGGAAAAGTAGAACTTTGAGCTTGATTAGAGCTGTGATGATAGAGCAGGCAAGAAAGAAAAGCAAGACAGTCTATGAAGAGAGAACAGCATGTAAAAGACACAGCCATATGAGAAACCAAAGATGGGAACTATGAGTTTTCAGGACTTCTGGAAGATAAAGCAGAAGAGGGCAGGGCCCACTGAAGTCACAAAGGCAAGGTAAATACTAGACCATGTTGAAGTTTCTCATGTTATAGGCATGTTTATTCTTATTAGCAAAAGGTAACTTTGAAGATGGTTTAGCAAGAGGTTTGTATGATCAGATGTGCCTGTTTGATCACTTGGAATAGTTATGGATCAGAGGATAATAAGACCAAAACCAGAGAAAAAAGCAAGAAAATTATTAAAATGGATGAGAGATAATTAATTCCTAAGCTGAGTATCAATAAAAAAGGATAGCGAGGAAAGAACATACGCGAGAGAGGTGTAGGAGGCAAAATAATTAAGATTTGGTAGTAAATAACATATGGGGTAAAATATTTAGAAAGATTTCTTTTTTAGCCCTTAGCAGCTTAAAAAAGAAGAGAGTTTATTCACTGAGCTAAGGAGAAAATACAGTACAACAAGACATAAAGAAGATGGAGTTCGGATACTGACATGATAATGTTAGGTTGGATATGTCCAGGAAAGTGATTATATTAGATAGATTTGGAGTTAGAAAGATCTAGATGAAAGACAGATTTAGGAAACATCAGAATATAGTTAGTGATGGAAGATATGGGCTTAGGTAATATTGTCTAGGAGTTGTTTTGAAGTGAGAAAAAAGGAGGAAAAGGAGGAAGAGGAGTAGGGAGAAGAGGAGTGAGAGGAAGAAGAGGAAAAAGGAGAGGGCAAGAGAAGAGGTAGAGGATCCTTTTGTAACATCAACAGGAAGAAACAGAATGAGTTAACTGAAACCAAAGGAGTCTTCCAAAAGGAAGGGAAGAACAGAAGTGTAAAATATAGAAGTCAAAAAGAATAGAAGTTTAAAAAAGATCACTGAATGACACTTAGGAGGTCACTAAATGGCCCAAGCAGAAGGAGTTTCAAAGCAGAGATAGAAAGAAAACCCAAGTTTTAATGAATGAAGAGTGACCAAGATGTAAGAAAGTGAGCATACAGAATGTAAATTGTTCCTTCGAAAATTTTTGTTTTGATGAGAAAGCAAGAGATAGAGGGTAGAGCAAGAGGATTCTGTTTTTTTCTGTCTGGCATGCTTTCCACTCTTTTCCTTTGGGGAAACACGTCTCTACTATATTCTACACCATCTTGGTGAATCCTTTGCTTGTGGTACACTGCCTTGCCTGGGACCAGAGGGATAGAATGATCCAACTGCCCAGGCCCCAGGGATTGACAAAGAATGAATACATGAGTCAAATAAAGCCAGTTGGAATGAACTAAGTTCAAAATGCACAGGGAAGACTACCTTTTCCTACTGACACTGCTAAACTGGGAAGATGTAAGTTAGGGACTACCTGTCAACTGAGAATGCCTAGTTAACAAATAAAGCTAATAAGCAACAGGCATAGCTAAAAGATTGCGAGAAAGCCAGAGACATGATGAGATCATCTGAGTGCCTGGATCTAGCCAAGATTAAATCTAGATGTATGCTGTGTTAGTTACTTTTCTCTGCTTGCTGAGACAAAATACCTGACACCCAAAGTTACAGAGGGAAAGGTTTATTTAGCTCACAGTTTGTAAAAGTTTCAGTCCATAATCAGTTGGCTCCAAGGCAAGGTGGCACATGGCAGAGGGGCAACAGTTCATGTGGGCAGAAGACAGCAAAAGGAACAAGAGCAAAAGGGGAAAGAGAGAGCCTCTTTTCCTCTCTTATATTGTTAGCAAGGTACCCCCCCAGCGCAGGTGTAGCACTCACACCATCTCAGTGCTCTCCTCTTGTACAGGCTGAGGATGTTTACCAAGTGAGGACCCTGGACCCCTGCTGAGTGGCTTAGTTAAGCTTCTAAACTTCTCAAGTTGACACAATGTATCAACCATTACATAAGCTTATACTTTCCAGCTTACAAGAGGGTTAAGGATGGGTGCAGCAGTAGAGAAATATAAGTTGGGATGGCGGGACAAGGGGATGGAGAAAAGTTGGAGTTTCAATTCTCCACTGGCAACTAAAAGCAATTTTGTTTTCTAGAAATGGCATTAGATTGGGAATAGGGAGGTATGGAATCTTTTTCTGGCTCTGCAATTAATTAGATATGTGATTTTGGGCAAGCCATTTAATTTCTCAGAGTCTTGGCTTTTTTCATTGTAAAATAAGACATTGCACAAGGGTCCCTTTCAATTTAAATTTTGCGTCTACATGCTTTCTCCTAGAATTTCTTATATTTTTCTTCCCTTCTTGAAATCAGAATATAAGATGATGAAATTGCCACATTTTCTTAAAATTTTCTCAAAGGCAGTATTTGAATACATTTAAAATATGTTTTGCCAACAAAGAAATATGTAAAAAGGAGAATAAACATACCCAATCACTACTATTAACCACTTAACAGATTTCACCGAGCATCACTTGGGCAGCGTGTTTGTTTACATACTGACTATCCTGAGTGTTGCTTGGGCAGGTGTTGAATGTTTTAAAATATACATACCATATACAGAAAAATTACTGAATAAACTTAATAAGGTTGTTATTTTTATATTACCTTATAAAAATTAACCAAAAATGTAATTTTTGATCATCCTATATTTAAATAATTGAGCTGGTAAGTGGTTAATACTAATGAGACAGGAAAGAAGGGCTGAACATGACCCAGAATGTATTTATAATTTATTTTCTTTATTCCATAGCTGCCCCAAATGCCCTGTAGCCAGCCATGGCTACATAAAATACCATGCAACTGCTGTCAGAGATATTTGCTTCGGTCGCAGCAAGCCTCAGTTGCAGGTTCATCTAAATAACTCTGCCCTGTAGCCTCTCTGGATGGCTCTGCCCCTTGAAGCCGTCCCCAGTCAAGTCTGTAAGGAGCACCCCTCCTACCCCTGCCTAAACACTAATCTAATACTGCATATACAAAAGCTAGCCCTTTTTCCTCCTATATAAATGACCCCCTTATACCTTTTATGGGTTAGCTTGTACACTCTTCTCCTTTATGCTGTAGCGTAAATCCTAATAAAGCTTCTTTCAGATGGTCTGTTTTTTGCCTATTCATGATATCTACCTCTAATACAACAGGCTGAGCTAGTATACTAAGAGCTGATAAAACTGTAGGCCACTGGGGCTGATAATGCTGAAGGAGGCTAGCAGCAGAGAACGATGGCAATGGAAAATTGGCAGGAGCTGCCATCTTGGTCACTGGAAGAGTTCCCAAAGGCTGCCAATAGCTGCTGGCTCCGGAGGCTAGAGAGTAGTGGAGAGCTGCTAATGCTAAGAGCTGATAGCTGCTGGCATTCAAAGCTCCAGCTATTAACACTAAAAAGTTACACTTCACCTATTCATGATTTCTATGGGAACTGAGCAAAAGAACCCTCAGCTGATTGGTCAGTACCAGATGCCATGCTAAGAGCTTTATAAACATTATGTCAGTTGATTCTAATAGTTCTAAAATTTAATCAGATGAGGGAGTTGAGACAAAGTGGCTAAGTATACTATGAGGGATTACACTAAATGGCAGAACTAGAACTTGGACCTAGACAGACTGTTTCCCTCCATCTCTACTATTTGGCTCTTTCTTAAAAAAACAATAAAATAAAATGGCCCTAGAATAGAGTTATTACTGGGGTTAAAGAATCTAGATGGGGTTTTCATATCATAATATTAACAATCATAATATAAATTGGATTTGGGATAGTGGGTAGGAAAGAAAGAAAGTTAGAAAAATTATACAGATACAACATGAAAGTAAGTAGATGGAAGGATTAATTCTGTATAGAGAAGGGCAGGGACTAGAACAGTAACATAAGGAATAAATAAGTTAGACAGCTATAGGTTGACAGGAGATAAAAATAAGAGGGTTGACAAATTTAAACCTCCAGTTTTACAATAATATTCATTCTTTGAACAAGTTGCATAAATGCTCCGATTCTGCAGGTAAGATTGGCAGACTTTCTTGATCTCATATAGGGCCTAAGGGCTGCCATGGTATCATTAAGAGGTGGTAGATTTTTTTGGTAGTGGTAGGGAAAGCTAGGCAAATGCTGTACCACTGAGCTACATCTGCAGCTCTCTAAGATCTTAAATTATGTCTAAAGAAACCATAAATTGACAACAACAAAGAAAAGAGTGGCAACAGAAGTCAATGCCAAACATAAAATTATTTTCAGAAAACCCCAAGCTTATCATGTCTTGCCATTTCATTTTCATTTATATACAGCCACCTGAACAAACAAGTCACTGGCCAGAATTACTTCTGAATCATTTTAATAGCCTGGGTATTAATAACAATGTTATTAACACCAGGATACACAGTAATGATGAAAAAGACATAGTATTGAAGAATTCATATAAATTATGCATTAATTTAATGAAAGACGAAGGCAAAAAGCAAATCTGCATTATATATCAGCTATACCCCTCAACCTAGGTTACATTCTCATATTATTATAGAAATTGTAAGAATCTCAGGTTTAAGAATTGAAGAGATATTAATGGCCACCCATTTCAAGCTCCTCATTTTAAAGATCAGATGAAGGTCCAAAGAGGTTAAACAATTTCCCCAAGGTCACACAGCTACTTTGTAAAACTGGACTAATTTTATAAACAAAATTATTTTATATAATTCTAAAGACATATGAAAATGATAACTCAGTTTTTTACTATTCTGTTACTCAAGGATGCCTTTTTTCTCAGCTCTTACTCATATTATCTTTAAATTAAAATAATCAACACTATGTAGGAAAGATATTTACTAAAAAGCTATGACACACATTGCAAAACCATCTGAAATAACAAACCTAAGAATTTGAAATTGGTTTAATAACACAAGAGAAATATATTGCTAAGTTAAGAGCCATAATAATTTTAGATGTTGGTTTTTCAATATTACTTGTCATTCTGAAGTAATGATAACATATATTCCCTCTCGAGTCAATATCAACAGTAATTACCTTTACAACATCAACAATAATTTACCTTTGCCTTGATATTCAGATAGTTCTTGCTGAACCTTTCCACAGATTTCATGTTGATTCCCCTGCTCCATTATAGGCATATTCAAATATTCTGACCTTTATAAAGATTTTTAAGAAATCAAAATGTTAAAGAAAATACAAAAATGAATCCGGACTACTTATTCACATAAATCAGAAGAATACGGTCTATCCACTCAGAGCTTCTATGATAAACTGTGCCCAGCCTAGGTAGCAAAGTGCAATGACAGAGGTTTAATGGAAGAGACCAAAGTTCAGCAATGATATCTGCTATCAGTATACAATCTTTAAAAATCTATTGTTAATGCTACTTGTAGTCAGCTGAGATCTCTATAAGTAGTACTGGGATTTAAGGTCCTTTTCTTTTCTTTCTTTCTTTTTTTTTTTTTGTGGTGCTGGGGATTGAACCCAGGGCCTTGTGCATGCAAGGCAAGAACTCTACCA
Source organism: Erethizon dorsatum (assembly GCA_028451465.1). Taxonomy (NCBI): domain Eukaryota; kingdom Metazoa; phylum Chordata; class Mammalia; order Rodentia; family Erethizontidae; genus Erethizon; species Erethizon dorsatum. The sequence goes on along the minus strand of CM051829.1, from coordinate 102,089,550 downwards.
CTGAGCCACACCCCCAGCCAGTACTGGGGTTTAGTATTCTGATCCCAGTACTACTGGTCAGTTCCCATGCTGTACTATGTGTTAAATTGAATGTCATCCCTGCATGTAGAATGCCCTTGTCTGGATGGGGAAGTGTATATACTCTTGTCTTCTAGGCAACATGATATAGGAAAAGAACACCAAATTACCTCCTAAGGCCTCTGCTTACTAACTGGGAATATGAAGTTCAGTATTTTCACCAATAAAATGAAATAAAAATACTTTATTTTGTGAGCCAGGTTGTTGTTAAGGTCAAAAGAGATAATGCACAAAAGTGAAATTCAAAAATATTTTATAAGTCTGAGGTATGACTAGTATAAACTGAGTCCCTGAATAGAAAGATGGACTTTCTATACCAACCTGGTTTCCCTTTTTATTATTTATTTATTGTTTGTTTGTTTGTTGTTTGTTTTTGAGGCAGAGTTCACTCTGTAGTTCAGGCTAGTGAACTTACTATGTAGCCCAGGCTGGCTTTGAACTCCTGGTGATTCTCCTGCCTCAGCCTCCTAAGTGCTGGGATTACAGACATGTACCACTATGCTCAGAAGCTTTCTTTTTTAAAGCATAATATATTCCTATCACTTCGTTTAGAAGTTATAGAGCCTGAAAGGATGGGTAGGATAGGTAGTTCCCTAGGAAAAAGATGATTCAATGAATATTAGTATTCTGTAATTGTGGAGTTCTAAATACATTTAGGGCATGAAAGATAATAAAGCCTTTACAATACTGTTGTTTCATTATGGAACTAAATGATTAGTGTTGTTTACTGGAAGTAGCTAGTAATCACCTTTCCCTGAATACGTGACTGTGTGAAGGAACAGTGAGCTTACAATGAATATTTTGCCTTTGATATTAACATTATATTTTTACCTTGATACACTGGGAAGGGAAGGCTTTGGAGTAAAACCAAACTCTTTAAGGTCCACACTATGAGATTTACTCATCTGCATCTATTAATAAAAAAGTACAAAATCAACTATCAGTTTCACATGAAGAACTTTAACAAATAAATTAAATAGCAAAATTCCTGTTGGAACATAAAGTCCAGAATCAATGAAACTCAGGCTAGTTCTCAACTCAAATCTCTTTCTCAGGCCCTTCTTAAATGTTTGCAATCTTCATGGTTCTTTATTAGGACTTTTTCTCTTTTTACTCTGTATGTTCTCAATCAAAGATATTCCTATGGCTTCAATTATCGTTTTCATGGGAATTACACTCATATCGATATGCTCAGCTCTATGTCCTAATTTTCAGTTATATCAAACTGTATGTAGGATGTCTTTAGGTAGAGATATCTTACAGGCCTCTATTCAGTATTTCCCAAATTGAATTTATTCTGTCTCCCCTTCAAATTTGCTTTCCTTTTAGTGTTCTTACCCTAGAGAGGCCCAACTTTTCTCCCAGTTGCTCAAGTCAGAAAGCTGGGCATCATTTTTTTTTTTTTGGTACCGGGAATCAAACTCAGGACCTTGCACTTGCCAGGCAGGCGCTTGTGCCACTGAGCTACATCCTCGGCCCTGGGCATCATTTTTTGATTAGTCCTTCTATCTCACTTATAATCAATGAAATACTGAGGCAGTTGATCCTTCATTTGAAAATTTTTTTTGGCCTAGTCACTTCTACTTAGATGAGGTCATCATTTTGCATGAATTATTGCACAAACAACCTATGAGTTCACATGTTCTTATATTTTTTTATCCTCTAATCTCTTCTCTACCTTGCAGCCAGAGTAATCTTCATAATAAAATGCAATTCTGATCATGTCACTGATTAAAGCCCATCAGTGGCTTTCCAATATTTTGGAGGATAAAATATAAATTACTAAAATGGCACAAAGGCCTACATGATCTAGCTCCTACTTACCTCTTCAGTCGCATCTCTCTTTCCTCTTCCACTTGTAACTGAACTCTAGACACACTGTATTACTGTAGCTCCTTTAAAGATCTTTCCTGTCCCCCAGACCCTTCTATCCCTTACTACCACTGTTCTCATGCCCCACCCCTCTATATGCGGCTTATCCTTGGGTCTCAGTCACATCTATGAAGAATCCTTTCCTGGCTTATCAAATGTAGACTGAGCGCACTTTCTATCTAAACTGAAGAATCTTATACTTCTGTCACAGAATCACTCATCACACTACACTGAAAAGGCCAGTTTCCCTATTGGTATCTTCCTTCATTCAACTATTAATTCTGTGAGGACTGGGGATAAACTGTTTTATTCTGTTACCATATTTTAGTATTTTGATGCTCAGTGAATATGGAAGGAAAGAAGGAAAAATATGGAAGAAAAAGGAAGAAATGAAGGGAGGGAGGGAAGGAAGGAAGATTATGTTCACAAAAACTTATTCTCTCAGAGAAGGTGATGATTACTTCAAATATCTTGCCTCTCCCTATTTCCCAACATTCCTCTTCTTTTTTTTTTTTTTTTAACATTCCTCTTCTTTTATCCTCATGACTCAGAATATTTATTCTTATAAAAGCCCTAGAAAAGAACTTTACTAGGATATGATGTCCTAGGCTTTAGTCTGCTACTGACTAGCCTATCAACCAGTAGAAACTCATTTCTTAATCACTTTGAAGGAATACTTTTGCTCAATAATCAACTAGGTACAAAAATCCAAGTCAACTTTAGAATTTCCAGCCCTGTTCAGCACAGATAGCACACAGAAAGGACAAGAACATCTACTCTCAACTTTTGCTGAAGCAAGCCAAGATTATGTCCTTCTTATCCCTCTTTTCTGGCTAAAAGAAAAAGCTAATGACATAAGAGTTGTATAAATATGTTCTAAAAGTAGTAGGTTGAGACTGACTATAAATAACATTCATATTCCTATTTAACTCCACAAGTAATTGTAAATTATACTGTGGATACCTACCTAATTGATACACAGAACAAATTATATTTATATTCATTTAATTGCAGAACAAAGGAATGTTATTAAAACCAACCTTGAGACGTTTAACTGGAGGAAGAGATGAGACAGCATTCCTGTTTCTTAAATCAGATAAGTATGAAGAAATTGTTATCTCTTTAAGTTCTGACTTCTGTGCAACTCCAATTTTACCTATGAAAAGAAATTTTAGATTTTTTTAGATTAAATTTTAGCTATTTTTCATATAAAGCCAAATTTCTTCAAAATTTGAATCTACTATTTACTTTTTTCATGTTGACCTTAATAGATGCACCTTGAGATCATAATGTTAAATGTAATAAATCAGAAAGAAAATATGAGTTATAGATAATTAGGATGCTATTACCACCTATCAATGATCTTTCATTTTTTAATGCCTGAAATAAACTTGTTTTACGGAACTCACAGCAATCATGTCCACATGTATGTTTACTTTTACAATGATGATTGCATTCTCTGTTCCCAGGTTTTTTGCAGACAGTCATTCCTAAATTAATATAAGAAAAAGAAACATTTTTATTATATGTATTGTGAATTTAACTAATTCTACCTCTTTTCTCTCAGATGACACAAAAGGATTTTTATTTTCACATTTTTTCAAATGTTAACCAATGCAATTTTAAAAACATATTTCTGATAACATTTAGACCTTGCTCCAACTATTAGCCCCAGCTTTTCATAAGCAACACCTGGCCACCTAAAAGCTTCTCTCAACCTTCCTGGAATAAACAGAGCCAAATATGACAGAATATCTATAACAAATTTTGTCCTTAATAAAGTGAGAATGATTGATATTTTAGGTACTGATAAAATAATAATAATAATAATAAATCTCTGGGAGATGAAAGCTGACATCTAAATCAGTGTTCCCAACTAAACATTAACAACTCGGACAGACTCAGATAAGGCAATTCTGTGATCACAGTAGAAGACAAAGATAAGACCACCATATAATTATTCTGAAACTAAACACAAGAACACTCAAGAAACACAAAAATAATGAAACATCTCCCCCTTCTGGCTAACATAGATGACTACTATTTTTTAAATACACCTCCAAGATAAAAAGTGTCAAGTAACAATACCTCCCTTTCTGAGAGCATCCAATCTAGAACTGACCTCTGTTTTCTTTAAACCCTTCTAAGAATTACCAAACACAAGATGAAATCCTGTAAGAAGCTCCTCCAGACTCCCTGAAATGATCTGCTGGAGTTCTAATGGTGATACGCGTTCATTAAATGAACCTAACATTCCTCAAAGACAGGTGGTTTTGGATGAAAGACTTTTTAATATTATACTTTGTAAGAAGTGCCATGATTTACTCCTTGGGAAGTTGTGCCTTTTTGATGAGATTTCTGTCTCACTTTAAGTCTAAAAAGATTTTTCAATTTTTTTCTTCTGAATTGTTTGTTTTCTCTTTCTGGAACATTTCATAGACAAATACTAGGCTCCTAAATTGCCCTTTTGTCTTTTATGTTTTCTGTCTCATTGTCTTTTTGCTTTTGTTTAGATTGAACTCACTTTATCTTCTATCCCTCTAATGTTTTGTTTTACCAATCACAGATTTTACTTGCCTGTGCTTGTTATTTTATGGCATCCTATTTTATTTTGTGGTTGCAATTTAATATTTAATTTCTCTGAGATTAATACTCAAGCTTTTATATTAAGTGTTATTGATTCCTGACTTGTCTTGTTGCTCTTTCGTTTACTTTGTTTACTCATCTTATACTTTCACATGTTCCATATTTTCCTCAAATATCTGGTCATCCTTAGTTGTCTGTCTTAAGGTATTCTTATTATATGTCCATTTCACATATGGGGAAACTAATTCATATAGAGGTTAAGTAACATGTCAAGACTGTGTTGCTAATAAGTAGCAAATCTGAGATTCTAATTCCTCTAGTCTAATTTCAGAGCCTGATCTCTCAATTATTATGCCGCTGAGTTATACTTCGATCTCCCCAAAGGATAATTTAATTTATTTAGAGAAGAAACCTATTATTTTGGATTGGGAAGCCTAGGAGGAAATGCTTCCTTGCAAATTGTTCTTTTTACAGTAAGGAGTAAAAACTTAGTCTCAACCCAAGGACTTCTAAAAAGATACATTTTTAAACACTGCCACAAGATGGCGAACAAGGATTGCACATACATTTGTTCCCAGTAGCAGAAACTAATTGAAATGTGAAGGTCTACACAGATTCTAAGGGCTCCCCAAAATTTCTAGGCAGAGTTGGCAGGTCTTGTCAGGAATGAAAACTATTATAAAGGCTTGCTTAGACTACTACTATTTTTTTTAGTCTCAATTTTATTAACTTCTGCTCTGATCTTTGTAAGTTCCACCCTGTACTAGCTTTGGATTTGCATTGTTCTTGTTTTTGTTGGCTATTAGATGCATCATTAGGTTATTTATTTGGGCTTCCTCTGTTTTTCTGATGTGGGCATTTACAACTGTAAAGCTCCCTCTTAGGACTGATTTCACTGTGCCCCATAGGCTCTGGTATATTGTACTGGCAATATCATTTATTATCAGAACTATTTAATTTCTTCCTTTATTTCTCCCATGACCCATTGATTATTCAAGTGTATTGTTTAATATCCATGTGTTTGCATAATTCTGTGGTTTCTTTTGCAATTGGTTTCCAGTTTCTTTGTACTATGATTTGAATATACATCAGATAATTTCAATTCTTTGTATTTATTTAAGCATGCTTTATGGGTTAGTATGTGGTCACTTTTGGAGAAGGTTGAACCTAGACCCATATCTCTCATTGTGTACCAAACTAAAATAAAAATGGATCAAAGATCTATATATTAAAACAGAAACAATCTGCTGGAAGATAAAATAGGTAAAAATCTTGGAGACAGGCATAGGCAAGGATTTTCTGAATAAAAACCCAGTTGCATAAGAAATAACATCAAGAATAAACAAATGGGATCATACCAAATTAAAAAGCTTCTGCACAGCAAAGGAAACAACCAATGGAGTGAAGAAACAACCTACAGAATAGGAAAAACTTTGGCCAACCTTTCCTTGGACAAAGGACTAACACCTAGAATATATAAAAAACTAAAAACAAAACAAAACAAACAACAACAACAAAAAAAACCCTGACCCTTGAAATAAAAGACCCAATCAAGAAATGGGCAACTGACATGAATAGACACTTCTCAGAAGAAGTACAAATAGCCAATAAATACATGAAGAAAAAGTTCAACATCTCTGGCCATGACAGAAATGAAAATTAAAATAGCACTAAGATACCATCCTACTCCAAAAAGAATGGCTATCATCAAGAAATCAAATAATAACAAATGCTAGTGTGGCTGTGGGGAAAAAGGAACCCTTCTGTGTTGTTGATGGGAATGTAAACTAGTACAAACATCACTATGGAAATCAGTATGGAGATTCCTCAAAAAAACTAAAACTAGAAATTCCATTTGACCCAGCTCTTTCTCTTCTAGCTATCTTCTTGAAAGAGTTAAAGATATCATATTACACGACACATGCATACTCATGTTTTTAGCAGCAAAAAGATAGCTAAATCTTGAAAGCAGCCTACATGTCCACCAACAGATAAATTGATAAAGAAAATGTGGTATTTACACACAATAAAGTACTACTCTAATTCCATATAATTAAAGCACAGTTTTGATGAGGTAACTTGACTGCTCAAAAATATCACATGGTACTGGCACAAAATCAAACACGAGAACCGAGGATGCAGAAACAACCCCAGGCATATTTAGCTGTTTGATCTTTGACAAAGGGGCCAAAAACAGCTGAAAGAAAAACAGCTTCATTAGTAAATGGTGCTGGGAAAACTGGATATCAACATGCAGAAAATTGAATCTAGACCTATATATCTCATCATGTACTAAAATGCATCAAAGATTTAAATGTTAAAAGAGAAACACCTAATCTACTGGAAGATAAAATAGATAAAACTCTCAAAGACAGGCATAGTCAAGGAATTTCTGAACAGAACTCCAATGGCATAAGAAATAATGGTGAGAATCAACAAATAGGATCATAACAAATTAGAAAGCTTCTGCAAAGCAAACAACCAATAGCATTAAGAAACAACCAGCAGAATGGGAAAAATACTTTGCCAGCTATTCTTTGGACAGAGGACTAACATCTAGAATATATAAAGTACTCAAAACAAATTAGACTCCCCAAAATAAAAGACCCAATAAAAAATGAGGAACAAAAGTGAATAGACACTTCTCAGAAGAAGTACAGCCAATAAATACATGAAAAAATGTTCAACATCACTGGCCATTGAGAAATACAAACTAAAACTACATTGAGGTACCATCTGACCCTGGAAAGAATGAAATCATCAAGAAATCAAATAATAACAAATGCTGGCGAGAATGTGGGAGAAAAGAAACCCTTCCACACTGTTGGTGGGAATGTAAACTAGTATAACCACTATGGAAATCAGTGTGGACATTCCTGAAACAATGAAAACTAGAAATTCCATTTGACCCAGCTGTCCCCCTTCTGGGTATCTTCCCAAAAGAGTTAAGGTCATCACATTACAGGGATACATGCATACCCATGTTTATAGCAGCACAACTTATAATAGCTAGATCTTGGAAAAATGTATATGCCCATCAACAGACGAATGGATAAAGAAAATGTGGCATTTATACACAATGGAGTACTAACTACTCTGCCATAAAGAAAGATAAACTTGAGGCACTCATAGGCAAATGGATACAGCTTGAGAACATAATGTTAAGTAAAATAAGTCAGACACACAAGCTCAAATTTATATATATATATATAAAATATATATATAATATATATAAAATATATATATAAATATATTAAAAATATATATAAATATATATAGAGAAAGAGAGAAGATAGATAAATACAAAGTAAAGTCCAAAATAATTCTCCAAATTCTATTGTTTTAAAAATATTTTAATATAAATACTAATTTGATTCATTTATTCTACTAGTTTCTCTTAGTTCATTGAGAGAAAGTCCTGTGCTTTTATCTGTTTGTTTCTTCTTTGTAAAAGTCTTTTTTGTCTATGATTTATATTCCGAGTAAAGTTTTGGCTATTTTTTATTTTTTTATTTTTATTTTTATTTATTATATTTTTTATGTGGGTACCAGGAACCGAACTCAGGACCTCGTGCTTGCCAGGCAGGCACTTGTGCCGCTGAGCTGTATCACCGGCCCTTGGCTATTTTTTAAAGATTATGATACACAGTGTATTAACTATTGTTATTCTCTATTTTGTTATGAAATTTTGTTTTACTTTTTCATAGAAGAAGAGTACTTTTTTACATTTTCTTTATTAATATCTACTTATATTACATTAAAATAAAATGCATTAGAGCTGGGGATGTAGCTCAGCGGTGCATCTCCTGCCTGGCAAGCACGAAGTCCTGAGTTTGATTCCTGGTACCAAATAAAATAAATAAATAAATAAATAAAATAAAATGCATGAAAAATGTAAAAACAGTGGTAGTCTGGTGTTTCTATTCTCAGATTATTTATTGTCTGTTGTATGTGTACAAATGATGGAGAAGTGGTGACATTGTATCAGTTTTTGAATTACTGAAAACCAAATTCCTCAGCATGACATAAAGGAGATAGAAATAATTCAGTTTAAGGATAAAGCCTATAGCTCTGAATTTGATTTGGACTTATGAATTATACATGTAAGTTATATATACTTTATCAAAACAAAACAAAAAGTCACATTCCCTAACTGTGCATGAAAACATCCAAGAGATAATGAACATTCAATGACAATGTGCATCTCCAGGACACAGATTGTGATGTGAAAAAACTACTAACATTAAAAGAAACCAAGTCTTATTGGAGAAAAAACTTACTATAGATCTGAAGCTAGAAATACAAGATGTGCCTGGAAGAGTATATTTCCCTGCATGGCAAAGAAACTGTCAAAACTATGAGTCCCAAGCCAAAAGGATTTAGAAGCCAGTCTGGTATATCAAGATAGTGTATATCTAGAACATTAATCAGAAAATTCGTAATTTGAAAATCACCTCTATATTGGATGACATTAAATTTTTATGTATAAAACTAATATAGTTTTTAAAAACATCTTTATCATTTACAGATCTACAATGAAACATTCACAGAAGAAATAATATACTTAAGGTTTGCTTAAAAATATTAAAGAAGAAAATTAAAGCAAGCTATGGATAAAACAATATTATCCATGAGTTGATCATTATTGAAGGTGGCTAATGAATACCTGAGAGCTCATTATATACTTCTGTCTACTTCTGTATGTATAAAATTCTCACAAAAAATTAAATTCATTTTCCCTCTAGTTTGCCTCATCAAATCACTAGAGTCTTGTAATCACATGTTTTTTCTGACAATGGCTATAACAATGAAGTAGTATGAAAAAGGGACAATGTACATAAAAAGCCTAATCAAATAATCCATGCTCCCCCAATCACCTCAATTTGACAAATACTAATTATCAGAGAGAATTCTTATTATATGTTATTAATGTGAATATTATAAAGCCTAAATATCTAATTCCAGAGGATCCACAACCTGAGTGAAGCAGTACTATAATGTTGATACGCCCCTGGCCATTTGGTGTTTTAATATAAAGCAGAAATCAATAGCGCTATTTACCTTTAGTAGGTCCTGCTACAGGAGATCTATCTGGATATTTAGAATGCGAAATCTCCGTTTCTGATTTTCTTTGTATAAAGATTTGATTTCCAAACCACTTGGGTCCTGAGTAAAAGACTGTAAATTTCTGCTGAATATCAAGTCCAACTAGAAAAAGAAAAACATACACAAATTCTTGTTTAGGTCATATAAAAACATACATATGCCCAGGAAATTTAAATATTTTTAAAAGGTTAAAAAGTACATGAAATGAAAATGTATACATCTATCACTATAAAAATCAATGTTCCTACAACAAATGACATTTAACTACCTTAAAAAATAAAATGTTGGGGCCGGTGAGATGGCTCAGCGGCTTAAGCGCCTGCCTGGCAAGCGCGAGGGCCCGAGTTCGACTCCCGGAACCCACATACGAAAAAGGGGCCGGTGATATCGCTCAGTGGCACGGGCGCCTGCTAGCGCGCGAGGTGCTGAGGTCGACCCCCCGGTACCCACAAAAAAAAAAAAAAATGTCTATGAATGAACAATTAAAATTTGAATTATATTATCCTGGTCATGCTATCTTTTCCATATCTAAATATATGAAACTTCCCTTAAAGTTTATTCATAGTATCTAAATATATTTTACATGTCATTTTTGTGTCAGCATAAAGCAAATAATTTTAAATGCTATCATATCTTTCATATTCATAACATCACTACTTCAATTAACTTACCCAAATCAGAGCTAATTAGATTTATGCTAAGATCCTCAGATACAAGAGCTCTTTTCACGTCAATCTTTTTAGTCCAATTTCCAACTTTTAGCAAAACAGAATCCCTGAAAAATGGAAATGCATATTTCTAACAGTGCTCCAAACACTAAATGAAATAATATATTAATTTTAAAGGGCTTACTGTTCCTAAGACAAACCTTTTCTAGTAGTAAACTGAAATTGATTACTGAAAATTAATTCCTCTAAATTCGGAGTAGGGAGAATGATTAAACTATATTTACTTTATTTTTTTGTGGTAGTGGGGATAAAACAGAGGGCCTCATGAATTGCTATACCAATGACCTAAATTCCCAACCCATTTTTAAAAATTTTATTTTGAGACAAGGTCTTGCTAAGTTGCCCAGGCTGGCTTCGAACTTGTGATCCTTCTGCCTCAGCCTCCCAAGTAGCTGGATTACAGACATGCACCACCACACCAAAATGAGCTATCTTGAACATAATTTTCTTAAGTATAGCTGATTCCAAGTTGAACTGATTCTACCTGGAATGTGTAATTGTTATCAATAACACATGAGCTACCTGGTACCCACAAAAAAAAAAAAAAAAAACACATGAGCTAGCCCCTAAAACACTACCACTTTAAACTGGCTATACATAAATTACATTTATTTGTAAGAACAATTTCAGCAATATCTTTAAAATTGATTTGAAATAGTTTGTATTTAATAATTTCACAAACCAGCAACCATATAATTATATGACTGAATTTATGAGGTGTAATCAAAATATAAAGTGAATGTTCAAATTTTAAAAATACAGAGTCTACCACACACATTAACAGTTCACCATACTAATAAATGTCTGGAAGCTAGGGCCACCACTTTGAGCACCTCCTGTAATTGTAGAGGCCAAAGGTAACTTGTATTAATCTCATGATGTCTCAATAAATTTAGTATTAAAATATCTATACAAGTTTTTCTTTCCCTGATGTATACATTTTTTTGGTGGACTCTGTATTTACTAATAAAAGACACAATGCCATCAATCTTCCTCAAAATACTTCCCCTAACTTATCATCTTTGCCACTATCTGACGCAGTTCTGTAAGTCCTCTTGCGTGACTGTTTTGATAAAAACAGTCAAAACTATGGTAAATCCTGCTGCCAAGTGCCATCCAATGGAAAGGCATAAAAACATGGTGTGTCCTCATCCACTTTATTCAGAGGATCTGGCACTCTGTGACTTCTGGTTCTTCTCCAAGTAAAAACAACCATTAAAAGTAAACATTTTGAATTGATTCAGATCATCGAGACAGTCATTGCTAGATACTCATGAAAGAGAACTTCCAGAAATGTTTAGGAAAGTGGCAAGAATGATGGGAAAAGTGTGTTCAAAGTGAGGGTAAGTTTTGAGGAAGATTAATGACAATATATCTTTTACTGTAACAAATCTTTTAAAATTTAACCATTCACTGTATTTTTCAATCACACCTCATAGTTTAGTCTCCTATAGTTGGGGCTATCACTAGATTTAATAGTTACAATAACGAAGATTTATACAATGGCAGGGGAGTAGTTACCAGTGAAAAGAATATCTTATTATTCTGCACGTGTATAAAAACAATTAGGAGGGGCCGGTGACATAGCTCAGCGGCATAAGCGCCTGCCTGGAAAGCGCGAGGTCCTGAGTTCGACTCCCGGTACCCGCATACGAGAAAAGGGCCGGTGATATCGCTCAGCGGCAAGGGTGCCTGCTGGCGCCCAGGGTCCTGAGTTCGACCCCCAGTACCAACAAAAACAAACAAACAAAAAACAATTAGGAGGTTCCAATTTCAGAGTTATTGCCTTTCCTAAACCTACATGAAGAGTAATATGGTTAAGAGCACAGGCTACGGGGGCCAATGAGATAGCTCAGTGGCATAAGCGCCTGCCCAGCAAGCGCAAGGTCCTGAGTTCGACTCCCGGTACCCACATTAAAAAAAAAAAAAAAAAAAGAGCACAGACTTTGAAGTTGGAATGCTTTGGTTCAAATCTAGATTTTGCCATTAACTAGCTATCTAACCTTGGCAGAAGTATGAAACATCTTTGTTTTAATTTCCTTCTCTACAGTATATATGGATGATGAAAACACCTGTATCATATAAATATCAAACAATTCAGTATTTTGAATCTAGGTATTAAAAAAGTATTGGATATAGCTGCAATTGATATCCTTAGAGTTTGTTTATGACATCCTTAGAGAAAATAATAGTATCTAGAAAAATGCTTAAGTGAAAATTATAGAATGGCATGCTGGAGAACTAGGTATAAAGGAGGGTCCCTCCTGTGGTTTGTTAGGTTTTAATTCGGGAACTGGAACTATATTTTGAGCTGAGTAAGAGGATGACTGTATCCAAAGAGTAGTAAGGCCTTGAATGACCGGAAAAAAGGCAGTGAAATCAGAAAGATCTAATAAAAGATCATCTATTCATTTATTTCAGCCCACGGTGATATAAATATAAAATATTAATCTAAAACAACAGACTCAATACTAATACCTTCTATAATATACAAATAGAGAAACTACTCCATTATCATCTCAGGAAAATGTAATTTAATTGGTCCCATAGTGATCTTACTACTCTATATTTTAGTAGAATTTTTCATTTATAGTACATAATATGCTTAGAAATAAAATAGAAATTTTATAGTTACTTACATAATTTTTTGCTTAAAAACCACTTGATTATCTGCATCACCTATGATTAAGGTAGTATAGTGAGAATTTGGTGTTGTTCTTTTAGTTTGTAGCTGTTCAAAGTTTCTTAATGTAACAGTCACCAATATTTCTGCCTTAGTATCATTATATCTTGCAATCTTCAAAAAAGGATAGACATAAGAAGTGTTAAAAATTCCTACTAATAATACTCAGCTCCAAGTCTAGTTATGGGTAGCTTTATTTCCAAGAAGACAATTAAAATACTTAAGAAATAAAAAAAAATTTACCTGTTCTACTTCAAGTTCATATTTTGGTAGATACATCACAGCTTCTTTTATCTGGGTTCCAAAAGGGGGATGTCTATTTAAAATCTAAACAGATTTACACAATTATATTCTTAGCACAACACTTAAAACTCTTAGTATGATTATTTTTTAGAATTAACAGTATTAATAATATTTATTACCCCAAACCTTAGTAAATAAAAATACTTATGACTATGAAAAATAAAATAATTTTAATATAAAGATATAAAAGGTTTTAGAATTTAAATAGAATTCAGGTAATATTAGGAAAAAGTGAAATTTACATACTAGTTCAAGTTTCCTTGCATCTGTTTCTTCTATTTTCTTAAAAGAAGTCAAACCTGCATTTACCATGGCATTTGACAATGTTATACCTGTGGGAAATTCATCAAAGAACATTGTTTGTTGTTTTTTTTTTTTTTGGAGACAAGTTCTCACTATGTAGTTCAGGCTGGCCTCGAACTCATGGAGATCCTCCTGCCTCAGCCTCCCGGGTGCTGGGATTACAGGTATGAACCACCACAGTGGACCCAAAGAGCAATTTTTAAATGAAATCTGTACTTACTTAACAACTACATTAGTAAAAACTTTTACAAAGATTCAGTCAATTTAATATGGTTTGTGAATGGTTTGAGTGTATCCCCCAAATTTGTGTGCTGTAGATCTGGCCTTTGGTGCAGCAGTGTTGAGGTGGTGGAAACTTCAGGAGGAAAGGCCTAGTAGATAGAGGAAGGTAATTAGGTCACTGTGGCTCCATCCTTCTATGAGGATTAATGCTGGTATCTTGGAATGGCTTGGGTCTGGTAGCAATGAGGTAACTTCCATGAAAATGGGTTGTCATTTTTTAAAAAAGTAAGCTCTGATTCCTCTCAATCTTTTGTTTCCAGTCTCTCCACATAATTTCCTCCACATGTGCTTCTGCCCTTGTGATGCTGTTACCATGAGGCCCTCAACAGAAACAAGCAGACACAAGGACCATGCTTTTGAACTTCCAGAATTGTAAGTGAAATAAACTGCTTTCCTTTATAAAGTACCCAGCTTCAGGTATTTTATTATAGCCACAGAAAACAGAATACTGTAATACACTAACTTTAAAGTTTTTTTTTTAGTTTTTTTTCTTTGCTTCTGTCTTCTTTTATTAAAAATTGAGTTTATTGTTACATTTTATGTATATATATGATTACATTCATTATAGGGAATTTGTACCTGTATATGATATAATTTGATTCTTTTTTAAGAAGTTTTTTTAAAGTTTCAAACTTTGAAAAGATGCACATTTGCTTCATTAAAAAAAGAGGAAATCTCTGGTCTACATGTTGACTCGACTCTGTTTTAGTGAATTTCATTCATATGGCAAACACCAACAGACACATTTATACGTACTTACATTTGAAAGAAAGACAATATGAGTCAGTGATGGGAATATTGCTTCAGGAAATTATGGTTCTCTGAGCATTTCTGTCTTAGATATAAAGCTTGATGTTTCAAATACCTAAACCAGATAATTTTACTCTTCCACCTAAAACCTCTAATGCTTTTACACTGCATTTAAAATGAAGTGGTGATTTCCTTACTGTGGCTGAATTTCCTTACCAGTATGACTTGACCACAGCGTACCTCCTGGATCTAATTTCCTACTGCTCTCCTCTTGCTGACTACTCCACAGTTACACTGGCTTTTATTTTGTTCCTTAAATACACCTTGGACCTATTCTTTCCTTATGCTTTCAGAAACTGGAATTTTAAATTCTTACACTTATGAATAAATTTACCCAAATCTCAAAATAGAGACTAGTATAAGAAATGTGTAATTTGACACTCTTTTCTTATTCATATTTTAACTATTCTTGAATATTCTATTAGTCATTCTTACAACACAGCTTCTAGTATTCATAGTTCCTTAAGAGTCATTTCCATTTCCCTCAAAACTTTTCCTGACTTTTAACTTTTTAGTTTATAGTCACTATTGAAAATCAGTTCATCATGCTCAGGAAGAATTTAGATTTGGTCTTTTGTTTAGATTATATCCTTCTCTACCATATCAATTTTCTCATGGGAAATACTTGGCTATACTGAGTATGTATGTAAAACAGGTTAATGTTTGGCAGTCTAGAGAGACTAGAGTGCAATGGATGCCCACACTGATAATATTCTAGAAAGTCAAAAAGGCTGGCTTTTTCAAGTATTATGAAACTTATTAATTTCAATTTTTTCTGCAAATTGATATTTTCCAAATGTTGTATGGAACCTCCTTTCCAGTTTAGAATACTTGCCTTTGTGGTATGGCATCTGCTTTGCTAGGGCTTCAGTAGGAGGATGAGCCTTTCTATCAGAAATGTCTACTCAATTTTGACCTGACTTTACTTTCACCCACTAATCCCACCTTCACCCTAGCACCTAAGGACTTCTGGTCAATGTTCTACTACCCCACTGATCTCAAATTTCAAAGAAAAAATAAGTAGGACTTCAAAAAAGAGCTGGAGAATAACAGAAAAATCCCTAAAAACTCATTACATAATTTTTAATGTCCCCAAGACACATGTAAAATCATGGAACTAACAAGGTTCTCAGTAATGGGATAACAGTTCTCAGTTTAAAATTATAGCTATTTAAAAAAGATTAGGTCAGGGCCGGTGAGATGGCTCAGCGGCATAAGCGCCTGCCTTGCAAGCGCGAGGGCCCGAGTTCGACTCCCGGATCCCACATATGAAAAAGGGGCCGGTGATATCGCTCAGAGGCACGGGCGCCTGCTGGTGCGCGAGGTCCTGAGGTCGACCCCCCGGTACCCACAAAAAAAAAAAAAAAAAAAAAAACAAAGATTAGGTCAAAGTCAAAGGTATCAAACTGAAAAATACCAGAGCCCTTTACCCTGATCCCAGTTTTTGTAATGTTTTTCAGTGTCTACCTTATTTATACTAGACAAAAAATAATCAGGTACAATCTTTTTTCTAAAGAACCTCTGTGAAGATAAGTACTGCTATCCTATTATTACTGAAAACAGAAAAAAGTTAAGATAAAAATAAGTGACACAGTTTTCTGTAATTAATTAAGAATGGCCAAAATTGTTAGGTCTGTATTTTGTCATTGAGATCACAGCAAAATAGTTGTCATAGAAGTGGAAGAGACAGTAACACTTGTTACCTAATTACTAAAAAAAAAAATTCACTCTTGGTATGAAAACAAATTTTAAAATGAAAGTATTTTTATTAGATTTTTCATACACTACTCAGTTGATTTCATATGGAATGATTTAAGCAAATGCAAAGAAAATCAGATTTTCAAAAGTAAAGTATAATAGCTTATGTTGGCTCATAAACATTTTTTCTTTAAAGTTCTATAATCATCACAGAATAATTTTCTTAATAGTGAAATACAAAATAAATTGTAGACACTGCTAAACTACCTGCTTGTGTTTAGTACCTACCAATTTTTTCCAGTTGTTTGGATACATGCAGAGAGTTTTCCCAAAGTTTACACCTAAAACATTTAGTTAAAATCAAACTATTCAATAATGCAGCAAACTTCTTTTCCTGAGCAGCCACAAAATCTGACAACCCTAAAAAAAAAAGTTTCCAATATTAAAGCTAGTATAATAGTTAACTAGAAAAATAATGAAAATCCACTAATTCTGTTACATACATCTTGTGATTCGTGAGCCACTTCTGAAAATCTTTGAGATATCCTGTGTCAAAGCAAAGTCTTGTACGGGGATGCATCCTAGCTGAGCCTGAATAAGACTGAGGAAAAAAGAAATGTCATGATTTCCTTTTGAAAGTTATTTGATATCACTGACTGAAGTATTCTTAGAATTTATGTCTGCCTTGATTTCTGTGACACTACATAATTGTATAACTTGTATTATTGTTGCAGGTCTTTGTTAACTTTCTTTTCCCAATCCTTAAAATTTCAGTCCTTTTTTTACTCTTTTTTTCCACTCAATTTCTCTTTCTCTCAAAAATCTCAGTTTATTAACATTCATAAAGAACTGATAGAAAAATGTGGGTGAGGTGCTTATTTCAAATGTTGGATAAATAAAACTTATGAAACTATTCACAGATGTACAATATGGGTATATGCAAAATTGCTGAAGTAAAAATACTTTCGGAATAATTTTTGATATTTAAAGCAATATTTCTAGTAATAAAAAAGACACTTTCAATATCAGACTTCCTTGTTGGAAACCTTATTGTAAGATGCAGTAATAAAACAGAGACGGAGAAGAGGAAAAAGGATTTATGCCAGTAGGTACAGAACCATGGCTGTGCTGTGTGTCTCTCTCCACCAATTAAGGCAAACAATGATGTTCTGTGATCTTAGTTTTCTGGGTATTTAGGTCTTAGTACCTAGGTCTTTTGATTTAAATGATGCAACTTGAAGTGAAATGATTTTGTTTATGTGACTCAATAAAACAAGCCAGCTAAGGAATTTTTTTCTCTTTCAGCTAGAGGAGGGTATTCTTTCTTTGGGATACTTTCAGACATTTCATTGAATTTTAGCTTCCCAATACCCTAATAAAATAATTTTCTATTACGAGCATTTCCTCAGGCATAGCTACAGTTTGGATTAAAAGAGTTAACATCTTTCTTAGCTGTATTTCCCTAGTAATTCAAAAAGTCTTAGGGATCATGGAAAACTTAAGGGATCATACAGCTCAATTCTCTAATTTTACAAATGAAATAAGTAATGTGCAGATAAACTGTGACTTGGTCACATTTATGTTGGTATATGAGGGACTAAGCTAGAATTGGAACCTGGAGCTCTTGATTTGTTAAATGTTTTTTTTCCAGTATACTCTGTTGCATCCATATTGAATCAAATCAAGGTATTTTCCCACAAAAATTTCTTAGGAACACTTTATTTGTAATTTCAGTCTTTCCATTAACCTTGTCTTAAATTGGATAATACAGTCTTTTGATTGGGACTGGTAGATATATATCATTACCATTATAATCCCCCACCTTTTGCATTTTATTTAAGCATAGCAAGAAGAGAATGTGTGTGTGGGAAGGTGTCTTTTATTAATCATAAATTTACATATAGTCTTTTGGTAGATGATGATGGCTAACAGTACCATTTTGGTGACTCTCTCATATTCCTGTTATATGCTGAATTTCCTTTTTTTTTTTTTTTTTTTTTTTGTGGGTACCGGGGGGTCGACCTCAGGACCTCGTGCGCCAGCAGGCGCCCGTGCCGCTGAGCGATATCACCGGCCCCTTTTTCGTATGTGGGTTCCGGGAGTCGAACTCGGGCCCTCGTGCTTGCAAGGCAGGCGCTTAAGCCGCTGAGCCATCTCACCGGCCCTATATGCTGAATTTCTGATCTATTCTTTTCAAAGATAATATTAATCATTTTAGTTTGAAGTTTTTATACTTTAAGTTTCTGCCTTTTTTATTTCCTGGCTTTAATTGCTCAGTCTTCTGTCATCAACACTAGTTCTGTCTTCTTTAACTGGGATTTTTCAGTGAACTCATAGGATATGATATGGCACCACCGTGCAAGTCCTAGACTGCTTAAGTCTGGATTTCTTTTACACGAAGAAATTTAAATGCAAATGGTCTGGTCATGGCTAAACCTAATCCTTACTAAATCAATACCTTATTTCATTTAATTCTTACAATAACCCTGATTTAGTCATTACTTAACTGCCATTAGTTCCTAGCAGAAAAGAATATCATTGCATTTGTGATTACCAATTGGGTAAAACTCACAAGTTATAGTTAATCTTAAATTATATTCCAATTATTACTCCTCTATACAAACTACCCATTCTTTACAGAAAAGTTATCCACAATTATAATGCATTTCTTCATTCACGCTTTTGCTTTTACTATTTGTCTCTCCCAGAATGCCCTACCATTCAGAAAACATTGATTACATGTACTTTAATACTGCCCCAATATTTTTATATACATGGTTTTCATTCAAGATAACTTAAAAGCTCCTGATGATAGGAAGCATAAGAAGCATGTTTTCCATTGTTTACCTTGCATCAACAGAACACATATTCAACAAATGGTTGTTGATTAAAAATATTCATAATTCATTTTAGTTAAAACCCGAAAGTTCTTAGAAATTAATCTCGCATCTACATTCTGACTCCATATTTTTATGTAAATGTAGGTTTGTTTCTGTATTAAGGAAAACAAATTTAAAATGTCTTAAAACTAAAACAGAAAACCTTCATAATTATGAATGATAAACCAATAGTATATTAACACATTTAAAAATTAACAATTATTACCAATTTACTTTCATTTCTCTTGTTTTAATTCTTCCTTCCATTGGAAATCTGTATATAAAAACACATAGCAAAATTTTATTATTTATCTTAATTAGATGAAACTTTTAAAGAATTATTTAAAACGTATGTAATTTCTTTACCTGATAGTTGTCTGATTTGGATCTTTGTTCAAAGTATTCAGTGTTTTCTTTTCATTTATCCTTAATTTTACATCTAGAAATTCATTGCAGCTGGCTATCATTGCAACCTATAAAATATAGGCATTTGTCCATTTAATGTTTTTTACTTCTGTTTTTTCATCATCTTTCTCCAAATTTATTTTTTTTTATGCTGCCTTGGGCCATCATAATTTTATTAGTTAACAGAGTTAAGAAACTGCTCTATATATTTGGCTTCTTAAGGATTCATTCATTCACTAACAAAGGCTTATAAACATCTGTTATATAACAAACCTCATAGCATATAATGTTCTTATTAGACATTAAGACTATACTAGTAAGATTGTAAAGATTAACAAGATAAATTTTTCTAAATTCAGCTCAAGGTCTCCCACATAGTAATAAATACTCAGTGAATACTGTATTGCTCTTAAATGTAATGCTTAATAAATGTAAACTGCTGCTGTTACTCCTATTCTTACTATTTGTCCTTCTTTAGTTTGCAAATCATTATCCCAATTATTTGATAGAGAAAATTATTTAGTAATTCTTTAGATATGAAGAAATGTTCATTCTGTAGTGCAGGTCTGCCGGCAAGCATTCTGTGTGCTTTGTTTTCCCATCTCTGTAAAATGGAACTAATTTGTTTTAGTTCCTTACACACTTGCTGAACTCAAAATCAGACAAGTCAGTGTTAATACTGGGTATTTTCTACTCCTGATTTCTTATTAGTTAAGAATAATATTAATATCTGATTCTTTAATAACTAAATTCTATTGTATATTTTTGTACAATAATATTACAATAACCAACTTTGATATTTAAAGTAAGAAAAAGGATGAATGGTTTATATTTGAGAATAAATGTTTTCTTTTACAAATCTCTTGCTTCATATTCATGTCTCCAGTAAAGGGAGAAAGGACCAATGCAATTTTTAGATACTAACAATATATTTGCAGTCTGCTCACTGCTGCACCTGAAAGCTGCCCCACTATTAATATTTAGCATAACCTGTTGTTACATTCATTTTCTTCACATTTAATTCTTTCTTCTGGACTCTCGCCAATACTATTTTGTTTCCACTGTTATTGTGATTCTAGTGCAACAGATTTAGAGAAGGGTTGCACCATTGTGCCATGTTACCATGTTGTGACTCACTGTCCTTCATTCATGGCAGACTTTCCTACAATGTCATGCTATACTGTCTTGGAATATTCCTTACATAGAAGGCACTACCAAGGTAGCCAGTATTATCATGAAAACTGTAAGGTAGATGCCACACATATTTGGGGTATATACAGATATATATAAATTTTCTTAGTTCTGGTAAGAAATATAATTGAAACAATAATATATTCTAAGGAGTAATATTCTATATTATCATGATCAGAGAAATATTGAAGAAGATATAAGCATTATTAGAAATGCTTTCCAGCAGAATTCATTCTTAAATTGTATGAGATACATACATTAGTTGTTTCTTTAATACTATTTTGTACTATCAGTTGTTTCTCCAGTATTACTTTGTACTATATCATCAGCTATTTATTTTCTAGTCAAAATTAACTTACCAGATCTGATAAAGTTTCTTCTCCACTGATTGCAGAAAATTTCTTCACTGTTTCAAATGCAATATAATACCAAGCCATCAATCTTCCTGCCTCTATGAGAAAACATGAAAAAATAAACATTCCCCCAATTAACTGAAACAACTTCCTTTTTCATCAGTTTGACAAACATTTTCTTAACATTTATTCTGCACCTATAATGACACCTGGCACACCTCAAAATGTAGAACATACAATCTCTGGAACTTACAGGTTGGCTAAGGAGATGACCACATACAAATAGCTAGAGGGCAAAATACAGTGAATAATAATATTTACATACAATCTTAAGAAGAGAAGAAATTAAACCTAAAACAATGGTCAGTATGAAATGACCTAGTAAAGAAAATGGTCTTGAGCAAGATTTTTAAAGTGAATAATATGCCTTTGCAGAGAAGAAATAAAGTCAATTATAACCTTGGAAAAATAAAAATTTATTAAAAGAATAATAAAAAAAGACTATCTTTATAGTACTGTTCTGAGGGATATGGCTTGGTGGTAATTTGAGTTCAGGTCTCTGACTAGGTTAGAAACCTGGCTTCCCCATGGATGAGGTAGGTGAGTGATTAGATGCAAGTTAGATACCAGTTCCTAATGCGTTGTGGGGATGATAAGTGTGCTCATCTCAGAAACATTGTGAAGAAGATTAAATGCAACTTTAAAAAATATGTAATGCTTGGCCTGACATTTAATAAATGCCTAACATTTAATAAATGTTGCCTACTATTATTTTTAAGAAATGCAAATAATAGACTTGAGAGGCCATCAAAGAGCATGCAACTTTTAAAATAAAGGAGTTTAGGCTTTGTATTTGATTTGTAAAAATAACATAAGACCAGTAAAAATTCTCCAGCAATATTTTAATTAAATTGGAGTCTTAAGATAAATTGACTAGGGATGTAGCTCAGTAGCAGAGTGCTTACCTAGCATTCACAGGCCCTGGGTTCAGTTCCAAATACTGCAAATAACAAAGTAACAAACAGACAAAAACCAAAATAAAAACAACAAAAATAAAAACACAAAACAAGATAAACTGTTCTGAAAATAGAACAGCAGGTCAATTGGGGGTAGGAATTAAGTAGATGGGGTAGGTAACTGATGGAATGGAGTTCACTTAAGAGGTTACTGGATTCAATTATAAGTTGTCTAAAAATATTCTGAAGCATTTCAAGCAGTGTGAGCATACCCAAAAAAACAGCTGGGAAGAGGAAGGTGGCATATTGCTCTCAAGGAAAGAACTAGTATTTATGTGTTACAGGTTTTGCTGAAGAGAGGAATATTTTTGGCATTCTGACAGAGTTATAGGCATAAAAGACATCGTACAATAGATGAACTAACAATCAGAGACAGATAGAACCAGAAGAGCCTAAAGGCCACTTTCTGAATTGAGGGACTGGTGAAATTGTTCATCCAAATGAGGGTGATGCAGTGGATCAAGAAAGAGTGTTTCTAGCTAGGTGTAGTGGTGCATGCCTGTAATCCCAGCACTTGGGAGGCCGAGGCAGGAGGATCATACATTTGACATCAGCCAGGTTACATAGTGAGACCCTGTCTTCAAAAAAGGGGGGTGTTTGCATGATGGAATGTAGCTTAGTGCAAAGGTCCTGAGTTCAATCTCCTGTAGCACATACACATGCATAAGGAATTCATATATAAAAAAATAAAAAAGACAGAATATTAGTAATATAAAGGAGCAAGAAGTCATAAAAATAATTAATTATAAATAGTATATAAAGATTTTCCTATACCCATGCAATGACAAGCAAAGTAATTATGAAACAAACTTTTTGCTAAAGGCACCTAAAGTAACTAAATAAAATACAAGAATCTTCTATAAAGTATCAAAGAACTAACAAAATATCTATCTGGAAGAAGGCTTAAGCCCAAAGAGATAAAATAAAATTCACTAGGTTTCACTCCTAAAAATTGAGGTTTGTAGGTCTGTGGTGTGGTTAATTGCATTCTTAATGTCACAGCACCCTTAGAGGATTTTGACTGCAAGTAGTCAACCCAACCACATTTTAAGAAACTATTCTGGTCTGTAATAAGGAATATTTTCAGCTCTAAGACTGGATCGTCTTTTTGGTATTCGATGACTCACTGGACATGGAATGGCTGAGGAATGAAAGAGAAACCAAAGGTATCAAATATTTAATCTAAGGCTTAGTAAAAATGCTACTGAGAACAACAGACTATAAAGATATATTTTCTTAGCCTTAAACAAAAGAAAATAACAACTCATGTTACATTAAAATGCTTTTGCCTCACTATCCCATTTGATCAACCCAATAAGGTAAACAGGACACAAAATATACTCCCTGTTTTTCAGATGAATGAACTAAGGCTCGGTTAGAGTAAGGTCACAGCTAGCAAATAGTAGAACTGGAGGTGAAATTCAGGCACTTTGAAACCCAAATTTTATTCTCACTTCACTTTACATTATTCCAGGCCAAATTAACTTTTATATGTCTCTATGTGTCCAGTATCCATGTCACATAAGTTAGATTTTCAATAGAAAATTGAGGACCAAATTTTGTGGCAAAAGTGAGAAACCAGAACTAAAACTAGAATTTTGAATTCATTGGGAGAAAGGACGTAGCTGTAGCTGTGAAGGTAAATAATGTTTTCAAAGAAAGGAACATAAATTGGAAATAAAGATGCAAAGCTAGAAACTCTAAGAAGTCCATAGTGAGCACAAAGGTTAACAAAGAAAGACTGATTTAAAAAGCAGAAAGACAGGGGCCAGTGAGATGGCTCAGCGTCGTAAGCACCTGCCTGGAAAGCGTGAGGGCCCGAGTTCGACTCCCCGAACCCACATACGGAAAAAGGGCCGGTGATACCGCTCAGCGGCATGGGCGCCTGCTGGCGTGCGAGGTCCTGAGGTCGACCCCCGGTACCCACAAAAAAAAAAAAAAAGCAGAAAGAGAATCAAAACAGTAAAGTGTTAAGAAGAGAAAATGAATTAGGCAGCATTCACTGATGACTGAAGAAGAAGAAATGTTATCTAGATCATTTATTAAATATGTTAGAAGAGGGGGCCGGTGAGATGGCTCAGTGGCATAAGCGCCTGCCTGGCAAGCACGAGAGCCCCAAGTTCGACTCCCGGATCCCACATGCGAAAAAAGGGCCGGTGATATCGCTCAGCGGCAGGGGCGCCTGCTGGTGCGCGAGGTCCTGAGGTCGACCCCGGTACCCACAAAAAAAAAAAAAAATGTTAGAAGAACATCAGTGGATTCAAGAAGCACCATGGGGGTTGAAGGCAGGAATGAGTATGAGAAAAAGATTCTTCATGAGAATGAAAATATCTAAGAATAGATGAAGAAAGTAGTAATTTTCATGCTCCCTTTAGTGACACATCTTAGAATACGAAGAAGTTAATTCTCAGAAATAAAATTAGGCTTATTAGAATAAGGACCAGCAAAGAAGGGGAAGAATGTTATTAATCTAGGACTGAGTCAGGAGAGTAAATTACTAAAAAGTTAACCTTAGCCAGATGTGGTGGCACCCACTTATATTCCCAGCTACTTGGGAACTAAGGCAGGAGGATTACAAGTTTCTGCCAGCCTGGGCTACTTAGTGAGACCTTATCTCAAAATAAAAACTTTTCAAAAGTGCTGGGGATGTAACGTAGCACTCCCTGGGCTCAATCCCTTGTACCATAATAAAAAACAAACAAACAAACAAAGCAAAAAACCTTAAACATATTTAATACAAATAAAGCATGACACAGAATTATATATTTCCATAGTATGGTTTAAAATATGTGAACATACATTAAAGTGGAAGATACATGCCAAATACTAACAGATTCTGAATTCTTAAAAAAACCCTTTTCTTTATTCCTCAACTTTTACATAGTAAAGTACCTTTTCTTAAAAGGATAAACTACAACAATGAAGTTGATTTTTTTCCCCAAAAATTCTAATCCTGAGTGCTAAAAACTATAAAACATTTTTTCTTTGTTTTGTTGTTGTTATTTGATATGGTTTGCTTTGGTTTGGTCTCGTTTTGGTTTTCTGAGATAGGTTCTCACTATGTAGTTCAAGCTAACCTTCAACTCCCTATGCAGCCCAGGCTGGCTTTAAACTCCCAGGTTATCCTCCTGTCTCAGCCTCCCAAATGCTGAGATTACAGGCATGTACCACCACACCCAGATGAAACATTTTTTCTTAAACACAACTAAATATGGGGGGGGTGGCAGGGCTCAGAACATCTCCCCCTAAACATGACATCTTGAATACTGAATATTTTAAGCTGAAGGAATTTTAGGAACAGCATGCACAAGGACTTTTTGACCTTCCCATGAAGTAGTCATAAAACCCCCATGTGAGAGGTGCCCTCCCTATACCTGTAGGAAAATAGCATCTTTATCCCTGAAGGCAAAGAATGTAGAGAGGAATCTGAATGCAAAGACTTTGCTAAGTTTCCTCCAGTTTATTATGCTTAGCTTATAGCCCCTTTGTCCTATCATATTCCTCCATGACTTTCCACTCTTCATCCAACTTAGCATAAAAATATTCTGGTTTAACTACTGTTTTGAACCTTCAGTTCCTTATGATGGCTCCCATGTCATATAGAACTTACAGGAGATAAATTTGTATGCTTTCCTATTGTTAATGTCTTATTACAGAAGCCCCAGCCAATGAACCTATGATGAGTGAAAGAAAAGACATTTTTTTCCAGCTCTACAAGAATCTAAGTAAGTATCCAGATAATAAATGTTTGGATAGTTAAGAACTGGCAAAGAGTATCTATAATATTTATAATAGGTCTAAAGCACCCCAAATATTCAAGCATTTCAAACCCTCTGCTAAAAATCACAGGATTTGAAGACAAATTCTGGGTCTGTCAAAAAAAAACCTAATAATTTTACAAAGGAGACTGGTATAAATTTATTATGCTTTATGGCTAATAATAATATTCTGTTAAGACTGGAAATCACAATTTAGTTTTACTTTATCTAAATTTTATTTTCAATTATTTTGTTTTTTTGAAACAGGATCTCACTATGTTACCCAGGCTGGCCTCAAACTCACTATCCTCCTGCCTCAGCCTCCTGAATAGTTGGGATTACAGGTGTGTGCCACCACCCCTGGCTCACCATCTAAATTTTAGTACAACAATTTTTTATTTAGTCTTAAGTGAGCAATTATTACATTGATGAACAACCACAGAAAAATTACCTGTTGGTTTGAAATTAACATCTCCATCCATCTTTATCAAGTCCAGGGATGATAAATCATTCAGATTCTTTAAACACAATTCTGTTCAGTTTCAGAAAGCATATTTTAATTTTAGTAAAACATGCAAGGCAAAATAGAATTTATTATTAAATATACTAAAGTTATGTTATGTTATAATTTCTGGGAAGAATTGTAGTCCATACTAAAGCTGTAAGAAAAAAATCATTAAAATAAAAAAGTCAACTAATATGCTACAAAGATATCCTAATAGTAACAATAATATAAATAGTAAAAATAACATTCAATAAGTGATAAAATAGCATTTACCACTTGGGGCATTTGAGACAGTAAACATATATTAACTTATTTAAACATCAAAATAACACAATAAGTTAGCATTGATATTATTTCCATATACAGCTTAGGCAACTAAAGAATAGAAATTAAGGAACTTGCTCTAGGTCTAATTAAATACTTTGCTCTCTGTCCTCCATTATGGCAGTAGTTTTCATTTCTTTTTTCTTTAAACTTCCATTAAAGATGTTTATGCACAAATTATAAAGAGTCTAATAGTTCTACAAAGTTTATTCCAAAATCCACCTGTCTCTCCCTCTTCTCACTTACTTTTTTTTTCTTTTTTTGAGGAAACCACTTAATCTTTTTTAGCTGATGTTTTTAGTATTTACTTCCATTTCTCTGAAATATGCTGTTATTGCTACTTAGAAAGGACCTCTGAAGAGGAAGTAATGCTAGTCCATGCTTACAAATCAACAGGGATTTATAGACCTCTAGTTGTAGTCTATGCTTAAAATTATCACTGTGCCCCATGCTATAGCTCAGAAGTGAGGTAGCTGAGAGTAGAGTGAGTACAACAACCTGTTCAATCCAAAATAGATCAGCAGCACTTCTCAAACTCTTTAGCGAAAGTGAAAGGGAAGTAATACTCCCAAATTCATTCCTGGAAGCAAACGTTACCCTGATACCAAAACCAGAGAAGGAGCCAACCAAAAAACAGACCTACAGGCCAACTCCCTAATGAACAGAGATGCAAAACTCCTCAAAAAATACTGGCAAACAGAATGCAACAAATCATGAAGAAGATAATACACCATGACCAAGTAGGATTCATCCCAGGGTTGCAGGGATGGGTCAACATACACAAATCAATAAATGTAATACACCATATTAACAGAGCCAAGGGCAAAAGCCATATATATGATCATCTTAATAAATGCAGAGGGGCTGGGGATATAGCTCAGCGGCACAGCACCTGCCTGGCAAGCACAAGGTCCTGAGTTTGATTCCTAGTAACCCCCCAACAAAAAATAAATAAAATGCAGAAAAAGCATTTGACAAAGTCTAGCACACATTCATGACAAAAACCCTAAAGAAAATTGGAATAGATCTTTATCTCAATCTAATAAAAGCCATCTATGACAAACCAACAACCAACATCATACTAAATGGACAAAAATTGAAAGCTTTTGCTCTAAAATCAGAAACAAGACAAGGATGCCCACTATCAACACTTTTATTTCAATGTAATTCTGGAAACATTAGGTACAGCAATTAGACAAGAGAAAGAAAAGAGTATAGGAAAGGAAAAAATTAAATTACCATTATTTGTGGATGACATGATACTTTACATAAAAGACCCCCAAAACTCCACCAAATGATTTATAGATTTTTTTTTTTTTTTTTTGGGTACCGGGGGGTCGACCTCAGGACCTCGCGCGCCAGCAGGCGCCCGTGCCGCTGAGCGATTATCACCGGCCCCTTTTTTGTATGTGGGTTACGGGAGTCGAACTCGGGCCCTCGCGCTTGCAAGGCAGGCGCTTAAACCGCTGAGCCATCTCACCGGCCCAGATTTATAGATTTAATACCCAAATTCAGTGGCATAGCTGGATACAAAGTCAACACTCAAAAATCAATAGCACTCCTGTACCACAAATAATAAACTCACTGAGAGAGAAATCAGGGAAACAACACCTTTCACAAGAGCATCCAAAAAAAATGAAATACCTAGGAATCAATCTAACGAAGGAAGTAAAAGACTTTTACATTGAAAACTACACTACTATGAAAAAGGAGATTAAAGAGAATATCAGAAAATGGAAAGATATCCCTTGCTCTTGGGTAGGAAGAACCAATATAGTGAAAATGGCCATACTTCCAAAATTGTCATACAGATTTAATACAATCCTGATCAAAATACCAGTAGCATATCTCACAGAATTAGAGAAAACAATCCTAAAATTCTTTTGGAATCAAAAGAGACTTGGAATAGCAGAAGCTATTCTGGGCAACAAAGGCAAGGCAGGAGACATCACAATCCCTGACTTGAAATTATACTACAAAGCTACTGTGATAAAAACAGCATGGTATTGGAAAAAAAAAATCATACCCAAGGATCAATAGAACAGATTAGAAGATGTTGAAACAACTCCAAACATACTGAACCATCTTATCTTTGACAAAGGAGCCAAACACCTTCATTGGAAGAAAGACAGCCTCTTTAATAAGTGGTCCTGGAAAAACTGGCTTTCCACATGCGAAAGATTAAAACCAGACCCATATCTTTCATCACACACTAAACTAAAATCAAAACGGATCAAAGATCTACATATTAAAACAGAAACACTAAATCTGCTGGAAGATAGAATTGGTAGAACTCTTGAAGATACTGGAGTAGGCAAAGATTTTTTGAAAAACACCCTGATTGCACAGGAACTATCACAAAAATCAACAACTGGGATCTCATCTTATTAAAAAGCTTTTGCACAGCAAAAGAGATCACCCACAGAATGAAGAGACAACCCACAGAGTGTGAAAATTTTTTTTCCAGCTATACCTCAGACAAAGGACTAATATCTAGAATATATAAAGAACTCAAAAAAAATCAGACCCCCCCCAAATTTAAAGACCCAATCCAAAAATGGGCATCTGAAATGAACAGACACTTCTCAGATGAAGAAATAGAAACGGCAAATAAATTACATTAAAAAAATCTTCAGCGTCACTGGTCATTGGTGAGATGCAAATTAAAACAAATACTGAGATTCCATCTCACTCCAGAAAGAATGGCTATTATCAAGAAATCAGGGCCAGTGAGATAGCTGCTCAGCAGCATAAGCACCTGCTGGCAAGAGCGAGGTCCTGAGTTCAACCCCCGGTACCCACATTAAAAAAAAAAAGAAAGAAAGAAATCAACCAATAACAAGTGCTGGTGGGGCTCTGGGGAAAAAGGAACAACACTTCTCCATTGTTGGTGGAGTGTAGACTGGTAAAACCACTGCGGAAATCAGTGTGTGAGATACCTCAAAAAATTAAAACTAGAGATTCTACTTGACCCAGCTATTCCCCTTCTTGGTATCTTCCCCCCAAAATTAAAAGCATCATACCACAGCAATATATGCACACCCATGTTTATAGCAGCATAGTTTGTAATAGCTAAATCTTGGAAATAGCCCAAATGCCCATCAACCAATGAATGGATAAGGAAGATGTGTTTTTTTAATATAATGGAGGACTACACTGCCATAAAGAAAGATAAGCCTGAGATATTTCTAGCTACATGGATGCACCTCGAGAACATACTCTTAGGTGAAATAAATTGGACACACATGTTCAAATACCACTTGGTTTCTCTGGCATGAGAAACCAAAAGTGTAAATAAGGACCAAAATGTATGATAGATATTGGGAAATGGGAGAAAAATGTTCAAATGAGCAGGGGACCAAGGAATGGGGTAGAGGAAAAGGAAAGAAGAAAAAAAAAGAATAGAAGGAAAAAAGGAAAACAAAGCTTTTATAAATAAGGAGGGGAAGGAGGGGTCGAAGGGAGCAGAGGAGAAAGGGAAAAAAAGAAGCAAGATATATATCATGTACAGGTACAAACTCCCTATTATGAAGGTTATCATTATGTTCTAAAATGTACCAATAAAATAAAAATTAAAAAAAAAAAATAGAGCAGCAGCTCACCAAAAAATCCTTACAGGCAAAGTTTTTTGGGGGAATACTGTAGTTTAAGCAATATTGTTTAGTCAGAGTGATAGTTTAAAATGTTTGACAATGAAGGCTTTGAAGTCTTTTCTAACTTTCTCAGTTACCCACTATAAAGTCAGTTCATTACTCAGTAATCAGTCAGTCAAGGAAGAACGTTTACCATACTTTATGCTGAGCACTAGTCTAAGCTCTAGGTTTATAGCTGTGTACCACACAATGACCCACTTCTTAGGATTCATATTTTACTGAAGAAAGTAATCATCACACAAATAATAAAGTTTCAGGTATTGAAAGATATTGTGAAGAAACAAAGCTTACAACCTAGAAAAACAAAGTAGAGTTTTTAAGCTTTTAACTAAAGCTTAAGTGTATTTCTGATATACGCTACAGTTTCTTATATAAAGTAATGATATAGTCACTCTAATTTTCAAAAGATAGATATTACTTTTTCCACAACCAAGGAAAATGATAACAACAGGGAAATCAGTTTGTCTTACTGTCAGTGAACAAAGCTTTAAATAAGATGGTACAGGAAGACCCCTCAGAGGAGTTGATCTTTAACAGAGACCTGAATGAAACGAAGGTACAACCCATGTAAAATATTCCAGAAATGTTCTAAGAATAAGGAAAAAGAGTGCAAAGGACCTGAGTTGGAATTAGCTTGGCATGTTTAAAGAACATATCAATTTGGAGACAGCAGAATAAAAGAGAGAAAGAGCTTAGAGATGAAAGCAGAAAAATAGGCAGAAGGATATAAAGTAGGATTTTTTGGTGGGGAGCTCTGGTGGAAGTTTCCATTGTATTCTACAAGTAATAGGAGAATTATTAGAAGATACTGAGCAAAAAGACATAACCAAGTTTAAGAAACACCACACACTACACTAAGATCCCTTTCCGAGAGATTTAATGTAGACCTGTAAGAATGATGTCAAGGCTCAGAAAACACAATCCCAAAGTACTTTGAAGAATACTGAAAAAGCCTCTGAAACAGAATTACTGTCCCTTGCCTTTCTGTGTGAAGCATGACCTACCTTCCCTGAAAGTAGATCGTAAGATTCTCATTACAAAAGGGTCCTGCCTCATACCCCCAGGTAATGAAACAATAAATGATTAATCAAATAAGAAAGCTGGAATTTGATAGGAAGACACTGGCACAAATTGGAATAAGAAGCTCATAATCAAGGACCAAAATGTATAGTAGATATTGTGAAATATGAAGAAAACATTCAAATGGGAAAGGGAACTAGGGAAGGGGGAGGGGGAAAGGAAGGAATGGAAAAGAAAAAAAAAGAATAGAAGGAAAAAATGGAAACAAAGCTTTTGTAAATAAGGAGGGGAAGAGGAGCTGAAGGGAGGGGAGGGAAATGGGAAAAAAAGAATTAATATGTATCATGTACAGGTACAAATTCCCTATGATGAATGTTATCATTATGTGTATCTAAAATGTACCAATAAAATTAATTTTAAAAAGAGGGCCATAATCAAGCAAGGCTTATATTTTCAATTAAAGTTAAGCTAGAGGGGCCGGTGAGATGGCTCAGCAGTGTAAGCGCCTGCCTGGCAAGCGCAAAGGCCCGAGTTTGACTCCCGGAACCCACATACGAAAAAAGGGCGGGTGATATCGCTCAGCGGCACGGGCACCTGCTAGCGCGAGAGGTCCTGAGGTCGATCCCCCGGTACCCACACCCACACACACACATACATAAATAAAGTTAAGCTAGAAAAATAAAGGCAACATAGGCAACATTTTCAAAGATCAGGGGCATTAAAAAAAAAAAAAAGCCAACCTAACATACTATGCAAAGGAAGATATCCTGGGGCCGGTGAGATGGCTCAGCAGCGCACGCGCCTGCCTGGCAAGTGCGAGGGCCCGAGTTGGACTCCCGGATTCCACATACAAAAAAAGGGCCGGTGATATCGCTCAGCGGCACGGGCGCCTGCTGGTGCGCAAGATCCTGAGGTGCACCCCTGGTACCCACAAAAAAAAAGGAAGATATTCTGATAGAATTAATATAAACACTAATTAAGAAAAAAGCACACATGCCAGGTTTTATTTATGTAAAAAAAGAAATGATTCATACATTTTTTTCTGCAGACAAGTTTACTTTTAATTTAGAAAAGAGTATCCTTACTTCCATAATAACTGACTTTTCTCATCAAGGTTTATAGAACATACATTTTTAGAAGTAAATATATCTAACCTTGTAATTTTGCTTCAATTCCATCTTTGTTCAATCCAGATGTAAAACCTGTACGAATGATTAAAATTTATGAAAAGTAAAATAAAATGGATTTAATTCATCTTTATAGGCTCAGTCTATACTTCACTTAACTGGAGAAAATTATCTAAATCTCATATGAAAAAGAGATAGCTTAATGAATTCAAGTAAAGCTTAAATATCTTTTTTTTTAATATATATAATTTTTTTTTCCTTTATGTGGGTACCGGGAACTGAACTCAGGACCTCGTGCTTGCCAGGCAGGCACTTATGCCACTGAGCTACATCACCGGCAAGCTTAAATATCTATAGAACACAACCCACTGTTTTGAAATCTTTTCAATATAAATTGTCTACTTTTGACTTATTTTATTGTATAAAAGT
Source organism: Erethizon dorsatum (assembly GCA_028451465.1). Lineage (NCBI taxonomy): Eukaryota > Metazoa > Chordata > Mammalia > Rodentia > Erethizontidae > Erethizon > Erethizon dorsatum. The sequence continues at coordinate 102,056,441 of CM051829.1, read as the reverse complement.
GCCCAGAAGTACTATATTTTAATAAGAATTGTATGGACTAAATTTCTAATGTTTTACAAATAAATTTCTGCCAAGTGATGAGTATTTTCTGGTGGATTTTCATTATTAAATGGATGTTCCTATGAAAAAAGTATTTTGTAATGCAACCATTATGGAAACCTGTATTATTTATTAAAGTTGAAACTACTACAACACAGTAATTTAAAACCTAAGCACATACCAACAGATGTACATGTACATGTGTATAGAAGGATATATATAAAAAAGTTTACAGCAGCTTTATTTAAAACTAAGGGACCGGTGAGATAGCTCAGCGGCATAAGCACCTGCTCAGCAAGCGCAAGGTCCTGAGTTCGACTCCCGGAATCCACATAAAGGAAAAAAGGGTCAGTGATATCGCTCAGCGGCACAAACACTTGCTGGCAAGCGGGAGGTCCTGAGGTCAACTCCCAGTACCAACATTAAAAAAAAAAAAAAAAAAAAAAAAACTAAGACTGTCCTTTCATCAAAAGATTCTTAAGAAAATGAGAAGTCAAATCAGCTTAGCAGAAGAAATTTGAATACATATATTTGGCAAAAGACTCTTATCCAGAATATATAAAGAATTCCTATATATTAATAATAATATACAAATAATCTAAAATAGATTTTAAAAACCTTGAATGGGCATTTTACAAAATGGGAATATTCTAATGGCCAGTACAGACAAAAAATCCTAGTGCTAGTATTCATGAGGAAAATGCAAAATAAAACCACAAACACAGAATACAAAATCAACATTAAAAAATCAATAGTTGTTCTATATACCAATAATGAGGGGAATCAGGAAAACAATTCCTTTCACAATAGCTTTAAAAAATACCTAGGAATCAACCTAACCAAGGAAGTGAAAGATCTCTTACAATGAAAATTTCAGAACACTGAAGAAAGAAGTAGAAGACAATAGAAGATAGAACACCTCTCATGTTCATGCAGCAACAGAATTCATATTGTTAAAATGGCCATATGTCAAAATCTATCTACAGATTCAATACTATTCCCATCAAAATTCCAATGACAGGCCGGTGAGATAGCTCAGCACCTGCCTGGCAAGCGCGAGGTCCTGAGTTCGACTCCCGGTACCCACATAAAGGAAAAAAAGGGCCGGTGATATCACTCAGCGGCACAAGCGCTTGCTGGCACGTGTGAGGTCCTGAGGTTGACTCTGGGTACCCACATTAAAAAAAAAAAAAAAAAATTCCAATGACATTCTTCACAGAACTAGAAAAGTAATCCTAAAATTCATATGGAAATACAAAAGACCCAGAATAGCCAAAAAATCCTAAGCAGAAAGAGTAAAGCTGGAGGGGCCGGTGAGATGGCTCAGCAGCGTAAGCGCCTGCCTTGCAAGCGCGAGGGCCCGAGTTCGACTCCCAGAACCCACATACGAAAAAGGGGCCGGTGATATCGCTCAGAGGCACGGGTGCCTGTTGGCGCACGAGGTCCTGAGGTCGACCCCCCGGTACCCACAAAAAAAAAAAGAGTAAAGCTGGAGGCATCACAGTACTCTATTTCAAATTATACTACAGAGCCATAATAACCAAAACAGCATGGTACTGCCACTAAACAGACACTTAACAAAACAGACACAAAAACAGCCAATGGAATAGAATAGAGGACACAGGAACATATCCAACCAACTACAGCCATTGAATATTGACAAAGGAACCAGAAGTACACATTGGAGAAAAAGGAAGCCTCTTTAACAACTGGTGCTGGGAAAACTGGATAACCATATGTAGAAGATTGAATTGAGCTCTCTTTCTCTCAGCCTGTACAAAAATTGATTCAAAATAGATCAAAGATGTAGATATAAGACCTGAAATTTTGAAACTGCTAGAAGAAAACAGGGGAAACACATGATGCCATAGACATAGGCAAAGACTTCCTGAAAAGGATTCTAAAATCAGGAAAAAGTTAGCAAGAATCAAAAAATGGGATTACATTAAACTAAAAAGTTTCTACAGGGCCAGTGATATAGCTCAGCGGCATAAGCACATGCCTGGCAAGCACGAGGTACTGAGTTCAATTCCAGGTACCCGCATTAAAAAAAAAAAAAAATGTTTCTACAGAGCAAGAGAAGTAACTAGCAGAGTGAAGAGACAGCCTACAGAATGGGAAAACATCCTTGCCAGCTACTCTTCTGACACAGTTAGTTTCTAGAACATATGAAGAACTCGAACTCAACACCAAAAAACAAAAAACAAAAAAACAAAAAAACCCAAATAGTCCAGTTCATTAATGGGAAAATGAACAGACACTTTTCAAAAGAAGTCCAAATAGCCAATAAGTATGTGAAAAATATTCAACACCTTAAGACATTAGGAAAATTCAAACCCAAACTACATTAAAATTAGATGTGGCACATGTTTATAATGCTAGCATTCTGGGATATTGAGTCAAGAGGATTGCAGGTTTGAGCCCAGCACCATCAGTTTAGCAACTTCATGAAACAGACTTACTGAGAGAATGCAGATATATAGCTCAGTGCAAAGGCCCTGAGTTCAATCCCTATTACGAGAGAGAGAGAGAGAGAGAGAGAGAGAGTGTGTGTCCTACATTGAAATTTAATCTTATCCCAGTCAGAACAGCTATCATCAAGATAATAAAATAAACAAATAAACAACACAAATCATTACAGGTGAGGATGTGTATTGGGGGAAGGAACACTTCTATACTCCTTGTGGACATGTAAATTAGTATAGTCCCCATGGAAATCAGTATGGAAATTCCTCAAAACTGTAAAAATAGAGCTACCATAAACTGGAGACTTTTATAGATAAATGGATGCAACTCAAGACCATACTCATAAGTGAAATAAACCAGACGCACATGTGTAAACATCATATTGTCTCCCTAGTGTGAGAAGCTGAAAGAATAAATAAGATCCAAAATGTACAATAGATATTGTAAAATGGGAAGAAACGTCAAAAGGAAAGAGCAACTGGGATGGGGGAATGGAGAAAAAGAAGAGAAAAGAAAAAAAATTTTATATTATATATATATATATGATAGTTACACTCTAATCTCTCAGTTCATTGAAAAGAAAAGTTTGTGCTAATATTCTTTGGACAATTAAATGCGGATATCTTGTATTCTGAGTAACTAAAGACAACAATACACAATGTATTATAATACATTGTTACCCTATTATCGTGTTTTGAAATTTTTTTTTCTTCTCTTTAAAATAAAAATAAAAATAAAAATAGAGCTACCATTTGATCTAGTTATACCACTTCTTGGTATATGCCTGAAAAAAATTAAAGTCAGCATACTACAGGGATACCTCCATCTTATGTTTATTGCAGCACAATTCACAATAGCTAAGATATAGAACCAGCCTAGGTACCTATAAACAGATAAACAAAAAAAATATATATATACAACAGATTATTATTCAGCCATAAAGAATTACTAAATTATGTCATGTGCAAGAAAATAGGTGGAAATGGAGTACATCATATCAGGTAAAATAAGCCAGACTCAGAAGTATTGCATGTTCTCCCTAATATGTGGAACCTAAAAAAGATGGCATGAAGCCCAGCATGGTGGCACATGCCTGTAATCCCAGCAGTTCGAGAAGCTGAGGCAGGAGGACTGTAAGTCTGAGGTCAGCCCAGGCAACCTAGTGAGACACTGTTTCAAATAAAAAATATAAAATGGGCTTGGGATGTAGCTCAGCATGAAGGCCCTGGGTTCAATCCCTGGTACTCCAAAAAAAAAGAAAGTAGAAAGGAGATTATTATTTTGAGTTCTTCTAAATTGAAAAATGAACAGTCAAATTCAGAATAAGGAAGCACTTAAACACTAAGTACAGACAAAATTTAAGACTTTAAAATTTTAACTTATTTTCAATGATTTTAGGCATTTTTATTAGAGATGAATTTTTTCTACTGGGTTTATTTTTAATAACTGATTTAAAAACTTGTTAAAAAGCAGATAAGGGCCGGTGATATAGCTCAGCGGCATTAGTGCCTGCCTGGCAATCACAGGGTCCTGAGTTCAACTCCCAGTACCTGAATATTAAAAAAAAAAAAAAGCAGATAAAATTTTCTTACTTTTGTCTACACTTGCCTCTAAACGTATTTGTGACTGTTATTACCTTTTGTTTCTGTTAACTTTTAGTTTCTGTAATCTACTCTATAGTCCATTAGTATAAACCAAGGCCCAGCTGGCTTGAAAAGATTACTACTTTTCCAGATCAAAGTAACAAACCATAATGAGTTGGATTTTTCAGAGCTCTGATATAAAGCAAGGTTGAACGTATCCATTCCAAAGCAATATTCACGTCTGTGATGGTATGCAATACTATCTCTGCGTTTAAATGTTCGATAAGATGTCTGTGCAAACTAATGGGGAGAAAAACAAAAACCTCTGCATTATTAACATGCACTGCAATGCCATGACTCTTGGTTTTTTAAACTTTGATGATATATTTAATATACTCATTGCTACTTTAATAATTCACAAAAGACAACTTAATTTCCAAAAATATAAGAGAAAGCCTTAAAAAGTCAGTTCAACATCTAAAAAAATTTGAGATTTTTTCTGCTTCATGATTCTAGAAGACACGTTACTTACTTAAGAAAGGCAAGGGGTAGGAAAATATTTTGACATATTTTCCCCAAGAGAAAATACATCAAATACTAAAAAATTAGATTATCTTCCTTATTATTAAACAAAATTTAAAGATGTGAAAATGATGTTTCTCCTCTTACTATAAATTAGTAATTACAAATTTATATAATGTATATAAATTAAAATATAATAATAGTAAGACCTTAGTACAAATTACACATTTTATAACAAAGATACATGTTACCCCATGCTAAGAAACATCACTTACTAAATCTACTCTGTTGCTTTCTTTAAAAAATTAAATTCCTTAAAATTACTGTTAAAAATCTTCAAGAAAATGGCCTTAGAAAAAACATGAACCAAATTTCTTTTACTATGTTAAAAAAAAAAGAGAAAGTATTAACATTATTATCCTTTTGGAATCTTTCTGTATTACCTGCTTTCTACAGTGTCACTACAAGCTAACATCTGAATGTACTTCTCTCTTGTACTTAAGCGAGTCATAATAACTGCAGTAGCTGTAGTGTCAAACTGAAAAAAAAACAAAAACCACACAAAGTTAGTGAAGAAGAGTACGACATGGCATCAGTTCTTTTCCACAACCCAAGATATTAATTTTATATTGAATAGTCCCAGCTTTAAATTAAAAGCCAATAGGACTAAAAAATGCTTCTAAATTTGAATGTTAACTGAAATTTTAATTTAAAAACATTCCAAGATGATAGCTGTACTGTAAATACCACTTTGTTTCAGTGTGACATGAATTGTCACACTGTCAATGTTAAAAACCAAAACCAATTTTGGTCAGTGGATAAAAGCTGTAAGATTTGGTGTGTCATTTACATATAATCTTATTTATCTCAAAAAATCATAAATTTTTATAACAGTATTTTGACACATTGTAAAAAGCTATTCTTCCTGAATATTCCTTTAGTACCTATATGAATGACTTCTTCATTCCAGTATTTATATGTATATGAACTGACATTTAATCTTCACAATGCGTAGGGACCACTGCTGGCATTTAGTGCTAGACCCAGGGATGCTGCATGATTTATAATGTACATGAGAGTCCTACCCAATGGAAAAAAAATCCCATCCAAAATGCTAAGAACCTCACCACTCAAAATAAAATAAAAACAGAAACAAACAAACAAATAAAACCTTTAATAGTATACCCATTCATAAATCCATCCCTTCATTAATCAATGGGAGTTCAGAGAGTGGGAGGTAGGGATAGGGTGAGATATGTCCCAGTTTATAAGACTTGTTTTTTTTTTTTTTTTTTTTGTGGATACTGGGGGTCGACCTCAGGACCTCGCGTGCCAGCAGGCGCCTGTGCCACTGAGCGATATCACCGGCCCTTTTTTCGTATGTGGGTATCGGAAGTCGAACTCAGGACCTCACGCTTGCCAGGCAGGCACTTATGCCGCTGAGCTATCTCACGGGCCCTGTAAGATTTGTTTTACTTCTATTTCTCTAATAAAGCAGATTTTCTCAGTTACACTGTTTTCAACTTTATCTAATTATGAAATGCTGACCAGAAAAATACAGTTTTTTGGGTTTTGCCATGTCTTTAAAATAAATTATGAAAAGTAAAGTTATTGTCACTTACTTGAGGTCGACCTGCTCTCCCAATCATCTGCAGAATATCTGTTTCACTGTATTCTTCAAACATTCCTCCAACATAATGCATTGTAGATTTTATAACTACTAGATGAGCTGGCAAATTTACTCCCATAGCTAAAGTACTGGTGGTAACTGCATTAGATTAAGGAATATTAATTTCAAGTGTTATAACTTTGTCCCTCCAGGAAGACAATATGTCTTTATTATAAAAGATATGTTCTTATAAATGTAATAAAAACTCATAATATGAAATATATAAAGGGAAGAAAAGAACAATATAATCTAAAAAAAAACACATCCTAAAACCAAAAACTATTAAGTTCTTAACTTTTCAAACTGCATTATGTCCAATAAGCTGATAAAGAACTAAACACTAAGAATTTGCTGTAGTGTGTACACGCATAGGTAGTTAGAAACAATTCAGAATTCAGAATTCTTAAGTTTTCTTTTTTTCCTTTTAAAAAGTAATTTTCAGGGCCAGTGAGATGGCTCAGCGGCATAAGCACCTGCCTGGCAAGCGCGAGGGCCCGAGTTCAACTCCCAGTACCCACATACGAAAAAAAGGGCTGGTGATATCGCTCAGCGGCATGGGCGCCTGCTGGCACGCGAGGTCCTGAGGTCGACCCCCGGTACCCACACACACACACAAAAAAAGTAATTTTCAAAAGTATTTTATAATACGAACAAGAAATGTGTTTTACTTACAAAGAACTGGTAGATCTCCAATAGTAAAAGCTCCTTCCACTACTTTTCTATCTGATAGCTCCATACCAGCATGGTGATAACCAACACCATATATTAAGATATCTGTAATAGAAATATATTACTTGTCAGTTATGGTTAATATTTTTTCAGTAATTGCCTCCTATTATCTGTAAAAGAAGATGCTGTTAAAAAATTGTCTTTAACCTACCTCTGAGTTTTGAATCTCTTAAAGAATATGCACACTTCTGTAACCTATTTAAAAATACCATAAACATTATTGTTATTCCCAGTAACATTAGAAAACTCTGAAATAATTTATTTTGATACTTAGAAATATAAAAAGATTATCATATTATCTGAAAATTATCTTTGAAAAGTAGAAAATATTTTTCATACTCAGAAGTCCCCAATTTATCAGCTATAACATTAAAGCTCATTTCTAAACCAAGAATTTAGAAAACTCACTTTTCTATACAAAGGAAAAAAAAATTATAAATGTTCATGGTCAGAATTTAATAGTCTACTTTCATACTTCGCCTTAAAAATGCCTGTAAAAAATAACAAATCCTAAAACTCTACCATATTACTAGTAAGTAAAAGGATTTAAATTAAAAAATAACTTTATTGTACTCTAAGATATGGCATGTAGGGCCGGTGAGATGGCTCAGTGGCGTAAGCGCCTGCCTTGCAAGCGCAAGGGCCCGAGTTCGACTCCCGGATCCCACATACAAAAAAGGGGCCGGTGATATCGCTCAGCGGCACGGGTGCCTGTTGGCGTGCGAGGTCCTGAGGTAGACCCCCCGGTACCCACACACACAAAAAAAAAGATATGGCATGTAAAGAAAACTAGGTTAAATTGAAAGAGAAGAGGAAGTTAAGAAACCTTGATCATGTGAAAAGGAATTCTTGGTACTTTCAAAGATCATGGATGTTGGGCTTGGTTCTTAAGTATGTCTAAGAATCCCCAAATTAGTGTCTTCCCATTTCCTTGTTGCATATATAACTGTAGGAGCCCTTATTTTATAACGTTTATTTTTTTTAAGGATTCACAATGGATGAAGAGAAGGCAAGAGGAAAGGATGTGTTATTATTAAGCATAAATTCTGTGCTACACAGTTAAGTATTTTAGAAATATTGTCTTATATAATTAACACAGTAATATGATACGATAGTTGGTTTCCATATACCAAAACCTAACTAAGAAACTAAAGCTGATGGGCTGGGGATGTAGCTTGGTGGTAGAGTGCTTGCCTGCTGTGAGTGAGACCCTGGTTTTCATCTCCAGTACTGAAGGAGGGGCTGGGGGGAGGGAGGAGAGGAAGAAGGAAGAGGAGGAGAGGAAGGGAGGAGAGGGAGGGGAGGGAAGAAGAGGAAAGGGGAGAAAGGAACACACCCAGTGGTAAGTAGCTAGTAAAAGTGACAGTACTGCAATTGAAATCTGGTTTTCTAACTTAATGCTGTTTCTAATGCCAACATTTTATTGCTGAAAACACAAAAATGAGAATAGAGAATAAAAAAAGAAAAAAGGAGAGGTAAAGAGTGAAAAATTAAGGAAACAAATTTTCTTTAGGTAAGTGTGGGAAATGAGAGAAGGAATTAATATTGCATATGCTTCTACTCAAGAAAATAATTTTATGAAACAAAAATAATCTATGTACATTGAACAGGAAAAAAGGGAGATGATGGGATGTTAACCGGTTTAAAGAGAACTTATATCCTATATAGTTCAGTTTTTTACTCAGATAAATTCAGCTAAAAATGTTAATTATGAAGTATTCACCCAGGGAGGCCACATAGTTAATCTATGTGAATGATTCTTCCATTCCAGAAAGAATTCTATAGGTTTTTCAAAACAGCTTTCAGACTTAGTTTCTGAGCAAGAAAATAAGCCTTATCACTTGATATTCATATCTTATTTCTGCCTAAAAATGGCATGCTCCAGTTTGATCACCCAGTTTATTCCCAGTAAGTGAGCAGCTCCAAATTACTTACAGCTCCTTTGCTCTATACTTATACTTTGAAAATTTTAGTTTTACCTTTACTCTAGCACTAGTTTTATAATCAATGGGTGTTGTAGTCAGGGTTTACAGGGGAACAGATTTAATACAGGACACATAATTTATAGGATTATTTTATAATATTCACTCAAAAAGTCAAATGTGGAAGAATGCAAATGATCTGTCCATGCACTAGAGATCCAAAGAATTTAGCTGAGGCCCTGGATCCCATGGCAGTGTCCTGCACAATTCCAGCTGAAGACCTAGAGTCCACAACAATGTCTCTTGCAAATCTGTATCAAGGATCTGCACTGCGAAGGCCCAAAGCCCAGTGATGGAAGCTAGAAAGTCTGCTCCAGAGGGATGAAGGATCTGTGCCAGCAGGCAGAGGGATCTGCACTGGAGCCAGGAAATGACGCTCGAGGTAAGGACCAGAGCTCCCCTAACGAGAACTGCAGCCATCCTCAGCAACAGTGAGGACTCGAACTCCTCCGATGATGAGAACAGCTGAGCTCATATCAGGAAAGCCAGAGTGACAAGCTTCTCCAGGAGAATCAACAGCACACCATCTTCCCCTCCAGTTCTCTTTTTATGCTGTTGGCAACGGTCCTCATGTGGGCCTTCCACACCTAGAACCACACTGATTCAGTTCAGCTGGGTGTTATAAGTTGACCATTAGCTAATCCACCATTAACTGGTCAATCTGTTTTCAAAACGACTTTTGTCAAAAATATTTAGAAAATTGATAATCAAGAATATTGTCAGGGCTGGTGATATAGCTCAGCGGCATAAGCACCTGCCTGGCAAGCGCAAGGTCCCGAGTTCGACTTCCGGTACCCACATTAAAAAAAAAAAAAAAAAAAAAGGAATATTGTCAAACTAAGTGCAGCTAGTATGAAAACTATTAATAATGACTTGATTTTTGCCAGCAAAATGACCTAATAGATGCACACATTCTCCCAATGCTTGATCGCTGGCCATAAGTAGCCAAGGAATCCTCCTGATTTAAAGGCTCAAGAGAACTATTTCCTCTATAAAAATACTTCAAATTAAATTCTGGAAATTAACTGCGAAATTTCAAAATACAGACATATTTTATTATTTAAATGTGTACTATAGGAGAAAAAATTTAATAGAAAGTTAAAAGACTACAGAGGTCAGAAAAGTTGGTCATATTACACATGTTTAGAACCCTTAGTAACAGTATGTAGGGCTTGATAGACAAAAACCAAAAAGCTTTGTGAGAGTAGCTAGAGTGACTGGTTAAAGAGGAATTAATGTAACAATCTTCTCCCCTAGTCTACACTCAAAATGGCATTCCATTCCTTTCATTTATGCCTTCCTCAGGGAATGAAGCAAAAACTAAACATACAAGATAGACAAATGAAATTATATTGAATTTGTAATTGTTCCTAGTAAAAGACTAATATATGATATTCTCTGGAGTATAAAACAAGGAGGTGGTCTCTTAGTTTCCATTGCTATAACAAAATATCTGAGGCTGGGTAATTTATTTAAAAAAAAAAACCAACTTGGGGTTATTTTGGCTCACAGTTGTGGAAGACCAAGAGCTGCTTGGCTTCTGGTGAGGGCTATGTGCTATGCCATCCATCTCCATGCACAGTGGAAAAGTGGAAGGGAAGTGTGTGTGTGTGTGTGTGTGTGTGTGTGTGTGTGTGTGTGTGTGTGTAGGGCTGGCTTCTTTATAAAAACCCATTTTCAGAATAATCCAGTCCTGTGAGAACTAACTCACTCCTGTTGAGATCTGATCAACTAACCCAATCTGTTTGAGAAAGATATTAACCCATGTATGAGGGTGGTGGCTCCACGACCTATTCACATGTCACTAGGCCTCACCTCTCAAAGGTCCTGCCACCTTTCTATACCGTTCCATCGGGGACCAAGTTGCCAGCAACGCGAAGCTTTGGGGGACACACTATTTTCAAAACATTTTCAAAAAATATCAGATGGAAAGGAAAAAATGTATTCTATTGTTACCTTATTAGCATTAACTTCACTTCCTCTCTTTGTCTACTTCCCAAAACTTCATGTTCTAGTTATAAGATCTTTACTGGTTTTTCTCACTCTCTTTTATAATTTAATTTCTTAATTTTGCTTTGTTGATGAGCTTACTAAAAGCACCACTCTATATACTTCATATCCTAGAAATTTTTTTTTTAGTGTGGCAGTAACCAAGAGGATCAGGTGAAATCTTTGAAGTGGAAATAAAAGTATGAAACTAGTATGAAATGTGGATAAGTAGTTATGTTTGTAATTATTTAATGGACTTAAAATTGCCAGAGACCCATCTTTTTACTGACTAGAAAGCCAAAGAATGTCTCCTAGGCTTGGGACATGTTTTGGGGTGACAAGTGACCAGAGGTGGTGGTAAGGGGAAAACAGATCATTTGACAGCTACTCTGACCCAAAGTGGAAAGAAGTACATTTGGGCATGGAAAATGAGTCAGAAAAATCAATATCTGCTCATATCTGCATATAACTATCCAATCTAATTTTAGTCTAGGGTCTACCACTAAACATTTTTATTCATTCCCCAAAGTTGTTATTAATAATAAGCTAATGTTTTTAACCATGTACTAGCAGTCTGCTGAGACCTGCTAAGTTTAAGTGGTAAATAACATGACTGCCCATTTCCTCAAGAAGTTTGTGATCTAATGTTTATTCTTCTTTATGGCAGAGTAGTACACTACTGTGTATAAATATTGTCTTTATCAACTCATTTTTTGATGGACATATAGGCCAATTCCAAGATATAGCTATGAGTTATGCTGCTATAAACCTGGGTGTGCATGTATCACTGTAATGTGATGTTTTTAACTATTTCAGGAGACAGATCTTTGCAAATGGGAGGGAACCAAGAGATGAAGAGTGGTATGAGGGCAGGGAGGAAAAGGGAATGAAAAAAGAATTGAGATGTGTTATGTAAATGTACCTGCTCCCTATGAGGAATGTGATCATTATGTACTGCAAACATGCACGAATAAAAAAACAAAAACTGAAAAAAGTTTATAATCTAATGAATTAAACAAAAGATATTTATAATAACTGTAAATTGCAATAAAAGCACAATGTGTTTATAAAAGTGAATGCAAAGAAATTGAGGATTACAGAAAACTGATATTAAAGGTGTAACTTGAAGGATGAACAGCAGTTAGGTAAAAACCATTCCAAGAAAATAAAACATGATGCAGCTCTGGTTAAGGTAACAGTTTGGGGTATTCATAGAACACAGGCCCACATGGCTTGACTGTAGTAAGTAAAATAAAAACATAGTAATGATAAGTCCAGAAAATAAGCTAGGTATCGTATTATACAGGGTATTACAAACCACACTAAGTACTTGGGAGTTATTAAAACTTATCCTAATAATGGTCAGAAGCTACTATAGGGTTTTAGTCAGGAAACTGAAATAGTCAGTATTGCAGTTTTTTTGGGAGGGGGCACAGGGTCTCACTATGTAGTTCAGGCTGGCCTTGAACTCACTCTGTAGCCCAGACTGGCCTCAAACTCATGTTAATTCTACTGCTGTAGTCTTCCCAGTGCTGGGATTACACTATCATACCCAGTTTAGTGTTGTAATTTTAAACGATCACTTTGTTATGTAGAAAATAAAATGAGAAAAGAGTATGCACATGGTCAACAGATAAAAGGATACAGATCAGACAGGAGATTAATAGTGTCTTGAATTGGGGAGGTAAGTGTGCTAATAGAGACAAAAATGACATATTTGAGATACACATTCATAAGAATCATGCCACCATGATCTACTCACATCCCACTAGGCCCCCTGTCTTAAAGGTCCCACCATCTCAATATCATTACATGGTGACCAAGTTGGTTGTTATATTTGGAAGCAAGGAATAAAAAGATTTGGTAACTGACTGCATATGGGAAGGAAGGTGAGAGAAATATCAATGATTGGTTTCAGCTATCAGCAGCTAGGGAGATTATATATAATTAAAATGGAGAATGCTGGAAGAGCACTGGTTTGAGACAAAGAATCAAGGTCCTATTTTGAACATACTGAATTTAAGATGACCTTAAGATATATAATCAAATGTCAGTTAGGCAGATGGACTACAGGCCAGCTCAAAAGGGAAGTCTTGGCTGCAAATATAAATCTGGAAATTCTCAGACATAAATAAATATTGTTTAAACCTCATGTGAATAGATACAAACACAAAGGAGGGTGGAACTAGGAAGACTAAATCTCAGAACCCTCTGGAATGTCAAATTTTGAGTTTGGTAGAAAAGGTGAAAAGAGGACCAAGAACATGTAGCATGTAAGTAGTAAGCAAACTGGTAGAAGAAGATCATGGAAGACCAGAATCCTGCGTTGTGTTAGAGGCTCATGATAGATTACTTAGCAAGGTCAGCTTTAGTGAAAGATTACAGCTTTATTTTTCAAGAAATCTAGTTATGAAATAAAGATAGCTCACAGCTGTATTAAGATTCACTATCTTACTATTCTTTTTTTTTTTTTTTTGTAGGTACCAGGGGTCGACCTCAGGACCTCACGCACCAGCAGGTGCCCGTGCCACTGAGTGATATCACCGGCCCTTTTTTCGAATGTGGGTTCCGGGACTCGAACTTGGATCCTCGCACTTGCCAGGCAGGTGCTTATGCTTACACCACTGAGCCATCTCACTGGCCCCTTACTATTATTCTTATTTTTCAGATGAGAAAAATGAGGCTTAGAGATGTGAAGTAACTTGCCCAAGGTTAAGGGATGAATCCATTTTCTCTTACTTCATTTAATCTCTAAAAATCCCACTTTCAATCAAAAGTGAATAAATATACCTTTGTTTCTGTTCCACAGTCATAATAAATTTAGCATCTTTCACAAAAACAGAAGCAGCTTGTTGCACACCTTTTCTTGTTGCACAAAACTGAAAATGAATTAATACTTTCTGTATTAACCATGTTAAAAACTGAAAATCACACTAAAAATAAGCAACCAACAATTCATACCACAAGTGTAGGTTTCTGATCAGAGTATGTTTGTATAACACTGGCAACTTTGTAGTTGAGCGTTAAATCGAACTTAAATTCAGTTTGGTTACTACTGCAGGGAAATCCCAGGACCACTTTCTGAAGTTTCACAGGTCTATGACTCTCATCCATTTTCAGACATACAGCAGGTCTTTCACCATCTGAAAGCCATTCTGCTACCTTGAAAAAACAGAAACATGGACAATAAATCTTTTCTAGTAAAGTTCTATAGCTAAAAATAACCCAGTTATAGAGCACTTTAAAGTCAACTTATAAAAGTGTTTATTTCAATATTACATATTACATTCATACTATGCTATTGCTATATTGGTAAATACTAACAGTATATTTTTAACTTTTTTTTATTAGTACATGTTTGTGATACATAATGAATACATTCATTGTAGGGAGTTGGTTCACATACATATCACGTCTTAATCGTTTTTACTTCCCCATCCCCTCTCCTTCCTTCCCCCTACATCCCTAGATCCCCTCCCCATCTGCATAAGGGCAACCTCCCTATTTCCTATAGTAGTAATGCATGACAATACTTCCTTTTCACCATGGCAAATTTCTAAATAATTGTTATTTTCCTTCATAAGAGTCCACAAAGTAAAATTAAATTAAAATGTATTTTTACAGAAATTGAATTTTTCATTATCATTGTAACTTTTTGCTGTTTTTCATAACTATGCCTGAAGTGAATGAAACTTCTATTGTGTTTTCATAATTACTAGCTGAACAAGTAATGGCTACCTTAGGTTGTCAAGAATTGACAGTTTTTTTATCAAAGAACAAATAACTGATGGGTTCCGCCCGTATGGGACTCTGTCAGGCACCATGGCGATGATCCAATGTGGTGCTTATAACCGCAGGGCCAGCCAAAGCAAACTTCGTGTTCTTCTAATCCCGAAATGAACTTCCCGCTTCCCTTTTGCGTGGCGCCAAGGGGTCATCCAATCCTCTCGCAACACAAGCCTTTGCCCGCCCACACAGTCTCCACCCCTAGCCCAGCTCCATAAAAAGCCATTCACCTCCGCTTCCTTTTTGAGGCGTTCTCATAATCTCCTATAGCCCTCCCGCGCCGGCAATAAAGGCTCCTACTTACGTCTATCTGTGCCTCTCTATTGTGCCAAAAAAAACTCTAACAATAACTACTAGAGAGATGACAGTGCAAAAGCACACTTCAGACTTAAAGCTACAGTCACCCTAGTTAGTTCGTGGAACTGTGGTAAGCAATCCTTATTTTTGCACGGTCTGGTTACTAATCAGACTCCATGCGATGAAACTTATCATTGCTTTGACAGAAATAAGTTTATTCACAGAAAAGAAATATTGTCTAGGTTATGGTGGTTGGGAATAAGATCACACAAGAAACTGCAGGCTAAAAGGAGCGGAAGGATAAAGACTTTAGGAGGACCTTGAAAACGGGGATCTGAATAGACAAAGAAATAGCATTCACAGAACCAGTAACTACCACAAAGGAAATTTCAAGAATTAGAAGGTAATTAAAAGAGAGACCATTAGAGAAGAGAAAGAGGATCAGAGAATGGGGGTAGGGAGAGTAAGGGAGACTGACAGAGGGTAATTATGATTAAAATATATAGTATGCATATGTGAAAATGCCACAACAAAGTCTATTATACTGTACAATAGGCAATAATAAAATAAGACAAAGAAAGAAAAAAAAGAATTAAAGTTTATTTATATAACTGTTTATGAATCAGTAAGACAAAAAATTTAGTATCCCAATGTGAGAAAAGGGCAAAGGGCATGACCTGGCAAGTTGAAAAAAAAGAAAAGTAATTGATAAATACAACAAAAATATTTACTTCAATAAAAACCAAAGAAGTAAAAAATTTTTAAATAAGATACTATGTTAAACAATAAATTTGACAAATAATTAATATTAATATATATTTACTCTTGAATAATAATTTCATTATTATATTATCCAGTGTTAGAATTCAGAAATTTGACTGCTGGTAGGATATAGAGAAATGGCTGCTTAAACAAATGAATACAACACTTACTAAAGGTAATGCATTCTTAAAATTTTATATATCCTTTAATTCAGTTAGTTTACTCTAGAAGTTCATCCTATGAAAATGATCACAGACATTTTCAAAGATCATTAATTTCACCATTGTTCATAACAGAAAAAGTGGAAATAATCTTCCATTATTATGAGGCTGGAAAAATAAATTAACAAAACTACAAAAATAGGGGCCGGTGAGATGGCTCAGCGGCATAAGCGCCTGCCTTGCAAGCGCGAGGGCCCGAGTTCGACTCCTGGATCCCACATACGTAAAAGGGGCCGGTGATATCGCTCAGCGGCACGGGCGCCTGTTGGCGCGCGAGGTCCTGAGGTCGACCCCCCGGTACCCACACACACAAAAAAAAAAAACTACAAAAATAGTACAAAAGAACACTAATGACATGGAAATATTTGCAGATATGTAGGTTAAGGGCCTCTGAGATGGCTCAGCGGCGTAAGCGCCTGCCTGGCAAGCGCAAGGGCCCCAAGTTCGACTCCCAGTATCCACATATGAAAAAAGGGCCGGTAATATTGCTCAGCAGCACGGGCACCTGCTGTCACACAAGGTCCTGAGGTCGACCCCGGTACCCACAAAAAAAAAAAAAAAAAAAAAAGTAGGTCAAAAACGTATATGTATTATGAGTCCATGTTGCTATGGATTGGATATGATTTAAGTATATCTCCTAAGAATTCTTATGTTGGAAGCTTGGTCCCCAGTATAGTGATAATGTTGAGGCAGTGGAATCTTTAAGAGGTAAAGCCTAGCGGAACAGGATTAGGTCACGGGAGATGTTAACCTTGGGAAGATTAATGCTGGTGTTGCAAAGTTAGTGAATTCTCATGAGAATGTGTTGTTAAAAAAGTGAGGCTGACCCTTGAATCTGTCTGGACTGCTATATGATCTCTTGCTCTCACATGCACTCCTGCCATAGTCTTTCCACCATATGATGAGGTGTCCAGGAGGAGCCTCATGAGACTAAAAGATAAGGCCATCCACTCTCATATTATGAGCCTCCAAAACTGTAAACCTAAATAAACCTCTTCATTAAAAATAAATTATCCTGCATCAGGAATTTTGTTATAGCAATGGAAAACTGACTGACATACAGCAAACATCTGTAAGTACAAACTCTGGGTTTCAGTTGTATTGTCTTCTTATACTATAAATTCTATATATTATTCATGAATATGAACAATTCATAAGAACCAGAAAATGATTAATTGTGTAAATTTAAAGATAAAGACAAAATTTTCCATTGTAATAGACAATGTAACAGGTATTTGTAATTTCTAAAAACACTATAGTAGGTCGAGAAGTACATAGGAGAATATACTCTTTTTCAAGAAGTTTTCCTAAAAATCAAAGAAAAACTTAATTCATATATTCATTATGGAAATATAATATTACATATAATTATCTCTTTACATGTCTATGTACCCATTAACCACGATAGCCTCCTAAAGGACAGGGCCTATATGTTCTTACTTTTGCATCAAACATTAGTGCTTATTACAAGACCAGATACATAGAATTGGGAAGAACATGGTAATCATCTCAGCAATTATTATTATACTCCATCATACTTTGCTGTACAATTAGTTAGCTGGTTACAATGACCACCACATATTAGTCAAGTTATAACAAGGTGTCTGAAACCCACGAGACTAAGACTTTTAGATACTAGCAAACAATAGACTTTCGCCAAAAATGTTTTATTAAACCTGATCAATCAAATTTCATGACCTTAATATTGTTATCTCATAACAATATTAATATTAATATCGAGCCATAAATTTCTATAACGTATTTTCCAATAAATTTATTAGGTAATTGACAGGCAAATCCTTTACTTTTCTCTAAAGTTAAAAGGACTAAAGATTTCACATGTCAAAAAATACTTGATAGACTAAAATTCTAACTTACATCCTCAGCATTTGGAATTGTTGCAGACACAGCTACAAATCTCATTGGAATACTAGTGTTCATATTTTCTAAAGGAGGAGATAAAGACTGTACAGTTTTCATCCTGCTGACTACAACTTCAAGTGTTGGGCCACGATTTTCATCTTTTACAACATGTACCTAAGCAAAAAAATCAACAAAGATTCATTAGCTATACAACTAAAAAATCTGTTTAATCAATTAAAATATAAATACTACTAACATTTATTCTTGAGAAAATGAGCACTTTCTACTTTAGAGGATTAAACATTTTGTTGAAATTTTTTGGTTTTTTTGAGACAGGGTCTTGCTATGTAGTTCAGGCTATCCTTGAATTTACAGCAATCCTCCTGCCTCAGCATTCTCCTGAGTACTGCGACTACAGCCATGTACCACCACACCTGGCTGAAAATGTCTTAATTCCCTCTCTTCCAATCATCTTTTTATATTTATCATTAGAAATGAATAATATGTTCACTACCTCATCAATAAGAATTAGTCGAACCAGTTGGACCAAAGAGTTGTCTCTCCATTTCCTAGTCATGCTGTCCCATTTTTCCTATAGAAAACAATACAAGCAGTTTAATTTGGTAAGAAGTTAAAACATTCCCAGTACCCAAAAAAAAAAAAAAAAAAAAGTTAAAACAAATATTGTTTAAGACATAAATAAAATTTTTAACAAGTTTAATTAATATTTTGGTTGATATCTCAAAAGTATCCTGAAAGAGATGTAAAGATTAAAAATTATTTAAAGGATTTTGACAATCTTACAGGTGTTTAAAAATAAGCCTTCATTTTAAAAAAAAGTTTTACCACAAAATACTTAAAATAACAGTCTCTAATTACATATTTTTAAGTTCCAACAAGGTACTCCCTCTATAATACATGGGCAAAAGAATATAAGCAATAAATATATTACAAATTATCCACAATAATAAGTTAAATATTCTTTCCCGATTTTTCTTGTCTTTTGCTTATCTCTAGACATTCTTTTTGTACCCTGAATATTACTTTTTGTATTTGTCTATATTGCTAATATATGCTTCAACTTGTATTTTAACTTTTTCTCAAGGAAGATAAAGATTTTTTTTTGTGGTACCGGAAATAGAACTCACGACCTCATGCTTGCCAGGCAGGCACTGTGCCACTGAGCTATATATCCCTGATCCAAGAGCTATCTTAATAAATTAAGGAAAAATAAAGTATAAATAATACCTACTGGAGTTGTCATAATAATATGAGCATGCTGAATCTCAAATAAGTCATCCATGATTGTATCTCCAGTGAGTTCTTTACAATTCAATCCTATTGGTCCAAATTTCTCTTTCCAGTCATCAAAACGCTGACTGCACAGGGCTTTTATTGGTGCCACTATAATAGTACATTTATTTTGAACATGAGTACAATTTAAAACTTTTTCACAAACTTTGGTTAGTAAAGTCAGGATAAAATATACATCCAGGTACACCCTAATATTGATAAATTAAAAGTTAGCAAAGAAGTTTATTATGTAAAGATATAAAGCAAATCACCAAAAGCAACTAAAAATAGAAATAGGAGTGATGGCTCAGAGAAGTATAACTAAGAGTAGGACAGACAGGGCAGGAGATTATTGCTTTTCATTATAAGCCTCTTAATGATACTTATTTTTAAGTCATATGCATATATTACTTTGAGGACATTTTAAAAATAATATACACCTAAAAAAGGAGAACATAAGTTTTTATGTAAATGTCTAGAATTACAGAACGTGTGATTTTATCTGTTCATTTTAACTGTTCTCTTAAGCATATAAAGTTTAAATCCTCGATTCAGATGTTACTTATTCATAACTCTGGGAAAATGTGTTTTGAATTTAATGTAACAGACTAACCAGTCGTGATATATCTTTATTAAAGATGTATGAAGGGCTGGGTGTATTGCTCAGTGGCAGAGCACTAGCCTAGAATATGCAAGACCACAAAAAAGGGAAAAAAGAAAGTCAGGTGCAGTGGCACACACCTGTAATCCCAGCACTCCAGGATGCTAAGGCAGGACGATCACAAATCTGAGGCTAGACTAGGTAACTCAGTGACTTAGTGAAACCCTGACTCAAAGTAAAAACTACAAAAGGGCTGGGGAGGTAGCTCAGTTATGAAGGCCCTGGGTTCAATCTCCAGTACCCCCTGCTCCGAAAAAAGAGGGGAAAAAGGAGAATTTATTAGAACTGGGAGTGTAGCTCAGTAGTAGAGCACTTGCCTAGCATGTATGAGGTCATGGGTTCAATCCCCAACACTGAAAACAAGTAAATTAATAAAATAAAATTAATTTCTTTCAAAATGTATGAAAACAACAATACCTATAGGCTGAACTGAATTTCTTCTTCCTTTTTGTGTTAATGGTTTTTATTGTACTTAATCATTATTTTTACAACATATACTTACTATAAACAATTTTAATGTTCAACCATGGCAATGGTACTTCCATTAACAATCTTGTTATAGCTAGTTCAAACACTACAGTTTTCCCAGAACCAGTTGGAGCACAAATCACAAAATTCCTATCCGTGTAAAGAAGCTAAAAAATAAAATTGAATAGATTAAACTATATATAGAGTTTTTCACACACATTCTCAACTTGTTAGAAAACATGCCTTAGGAAGACTCTGAGGAATGATAGTTCAAACATTTTTTATTTCTGCAATTATTAAAATTGTAACCTTGTCCAGAACTTCCACCCTCAAAAAACACTATTAATATTTTATCATGCTGTTTTATTTATCAAAGAGATATGCTAGACCTAGAATAAAATCATTCCTTTATCCTCCAGAGAAGTTCTTATAAATCTAATAAATATAAACCCACCCACCTATGAAAATCACATGTAATTAATTTTAAAAACATTTCTGAGCTCCTATAATGTCACTGAGTGCGGCCCTGGAAACAGAAAGATGTTACCTAGTCCCTTTCCTTAGAGAGCACACAACCTAGTGAGAAGAGGAAGTACTAAATATAGTAAGATACTTACATCATCAAAGGCTTTGGACTGTATATAGTTGAAATATGGAAATTCTTTGAAAATACTTCTAAATTTTACCGCTTAGAATAACATTAAGGAGTCAAATACTTCAAAATTTTAAAAATTGGTTATTTTTAATTGAAAATTTCAGCTAAATTAATTTGACTCTGATGAGGCTTTAACATTTAATGATGCACCTTTAACATTTGCTATTTTGATATCTTAAAAAGGGAACTAACAGAAATTATTACAGTCTCACTCACATTCCATATTCTGAGAAGAACTTGCAAAGTCCCCGTGCAAAATCAGATTATATAAGTGTTATAACTTGAAAGTTAAACATGATGGAAGACGTGCAAGTATATAGAGACAAGTCTATCAGAACTATGCTTCTAGTTTATCTTTTCCAAAGTGCTGCTTTTTCTTATTTACCTTGCCTAAACCATTTGATTTCTATCTTTTTAAGGTTTCAAGTTTAACTTATTAACCAATGATTATAATTATACTTCATTAATTGATGTGCATTTCATGTAACCCTGAAGCCCCTTGTTTTTGATAATTTGTGTTGACAGTTGGCTTTAATTGTAATTATCAGCATACTTTCTCAAGAGGAAGAATTTAAACCATCCTTCCCCTGTAAAAAAAAAAAAAAGTTAAAATATATTAATAGAAATAAAGGCCGGTGAGATGGCTCAGCGGCAGGCCGGTGAGATGGCTCAGCGGCATAAGCGCCTGCCTTGCAAGCGCGAGGGCCCGAGTTCGCCTCCCGGATCCCACATTCGAAAAAGGGGCCGGTGATATCGCTCAGCGGCACGGGTGCCTGTTGGCGCGCGAGGTCCTGAGGTCGACCCCCTGGTACCCACAAAAAAAAAAAAAAAAAAAGAAATAAAGAATAAAGTGTTCCCTCTCCAAGGTGAGAGTCTATTGACAGCTTGAGAGATATTTTATGGCACTCTTCTTACTGAGTCATAACCGGTCAACTACATTTATTTAATACTACTGTATATGTAAAATACTTTACTAGATTTAGAAAGCGGCAAAAAAAGAAGAAAGTCAGTTCCTACAATTTAGGCTTTATAATCTATTAAAAGATATAAGACAGATAATAATATATTTGAAAACACAGTTATTTAAGCATTGTATTTTTATGAAAATATGAAAACTCACTGATTGTAGTGATCCTTTTAAAATTTAAATCAAAGGCCGGGCATGGTGGCACATGCCTGTAATCCCAGCACTTGGGAGGCTGAGGCAGGAGGATTGCTGTGAGTTCGAGGCCAGCCTGAGCTACACACTGAGTTCAAGGGCAGCCTGAGTAACATGACAAGAACTTGTCTCAAAAATAAAATAAAATAAAATTTAATTTAATTTAATTTAAATCAAATTATATGGCTTCTCTGCTCAACTTCCCCTTTCTCTCAAAGTACGTAGATACAAAGCTATAAATGATCTCGTCTCACCATGGCCACTCCCCACCCAACCCCACCTTTATATTTCTGACTTCATGTCCTACTATTCTACCCACTGACTTATCTCCTCTTGCTATACTGGACTCTGCTACTCTTCAAAAACATCAGCCATGTGCCTGCTATGAAGCCTTCTTTCTGCTTAGATTATTCAAACTTCCTTGCAAATTTCCTTGGCTCTTTCGTCTTCTTAATTGCTTGATCTTTTCTTCTCATAAAGACCTACCCTAATTATTATATTTAATTCTATATTCTGAACTTTCAATTCCAGTAGTCTAGATTTAATCTTCTTTTACCTTGCTGTACATTTTTTCTTTTCCTATAGTGCTCATTACCTTCTAACATACTATATGATAGCGAGGCATGTAATCTCAACACTTGGGAGGCTGAGACAGGAGGACTATCATTTGAAGTCAGCCTGAGATACATAATGAGAATCTGCTGGAAAAAAAAAAAATCACCCAACAAAAATAAAATACTATATGACTTATTTATATACTACTACAGATCTATCCTGTTCCCCATCATCATCTCAAGAATGTTAACTTCCCAAGGGTAAGGATTCACTGTTTTCTTAACTGACATATCCTAAATACTCAGAACAATGCCCGGCACATACACTACACTAAGCACTCAGTTAGTATCTGTTTACACTTAATAAAGCAAGCAGTTAGTTCATAATTCTCCATATTACTCTCAGTTGTGTAGCGTGTTAGAATATTTGTGCCAACACAAAAATAGAATTTTGAGTTTGTCAATCCATCAGTCTTTGAAGGAATCTCATTTTTCCTTCAAGATATGTCTTTTCCTATAAAATATTTATTTGTAACAAGCCCAGAAGTGGGCTATCATGCTGGTTTTTCTCTCATTAGATAGTTCTACATCAATTTATATTCAAAGAAATGAGTCTTTGACTCAGAGTAGCTGCAGAATCAGTTTCCCAACTCATAATAAAATTCAACCACAAACATCATTTATCATCACTATCAACAACTGAAATCAAATTTTTCCTTTCATTCAACAAACTCTCAGCAGTGTCACTGTAATTACATGCTATAATGGGAAAAAATGTATGCAGAACTGAAAATGACAAGAGTACTGTGGCAGTATCAATCTGAAAAAACTTCTATTGTTCTGAGGATTCAAACACAGGAAATTAGTAAAATAGAATCAGGAAATAGATGGTATTTAAGTAATCTACAAATTCTCAAATTATCATGACTAGTTTTCAGTCCTTTGCTGTACACAAAAAAGCATAACAGTTCAGTGAGTCTGATAGCAAATAAAATTTTGGAACAATAAATAGTGAACATTAGTATAGACAATGGTCTTGACTAACAAAGACATCTAAACAATGAACAGAACCACTTCAGCTCTACTATATAGCATGAAAATCTTTAAAACTCTTCAAAAGGTAGTGCCATAATATAAAAAGCCTTCCATTAAAAGATAAAAAGAATTCACCATCATACAGATAATTAAACAATCATTAACTGCTTACTGCTAATATATTTCCTGTTTCCATCCTTTTTAGATCACCAGAGAAAAGGAAGTGTAGCAGGGCTGAGACATGAGGCATGCTAAACAAAAGCATCAAAGCCTGGCTATGTCTCAAGTTGTTCTATCATCCTGTATAACCTCCTTATTGTCTCCTCCTCCCAGTGTAATTAAATTCAGTTATCTGCATTGAACATACTTTTCATGAGTGGTCAGGCAAGTGTGTTATAACCATACAGTAATTTAGAATTATGTCAAATGGGCCACTGTGTTCTCTCGCATGATTGGCCAGACCTCGCACTATAGGGTGTACTTCTTTTCCTACTTTTACTTGGCCCAAAGTTGCTCTGCAGAGCCTTTTTCTCTTCCTACCTTTAATAAAACTTTGCTACCATTAAAAAAAAAAAAAAAAAAAAAAAAAAAGGAATTATCTCAAATGATCCCTAGAGTACCTAGGATTAGAGTTGCTCTGACCTAGGTTTTCCTAGCTTGACTGCCCAATATCTAGAATTTACTTTCTGTTTTTGCCAATGAAACCATAACTTCTGCAGATCCTGGAGTATTCCGCAGCAACCAGTGTCTAATTCCATATAATTAAAGCATAGTTTTGATGAGGTAACTTGACTGCTCAAAAATATCACATGGTACTGGCACAAAATCAAACATGTAGATTAATGGAACCAAATAGAGGATGTGGAAACAACCCCAGGCATATTCAGCTATTAAACATACAATGGAGGAAAGATAGCCTCTTTAATAAATAGTACTGGCAAAACTGGCTATCCACATACAGAAGATTGAATCTAGACCCATATATCTTACCATGTACTAAATTAAATTAAAATGGATCAAAGATCAAAACGTTAATATAGAAATAATTTGCTGAAAGATAAAATAGGTGAAACTCTTGAAAACATGGGCATAGGCAAGGACTTTCTGAACAGAACCCCAGTTGCATAAGAAATAATATAAAAGTCAATAAATGGGATCATATCAAATTAAAAAGCTTCTGCTCAGCAAGGGAAACAACCAACATGGTGAAGAGACAACCCACAGAATGGGAAAAATTGTTTGCCAGCTACTCCTTGGGAAAGTGGACTAATATCTAGAAGACATAAAGAACTCAAAAAAATTAGGTCCCCTGAAATAAATGACCCAATACAAAAAAAAAAAAAAAAAAAGAAGTGAGTGAAATGAATACACACTTCTCAGAAGAGGTACAAATAGTCAATAAATACATGAAAAAAATGTTCAACATCTCTGGCCATTAGAAAAAATGCAACTTAATACAACACTGAGATTCTATCTTACACCAAGAAGAATGGCCATCATAAGAAATCAAATAATAAAAGCTGCTGAGGCTGTAAGGTTAAAGGGACTCCTACACTGTTGGTGGGAATGTAAACCATTATGGAAATCAGTATGAAGGTTTCTCAAAAAACTAAAACTAAAAATTTTATTCAACCCAGGTTTTACTCTCCTAGATATCTTCCTAAAAGAATTAAAGACATGACATAACAGTGATACATGCATACCCATGTTTATAGCCACACATTTAAGAATAGCTAAATCTTGGAAGTGGCCTGCTTGTCTATCAACAGAAGAATACATAAAGAAAATGTGGTATTTACACACAGTGGATTACTACTCTACCATAAAGAAAGATAAACCTGAGACATTTGTAGGAAAATGGATGCACCTTGAGACCATAATGTTAAATGAAATAAATTAGACACACAAGCTTAAATATCACATGGTTTCTCTTATATGAGAAACCCAAATTATAAATAAAGAGCAAAGTAAAAGGTAGATATTTGGAAACAGGGAGAAAGATCTTTTGCAAAAGGGAAGGGTACCAAAAGACAGAGAGAGGGTGAGGGAGGGACAGGAAGGGGACAAGAAAAGAATTAAGGTGTGTTGTGTACATGTACCAACTTCTCATGAGGAATTTAATCATTATGTACTACAAACATGTACTACTAATAAAAAAAGAGATGGTGCCATGTACCTATAGTCCTAGCTACTCACGAGTCTGAGGCAAGAGGATCACTTGATACCAGAGGCTCAAGAACAGCATGGCCAACATAGTGAGACCTTGTCTCAAAAAATTCAATAAAAAAATGCTAAGACAGCAGATCTTTATAAAATATAATTATTAGCACATGTTAATTTCACAAATTATGAGCTTCACTGTGGTATTTCCATACATTCATACATTGTACATTGATTATGTCCAGCTACCCTTCTTCTACCCTTCCCCCTACTGCCTTTTTTTTCAGCTCCCTTCTCCATCTCTACTACTACCTCTTTTACTTTCTGGTTGCTTTTTTTTTTTTTTTTTTTTCTTTTTTCTGCATATAAGAGAAAATTTGTGATACTTGTCTTTCTGGGTCTGGCTTATTTTGCTTAACATGTTGTCCTTTAGTTCCATCTATTTTCCTGTAAATGACAGGAATTTATTCTTCTTTGTAGCCTAATTAAATTCCACCCTGTATATAAACCATATTTTCTTTATCCATTCATTTGTTGACAGGCTCCTAGACTGACACCATATGTTAGCTATTGTGAACAGTACCACAATAAACATGGGCATCCAGGTTTCTCTTTTGTATGCTGACTTTATGTCCTTTGGATATATACCCAAGAGTGAGATTACTGTATCACATGATAGTTCTATGGTTTTTTGAGGAACTCCATACTGTTTTCTATAGTGGCTATAGTAATTTATATTCCTACCAACGATATATAAGGGTTCCTTTTCCTCCACATTCTCACCACACATAACAGTAATAGATATATTAATTAGCTAGGGTAGTCATTTTCACAACGTATACAATAATAAAACATCTTTTTTTTTTTAATGTGGGTACCGGCAGTCCACCTCAGGACCTTGCACTTGCCAGCAAGCACTTGTGCCGCTGAGCAATATCACCGTCCCTTTTTTTTTTCCTTTATGTGGGTTCTGGGAGTCGAACTTAGAACCTCGCGCTTGCCAGGCAGGCACTTATGCCGCTGAGCTATCTCACTGGCCCAATAATAAAACATCTTACTGCAGACTTCAAAAATGTACAATTTGGGCCGGTGAGATGGCTCAGCGGCTTAAGCGCCTGCCTGGCAAACGCGAGGGCCCGAGTTCAACTCCCAGAACCCACATACGAAAAAGGGGCCGGTGATATCGCTCAGCGGCACGGGCGCCCACTGGTGCGCGAGGTCCTGAGGACGACCCCCCGGTACCCACAAAAAAAAAAAAAAATGTACAATTTTTATCTGTCTATTATACTTTAATAAATCCAGGGAAAACTTTTTTTTAAAAAACTTGACCCTTCTATTCACAGCATTAAGTGATATGGTTCTAAGGTACCTATTCAAGATTATCCCCTACTACTCCTTCTATCATATCTGATTTCAGCCATACTTCAAAGTTCATTCTTTCCAAACATATTCCACAGTTTTTAATCTCACCCTTGCTCATTGCTATTCCTTTAGCAGAACAACTTCTAACTTTATGGACTTTACTTATCTTTCAATGTACTGGCTAATAGAAAGATAGATAAAGCACAGCCCTTGCCTTCAAGGAGTTCTTAGGTCACGAGAAAATAGTCACACAACCAGCTAGTGAATGATAATAAAGTATACAAGTGTAGGCATGCACAGGGTATTAAATACACAAAGAGGATATTACTGCCAGAATATACAGAATACACTTAAAACACTTACACTAGTAAGTGCCCAGACATGCAAATTGGATTACATATAAACTAAACTTAGGTTCTTTCAAATATTAGACTCGTAAAAAATGTCCCTAATCCACAAAATATCCCATTTCCTTTATCTCCCCTATTCATTTTAACTCTTTATGGCTGATCTTACCCAAAATATATTATCTGTATCTGTTCAATATAACTCTTCCTACCCAAATTACAAATATTACCTGTATCCGTCTGTAAGTAAATATGGTCAGCATTCTCCCAATCAAATCTCTCTATTATCCTGTCACATACTGGTAATTAACAGTTCACAAACTGCCACCAGTCTGTAGAGCACACTTGAGAACTATCAAATGCACAAATCTCATACATGACCCAAAATATTAACTTTTCTTTATCGACCAAAATAAATGCATAGGAAAACAATGAAACAATATATTTTAAAATGTGATTTCATGGGCCGGTGAGATGGCTCAGCGGCTTAAGCGCCTGCCCGGCAAGCACGAGGGCCCGAGTTCGACTCCCGGAACCCACATACGAAAAAGGGGCCGGTGATATTGCTCAGCGGCACGGGCACCTGCTGGCACGCGAGGTCCTGAGGTCAACCCCCCGGTACCCACAAAAAAAAAAAAATGTGATTTCATAAATATAAAACATTGTAAAAATTGAGGACTAATATCTAGAATATACAAAGAACTCAAAAAAATTAAACCACCTAAAATTAAAGACCCAGTCATCAAATGGGTGAGAGAAATGAACAGACACTTCACAGAGGAAGAAATACAAATGGTCAACAAATATATGAAAAAATGTTCAACATCTCTGATCATTAGAGAAATCCAAATTAAAACAACTCTAAGATTCCACCTTAGTCTGGAAGGAATGGCCATCATTAAGAAATCAAACAGTAACAAATGCTGGCATGGCTGTGGTGAAAAAGGAACCCTCCTGCATTGTTTGTAGAAATGCAAACTAAGGGGACCGGGGATATAGCTCAGTGGCACAGCGCCTGCCTGGAAAGCATGAGGTCGTGAGTTTGATTTCCAGTACTGAAGAAAAAAAAAAGAAATGCAAACAAATACAACCACTATGGAAATCAGTATGGAGATTCTCAAAGAACTGAAATTAGGAAGTCCAGCTACCCTCCTGCTAAGTATCTTCCCCAAGGAGCTTAAGTCATCATACTACAGTGATACATGCATACCAATGTTTATAGCAGCACAATTTTAATAGGTAAATCCTGGAAGCAGCCTGTATACCCATCAATAGATGATTGCATAAAGAAAATGTGGTATCTATATATAATGGAATAGTACTCGGCTATAAAGAATGACACATTTGAGACATTTCTATGCAAATGGATACACCTGAAAAATATAATGTTGAGTGAAACTAACCAGACACACAAGTTTAAAGACTGTATGATATCTCATCTGAATAAGACAAAGTACAAAGAAAATGATAAAGGATGGACAGAAAGGGACAAGGCAATAGATCTTTTGCAATAGGGAAGTGGTCTAAGGGAACAAGGGTGAGGGATGAGGAGGAGGGGAAGGGGAAATGAGAGGATAAAGATGTGCCATGTAGAGGAACCTAATAACCTCAATTAATGTAAACACTAACATGAGCTAAGAAAAAAAGAAACAAGCTATAACACGTACATGTAACCATTCCCAAGATGACTGTAAACTGCATGAATTGCAAACATATAATAAAATTTAAAAATTATTTTAAAAAGGACATAAAGTTCTTTTTAAAAGTTTTTGCTAACCATTAAATTTTGATCAATTTAATAAAAAATATTGTAAAATAATTTAAAGGATACGGATTTCTGTGACAGCCTTCAAGGAACCTAAGCCATTTTCGGCTACCCCTAAAAAAAAAAAAATCTACATACTTATATGGATATTTTTAAAGCTTTTTTATTAAACACTGCTTCAATAAAGTGGAATAATTATTTATTACCGATAAATTTAAAATTATTCAAAAACAGCTTTAAAATAATGAAACATAATGAAATGCAGAAACTACACATAAAGATAACCTACTCAAATTGACTATATTTTTTTGCTCTTTATGCTAAGAACTACAGATTAGTTTATATTTTTATAAAACCAAGTGAAAAAGCAAGGAATTACCTTGAATATCATGAGGCTGGAATGCAACTGAAAAAGACGGTACTTTGAATATATCTCCTCCAATTTCAGAACCAGGAAACGTGTTATTTGCTTTAAACATGTTTGTACAATACTGAGGTTTCTGCTTATTATTACTATAGTTCCATGGTTCCCCTCTGTTTGTTTCTGTTTGGAAATTTTTCACTGAGCCAATGTGAGAATCCATGTTTGCACTATCATTAGAATAAGCACTTCCATGTATATTGTCACATATTTTAAATAATCTGAAAACAAAACAAAAACCACATTTTCCACTTTTAGTTGTTTAGAATGTGAAAAACTACCACAAAATTACCCCCTTTAAAATATCCACAGATTATAGCTTTTTAAAACAAAAAAGCTAATCATTCTCCTAAAATGTTACTTGCTAATTCTTATCACTGATTTATATCTTTTCACTAAAACTCACATAAATCCTTTGGTGGTAGGCAGTCTTCAAAATAGCCCTGAGGATCTTTTACACTCTTTTGCAGTCTCATATAAACTGAATTATTAAATCAGGACTAGATGATGTAACTAGTAGAGTATTGCAGGAGTGCAAAAGCATGTGAATTCCAAGGCTAGGTCATAAAATACATTATCCCTTCTTCAAGGTTTCTTAGATGGCTCACTCTGTGGGAATCTAATCATAACAATGATTTCGAGCAACACTATGGAAAGACCCATGTGGAGAGGTACTGAGGCCTCCTGTCAACAAACAGCACCAACTTTCCAGTCAAGGTGAGTGAGTCGACATGAAAATGGATCAAGATATGTTATACGCATGGGCCAATTCCCCTAAATGGACATCATTAATATGTATTATAAACATACACTAACGAAAAAGAAAATGGATCCTATAGCCCCTGGTGAGATGACCAGACTGCATATTTTGATTGTAGCCCTAAGAGAGGCTGCCAATATCTTATGCATTCTCATGAGAGAGCAAAGGCCAAAAATCTCACTTAAGTTGTTCCTAACTCACAGGAACTCTGAGATATAAACTGCATCCTCCAAATAAAAATGTTTCCTGTTTTAAGCCACTAAGTTTTGGAATAATTTGTATACAGCAATAGGTAATTAACAACTACTGACTAAAGTTAGTAAAGTGCTAAACAGAAAGGGAAAAAGCCACTAAATATAGTCACAGTAAAAGTAACTCACTTAATAGTTGTTAAAATTTAACCAAAATGATTAGTTGTAAAAATATATAAACACACTTATATTAAATTTATAGGAAAAAAAATCAACAAATTTGTCATGAATTAAAAGTTGTCAGCAATAGCATTCGGCCCCACAGAAGGTACCAGATAATATATGCATCTTTCTTGGCAAATTTCTTG
Source organism: Erethizon dorsatum (assembly GCA_028451465.1). Lineage (NCBI taxonomy): Eukaryota > Metazoa > Chordata > Mammalia > Rodentia > Erethizontidae > Erethizon > Erethizon dorsatum. The sequence goes on along the minus strand of CM051829.1, from coordinate 102,025,334 downwards.
GTCAGGTTTGCATGCCCTAATCCTTCTTTCCACCAAAAAAGGAAATGAACTTTAAGTATTTTAGCAGCTCAAATCATCCCAAACACTACCCAATAACCATACTAAGAAATAATTATAAATTATTTACAAAGTTCTAGAAAACAAGGAGACATATATATATGCCAAAATCCAGAACAGCCAAAATAATATTAAAATATAAAAAATAAAAAAAGAATAAATTTGAAGGATTCACACTTCCCAATTTCAAACATTTCTAAAGCTCCAGTGTGGGACTGGCATAAAGGCTGGCACACTTGTCAGTGGGGTGAAATCAAGAGTCCAAAAATAAACCCTTATGTGGGTTTGGATGTGGAATGTCCACCAAAGGCCCATGTGTCGTTAAAAGCTTAGTCCCCAGGTTGGTGCTATTGGGAGGTGGCAGAAATGTTAAAGAGTGGAGCCTAGTGAGAGGCCTTCTGGTCATTGAAGGTTTGCCCTTGAAGGTGACAGTGGAACTCCCCATCCCCACCCGCCTCCATGTCCTGGCCATGAGTGAACAGTCTCTCCACCACACTTTCCCACTGTGATGGGCTGCCTCACCACAGGACCAAAAACAATAAAGCCAATTAACCATGGACTGAAACCACGAAATCTTTCATCTTTTAAAACCGTTTTTCTCAGTCATTTTATTACAATAACAGAAAGCTAACTAATACACATGGTATAACAAGAAACATATATTTATTCTCTGTCCCTTGTTCCTGGTTAGAGTTCCTAACACATTTGGAATTTCCTGAGTAATCAGAATGACAGAAGTATCTTTTGTTATTCATACAAGATCCTTCAAGCAGACCTGAGTTTATACAGTGCTGGAGATAACCCTTGAAGGACCCTGACATAGCTTCAGGATGAGGACTAGTAACAAGAGGAACCAACCATGTTGTTAGAATGTTGGAACTTCTAGCCCCTACTGCTCCCCATTTAACTTTCACGAGGGGAGAGGAGCTAGAAATTTGGTTCAATTATAAATAACCAATGATTTTTATCAATAATACCCACATAACGGAATCTTTATTTGAAAAACAAACAACTCTAAACAATGCTATTCAGAGTTTGAGTTGGTGAATACATAAAAATACATTTAAAAAATCCCATTTCTCTCACTAAATTGTTTTCAAAAATAGGTTTTTAAAGTTTTATATTGGACAGGTAATTATCCACAGGACAGGGTACAATGTATGATGTTATGATACAAGTATATAGTTTATAATGAACAAATCAGTGAATATATCTGTTACCTTAAACATTCATTATTTATTTGTGATGAGACCATTCTAAATCCCTTTTTCTAGTTATTTTGAAATATGTTAACTACAGTTCTCCTGTACAATAGAATACCAGAACATATTCCTAACTGTAACTGTATTATTAACCAATATCTCTCATTTCCCCTTCTACCTCTTTCCCCAGACTCTCGTAACTGCAATTATACTTTCTACCTCCATGAATTCAACTTTTTTAGATTCAACTTTTTTAGATAAGCGAGATCATGTTATTTGTCTCTCTGAGTCTGGTTTAGTTCACTTAATATAACATCTAAATTTATCCATGTTCTTACAAATGACAGAACTTTATGCTTTTTAATGAATGAAGAGTATTCCACTGCATACACAGATGCTGTTTGACTTACACTGGGGTTATGTCCTAATAAACTCAATGTAAGTTGAAACTATCATAAGTCAAAATACCTCTAACCTAGTGAAAATAATTGTCTATTATAGAGTATTGGTTGTTTACTCTTGTGAATGTATGGTTGACAGGGATCTGCAATGAATCATTGCCCAGCAAGAGAAATTATGGTAATACATAACACTAGAATGGGAAAAGACCAAAACTAAAAATTTCAGGTATGGTTACCAGTGAATACATATTTCTTTTATACTACCATCAAGTAAAAAAAAAAAAATCATTAGTCAAACCATCTTAAACTGGGGTCTGTATATATATATCACATTATTTTTAATCCACTCACCTGCTGACAAAAATTTTTAAAATAAAAAATACATTATTTAACTAGTAATGGGTTTAGTACAATTTTAAGATGAATTAACAAATACATTTTTTAAATTTTTGTCTTAATTTCTAATATGGTTAAATATTGATAGATATAACCCACTTAAATGAAATCTCTTTGGGAATCTTCAATAATTTGTAAGTGTAAAGGGATACTGACGAAAAAAGCTTGAGAACTTCTGCTCTAATCACATACTTCATCAAAATAATTGTCATACTATAAAGTATTTAGTCAATTAGTTTTAGTTATTTACTATTTATTCCTCTGAAAGCAAGAAACCACGACTGGAATCCCAGACCTAACAGAATGTCTAGCATATAATAGAATTTACTTTTGTTACTCTTTTTCTCATTCAGATTCTGTCATATTTAATACTTTTGAACGTACACATATTCAAATTTATTCACTGAATAGTATTTACTTCATTTAACTTTTTCTTTTAACATTTAACTTTTAACTTTAATTACCTTTTTTGGAATGCCGACGTGCTTTCTCCTTTATCTTCTACAATATTAACTAATTTTGCATGATCAGGAACATTTATCTCAGGTGCTATCTCAGTGTTCATGTGATTTTTATATCTCTGAGAAGACCCATATGTCAACTTTTCAGAAACATGTGATAAATCAGTGTTATCTACTTGTCCGAAATTTAGATAACCTTGTTCACATTTATTAGAGGTAAATTTGAATTTTTGTGTCGGCAAAATATAATTTGTGTCTCCATTAGTAATCTTTAAATTTGATATTAACAGTTTTGGCTTCTTTCCCTGACCTATAAAAACAGAACATATTAATTATTATATATTCATGAAAAATTTTAAAAATTACAATGGAAAGATTTAATAAAAACTTTCAAAAAGAGTTTACTAGTTATATAAGAAAGCCAAGAGAAAAATATTATTATAGTAACAAGATAATTTATAATACTATATATGGTTTTAAAATACATGCAGGTGGTTTTTTCTGAAGGGAGCTCAGAAATTAATTCAGAATTATTAAAACTAAATTCAAAAGGTATATAGAACTTACATTATAAAATAGGTTTAACACCCAACCCACAGAAATAACCATAAGGAAAGCAGAAGAAAAAAAAAAGCAACCTGTAAGTGTAATATTTAACTACTTTAGCTACAAGTGATATTATAAAAGCAATTAAGACTTAAAAATTTCACATAATTTACATGCAGAAATACAAGCAATCATAAAATGCTACCCAATATGAAACAGTATTTATATGACACAATGTATTTAATTTTATAATCTTGCTCCTAAAATCAAGATAAATGTTTTCATCAGAGTGATGGAATTTTAAAGGTTTCTTTATAGAGACTTTTCAAGAATCTATGGAAGGTTTAGGCAGAGTTTAGTAGACTTATCAGCACTTAAATTTGCAATGCCATCTATTTATACATGTATATTATGCATGATAAATACAATTTGACACATTCAAGAGTACATGTTATTTATTTTTATATACAAAACATATGTGTAAATTATGAAGCTTAATAATCAAATATACATGCATGAATCTACCACTCAATTTAAAAAATAAAATTTTACCAGAAATATCACATTATATAACACACATTGTTTGAACATGCTTTTTTTCTTGGTTCTGGGGGTTGAACTCAGGGGCTTACACATGCTGACCACATGCTCTACCCTCTACATTTCAGCCTGAGCATGATTGTTTTTTGATTTTTATAAAAATGGTCTCAAACTATATATAATCTTCTGCCTATTGCTTTTTTCACTCAATATACTTTAGACATCTGGCTCCCAGAGGATCTTACCCTTAGTAAAAAGCAAAGAATAACTGAACATAAGTGACAGGAATTTTAATGGTAAGGGGAAAAATATTCACAGAACAAAAAACCAATTCTATGACAGTGTATTGTATACTATGTATATGTATATGAATATGTATATGGAGAAGGTGTTTTAGATCCTAAGATTTGATAAGCACTATTTTGAATAAGAAAAACCTCTTTCATTTTATTCCATTAAAATAAAGGAATTAATACTTTAATGTGTTATTAGATTTTTTTATGTTGACATGAACTGCATGAGTTTGGTTTTACAATAAACATGTAATAATTTACCTAACAATTTATGACTTTCTATTTCTTCCTCTAAGTCCTGAGTATCTGGAATTTCTGAAATCAGTGGAGCAGCGGGGAGAAACCAATCCAATGATTTTTCATTGTCTGGAAAGCTACACAAAATATAAAAATGTGAATATATGTTATTCAAGATATGACATCACACACTATTAAGCATTACTCAATTACAGAATCTTAGATAAACATTCTGTAAATTAACTTTCTATCATCACTTTGATTTATCTCTATACAGCAGGAGTACTCTTAACACTTTTTTCCCTTGTGGTAAGGGATTAATGATAATGCTGTGTGAGATCTGCTACTTAAAAAATGGCTACAACTCCACCTCATCTTATCCAATTAAAATGCTTGTGACAGGAAACTTAAACCTATTCCAATCTTTAAAAACAGTAGTAAATCATGGTCAAACTTTGGTACGTTAACAATCACACATAACAAATTACTTACAACATAACTCACCCATAATCATGTATCATCAATATGTATACAACACCATTACTGGTATTCTGGAACATTATTACAAATTAATGTCCTAACCCAAATATTCTTGGTCCAGAACTATCTATAAACTACAGAAAATCTAAGAAACCAGGTGAGATCTACAATGTCTTTATAATCCTACAATAACTAATGTGGTTTGTGCCACACTTTTGGCATCCTTACCCCTCATCTATCAGCTGTGATTCTGTTAACTGGTACTGCTTTTAATATTTGCTTTCCCACCAAAGTTGACTTGTTCTTCATTAGGGCAAAAAGGTAAGGGTTAGGCAACAGGAAATACAGTTGAGAAGAGCACCATGTAGTCTGCCTATCCCAAGTCCCAAGGATTTTATGATTTCTTTCTTTTCTCTTCATTTAGGAAGGTTAAGCTCCCTGAAATGAGATACTCACTCTTTTATTTTTCTGCTTCTCATAGTGCCTAGCACATAGCTACTATGACCATATTTTCCAAATAAAAAACCTAGAACACATTATCTGACAATGTCTGACAGGCTGTCGGACAACAGGCTAGGTCATTTAAAATGTAGTACTATGTCAGAGGATCCCTTAGATCATACCCAGTTCAACAATTCCCTAGCATGACTCAAAAGACTCATCATATAGTTCTGCTCCTCCCTACGGGGCAGAATCCAGGGGAAACCAAGCACAAATTTCCAAAGGTTCTGTCTTGTGGATCCACACAGAACACATTTAATGCTCTACATCAGTGATAGAGAAACTTTTAGAGCTTTCAATGATACAGTCTGCTGCAACACGTGTGCCATAGGTTTGCCACCACTGCTCTAAGTAAAAGCTATCACAACACATTCTTTGTGAAATGTTACCAGTTAGGGAAGCTCATTAGGGACTCAATATCCAGGTCTTTTAATTGGATACCAATAAATATCCTCTGACAATTAAATTTCAGAATCCCAGAAGAAAAGCAGGTGTTCTGTTTAAACCATATTATTTGTATATGCAGTTTATGTACAGGGAGCTACTATATCAGTAATGGTGGGAACCTTCTTGAAATCTAAGTTTTCAGACTTTAAAGGCCACCCTTCAAACAGTCCTTTTCAAGGGTAGCATTTTAGAACCACTGTTAACTCTTCTGCAAAGAATATTCCAAAAATCCAAGAAAAAGGAGAGCGATATAAGAAACATCAATCTCTACTATTCTACTCCCTTATAAAATTAAACTTTCCTTATGATTTCCCTATTTTTTCTAGAGGTGCTACCATTCTCATAGTACCAAAACACAAACCATAATAACTTTTTTTACTCATTATGTAAAGACAACTATCAGGTCTTACTGAATCTTTCTTACAATAACTTCTCGAATTCATCATTTACTTTTTGTCACTATTATAATCAAGATTCTAATCAACTTATGTCTGGTTGAGAACAGTTGTGTCTTAACAGTCCTGCCTCTAGGCTTCCTCTCTAATATATATTACACATTCCTACCACATTGTTTTCATCATACAACTCCATTCAAAATCCTTCAGTGGCTCCCAAATATTAAACTTATATTAGACTACCTTACAGTTTCAATACTCCTATACATAACTTTTAGTCCAGGTCAAACTGAACTGCTTGTTATATACCTGCTATAGTTTAAGTAAGTGTCCCCCAAAAGCCTGTGTGTTGAAGGTTGTGGGGCTATTGAGAGGTAGCTGAACCTTTAAGAGGTAGGGCCTAGTGGGAGTACATTTGGTCATTGGGGGTGTGCCCATGAAGGGGACACTGGAACCTCACCCCTTTCCTGTCTCCCTTTGCCTCCCTGCTTCCATAAAGTGAGGGCTTCCTCCATTACATGATGATGTATGCTATTATGATGTACACACCAGAGATCCAAAAGCAACAGGCCAACTCACCATGGACTGAAACCTCTAAAATTGTGAGCCAAAATCAATCTTTCCTTATGAGTTGTTACCTCAAGTTTTTTTTTTTTTTTGCCAGTGACATAAAGATGACTAACACATCTAACAGGTAATACATTCTGTGCCACACTTTTGTTCAAAGACATTTCCTTTACTCTGCTTACCCTGTACCCTGCCTGATTCCCATATCTACCTATAAAAATTCCACTATTTTATCAATTCATTAACCCATTCAACAATTATTTACTAACTTCCACAAATCCTAACTACCAGGTAGGATTTTAGGCACTAGAACCTATATTCATTCAAAGCACAGTTCTTTTCCAAGAAATTTCCATAGTTTCTCAAAGATTTTCTCCTTTCTCTCTTCTTACAGACTGAACCTATAATATTTTTCTTAGTCCTTACTGTTTTGTGTGTATAGATTTAATAGAAAGATGGACAGATAGAAACAGGTAAATAGATCTGATATTCCCTCTAGATTGTAAACATTTAGGGCTTTGATTTTTTATTTTCATTTATACCAGCAGTACTTGGCATAATGCTTTTTATAATTAAATATACTGTTCAAGAAAGTTTGTTGATTTAAATACATGGCCTTTAACACAGAATTATTTTAAAAAACAAAAACAAGCAATATTCTAAAAATCCCTATCCTAGCATTTAATATCCCAAACAATCTACGCTCCATTGACTTTTTTTAGCTTTATGTCCTATTTCTCCTATAGGAATTATTTACTGCAGAAATTGTCTTTATACACTATGCCCTAAAAGGATTTTGAACTGTCCCATCTCCATCTTTGCCTGTCTTCCTTCCTTTTTTCTCTTTCTGTCTGTTTCTTTCTTTCCTTTTCTGTAATGCTCTGATTTCAAATGCCAAGCCTCCTGAAGTTTCTCTCTAGTACCACAAAGTGTGATCTGACCATCTTCCCCAAAATGGCTTTCCTGCTGAATCTGAAACTTCACTGCAGGAACATATGCTTTTCAGTTGCTTTGCACATCTTTTTTTTATTTCATATTGTTAGAAAAATAACCACATGCTCCAAAATGTGCCTGGGTCAGGTCTGATTAACTCCTGCTTCCCTAGTTGGACATACTTTTACTGTCAAAAATATTCCAGTCTGGTTGATGAATTATGTAGTCACATTATTTATTAATGACATTTCCATATGTGTTTAATCTCAGCTAGACTTTAAATTTTTTTTCTTTTTTTTTTGGTACTGGAAATCAAACTCAGGACCTTGCGCTTGCCAGGCAGGTGCTTGTTCCGCTGAGCTACATCCCCAGCTAAATTTTTGAAGTAAACATTTATTTCATTCTTTCTAATGTCTCTTTCACCATTCAATTATTAGTTGAGTTAATATTTGAATATGAATAAAAATGAAACAATGTTTCATTTATATAGGCTAATAAGACAAACACAGAAAATTTAGAATTGAGAGTAATTAACATATGAAAATCCATAAAAGCTGGTATTTAAGAGAGTACCTACTTTCTAGTCTTATTGCCTTTGGTCTTACATCTTTATTTCCATCCATATTTCCTGCCTACATTGAATTTCCCTATCACATTTGGCCTTTGGCACACTGCTCATTCTGTTTCCAAAAGGTACCATCACTTTTTATCTATTACTTTCAGCCTTTACCTTGGCCAGAAATAACTTAACCAGAAATGCAAATAAATGAAGGGCAAATAGGCAGATTTTTAAAATGGCAACATTTAACGTTAAATTTCACTTACTTCCTTATATTTGAATTCCATGTTTTCCAAATACGTAACTGAAATATCATTCTGTTGCCCCTTCATTATTTACTGAGAGAAAATCAAAACTGTTTAAAATTTTTAAAAATCTAAAATAATACAATATATTACCATTCTGCTCAGGCAGACTTACTTTTCAACTTCATCTGAGTTTTCGAAAAACAAATTATCCACAGGAAACAAGTAGTCATTTGATTTTAGCATTGTTGAAAACTGGACTTTGTCATAAATCTATAGGATACAGAAAAGGTAGTTTATATTTTATTTGCAAAGATATAGAAAAATGTTTCTGGGTAAGTAGAATCATTAATTTTCCAGAATACCTGGTAAAATATAACCAACCACAGACAGTCTTCCAGCTTCATCTTCTACAACTACTTCCAAAGTGCCTCAATAATCAAATTCATTATTCTTTGCTTCTCTACTCATTCATGCATTTTCACACTTGTGCCCCTCTTCATATTGTACCAATGCATTCTCTTTCATTCTCCACATGGCAAATTCTTACCCATCCTTCAATGTATAGGTTACCATTTCTACAGGCATATGCTGTTCCTTTCTCATTCATTACTTACCTTGTGCATCAACACTACATCCCAATTTTTTCTAAATTCTGAAACATTATAGAACATTCTATATATGATAATATGAAGTCAGATGCACAAATCATAAAGCATAAGTTACATTTCTATTTCTTCTGTAGTAGTTAATACACTGCAAATTTGTCCTTAGAATAGAAATTTAAATCAAAGAAACTATATGAGCACCATCTTGTGGAGAAAGCTTCATTGCTAAATTAGATTTTGTCTCTCCAACATTGAGACTTCCCTGATATGGGCATAAGACACAAGTAGGAGTGATGTAGGGAAAGAAGTAATACATGTTCATCTCTTCAGAAAATGGTACAGGCAAATGTTAAACCTGCAAATACTTTAGGATTGATCCAGAATACTGTATTTTGAGGTTTTTCATTGTTTTAGTTACTGGGTTCCTTCCCCAACATGTTTAATTGCCTTCTTTATTTTTCTCAATTTATTAATCACTGTTATCAACGAAAGTAGTAAAAAGAATGAAACTAGTGTGGTTTTATAAATATCTAAAGCAATTAGACTACGAATGAAAAATAGAAGCCTAGAATAGTAGCACAGGAAGCAGAATACTATCTCACAAATGAAAAATAAAAGCTTAGAACAGTGTAAGAGGGAGAAGAGTCATTCACAAATATACTAACAGAAGCTGTCTTGCTTTGTTTCTTTGAGGTACTGGGGATCAAATCTAGGGCCTTATATATACTATGTAAGTACTCTTCCACTGAGCTACATCCCCAGCCTGCTCAGAGTTTTAATGTCTTTATGTATATAACCAATTTCAGAACTTGAAAAATTAACTGAAAAATATAAATGAAAATACTAGTCATTCTCTATATTGTCCAAAAAGTAATGTTTCCTGTCTAATTTTAGAACTATGCATTTTTAATCAACAAAAAACTTTTACAAATAAAACTTACCAGACCACTTTTATGTAGTTTTGCTACCTCAGAAGTAGAAAATCTTAAGGCTAACATTTATATGCTTGAATTATTTATTCTAAACAAAATTGTAAATAAGACCAAAAAACCCCTACAAATTCAAAGGATTTTAGGAGAGAAAAGTGACACAAACTATACAAAAATCCTCCTATATAAGCAAATACTGTTAGAAGAACTTTTATTTCCAGTTCTACCATAAAAGATATAATTTTGGTTGAAAATAAAAACTTTATATTATATATGTATGTTTTAGTTCTGATGCATTCCTATAAGAAAAAAAATCCTTATCTAAAATTCTCTACTCTAAAATTCTCTCATCCTGCATTATTTTTCTTTCTAGCACTAATACATAACTGACATTAAATGTTCATTCCATTTTTTTTGTTTGTTTTTTTGTGGTGCTGGGGATCAAACCCAGGGCCTTGTGCATGCAAGGCAAGAACTCTCCACCACTGAGCCACATCCCCAGCCCCATTATATGTTTAATTGTGTAATATCTTTCTCCCCCATAAAAAAGCAGGGGCTTTACACTCATTAATGTTACAATAACCCAGAGCAGTGTTTGGCATATAGTAATGACCCATGCAAATTCATCGTGGGATAAATGCATTAGCAGTATCAATTTATAAAAGTAATTTTCAGTAAAAACAATTTTCAATTAACTGTAAAAAATTTACCCCCCAATACCTTTCAATTTAAAAATAGGATTTTGGGGCCGGTGAGATGGCTCAGGGGCCTGAGCGCCTGCCCTGCAAGCGCAAGGGCCCGAATTCGACTCCCGGAACCCACATACGAAAAAGGGGCCGGTGATATCACTCAGCGGCAGGGCGCCTGCTGGCGCGCGAGGTCCTGAGGTCGACCCCCCGGTACCCACAAAAAAAAATAAATAAATAAATAAAAATAAAAATAGGATTTTGACCCGGGGTGGTGGTGCACGCCTATAAGCCCAGCACCCAGGAGACTGAGGCAGGAGGACCGCTGCGAGTTCGACGGCCAGCCTGGGCTACAAAGTGAGTTCAAGGCCAGCCTAATCTGCATAGCAAAACCCTATCTCAAAAAGGCAAAAAAAAAAAAAAAAAAAAAAATTCAGGATTCATAACATCGTATCATGAAGGTCCTAAAACTTGATGAATTTGGCACTTTCATTACGTAAATAAATCTTTTTTAAAAAGCCCTAAAAAGAACCTTGCTACATTTCAGTGTACGTTTCTGATGTAAGGAAATGGCTAAATTTTGAATTAAAGTTCTAGGCTTAAATTCAAATTTTCTAACTTTCCATGTTAAATTTTTTATTACAAAATTTTTGTTTCAACGTGTGGCACAAAGTTATACTGCAAAGTACAATAGATAATATCGTAGTTTGAGTCTATTCTTAAACTGCTTTTTGTGACTAATTTTTTTCCCCCATAGAGCGGACTGGCACCTACTGTATACGGATGACAATCTAGCATTTTCTTATATTCTATAGCCCTTACTTATCTGGTAACATTTTCAGATTTGGTACTCCTTATAATTTTTACTCTTACAAGTATACTTACTTCAGAAGTACCCACAATGGTATGTAATAACTGATTTGCTAGGAACCCTCACTCAGTGAAAAAGCAGGGGCCGCACTGCGTGGAATAACCGAGAACCCCAATCGCCCGCAGGCAACCTGGCAAAGTGAGGCACCCCCGTGGGCACGCGCGGGCAGGCACTCCCGGGGCCTCCGCGCGGCGGCCGAGGACGACCTGCGCCCAGGGCCCCGCGAGGCGTCCACGGGGCCGCCTCGCCTCAGCCCGCCCGCCTCAGCCTCCCGCCTCGGCCCCGGGAATACAGGCGGCTGGGAGGCGGAGACCGCACCAGCTCTCGCCCCGGGCGCGGCACACTCCGAACACAGGCGCTCGAGGCTCCGCGAGCCACCACAAGGAAACGCCACCCCGCCCCTGGGGGCGACGGGTCCCCAGCGAACCCCAGCGCGCCCCGCCCCGCCCCGCCCCGCGCCCGGGCGCCCTCAGGTCTCCGCGCCCTAACAGGAGCGCGGCCGCGGAGGCGCGCGGGCCGGGGCCTGGGGCTGGGCAGGGTCCGCCGGTGCCCGCCCCGGCCCTCAGCCCGCCGCACCGCCCGCAGCCCGCAGGCGGACGGCTCTTAGGCCGAGCACGGCCATGCGGCCGCGTCGGGCCCCACCTTCCGCGCCGGGCATCCGGGCTCCGGGTCCTCACCGCCCGCCCGCGGCTGTGAGGCCGAGCGCCGATCCGCCTGCCCCTCGGACGACCCCAGCCCCGCTCAGCCGAGCTCCAAGCAATGGATCGCCGGCCCCCGCCGCCCCCTTCTACCTCGCCTGTTTTCTCCAATAGTTCATGATAGGCTTTGAGGAATATATCACTCCCGGGATACTGGATCAATTTTCATTAATACAGACCCCAATCTTGGGTGTAAAGGCTCTTACGTACATATATTTAAGGTACATACATTTAAGCTTTCTTAAGTACAGACCCCAGTCTTCGGTGTAAAGTAATACCTCCTCTCTAATTTAGCCTGCTTTTCTACCGCCCCAAAGCGCTACTCCCCACCCCCAAAGCATACCTCGACCTGCCTTTCTCATAGAAGCCTTAACTCTGGGACCTCCATTTTCTTATTACCTAAAAATTATTTTACATATATTATTTATTAAAGTATCACAATGAAGCAGGACGCAGTGTAATGCCAGCACTCTAGGAGGCTGAGGCAGGAGGATTACAATTTAATTTGGCAGCCTAGGCAGTTTAACGATTTAGCAAGACCTTGCCTCAAAATAAAAAATAAAAAAGACCGAGGATGTAACTCAGTGAGAAAGCCCTTGGTTTAATTCCCCAGTACCGGGAAAAAGAAATCACAAAGACACTGCTGAGATCAATATCATCTTTTTTTTTTGGTACCAGTAATGAACTCACGACCTCGCGCTTACCAACCAGGCGCTGTGCCGCTGAGCTATATTCCCAGCCCTTCGTTATTATGTTGATGAACTTATTTCAGAAATAAAATTAAGTTTCAGAAACAAATCCTTTAAAAAAACACGATGACACTTAAGTCTGTTTAATAAAATTGTACAAAAACATTAACGGTGTACTCTTACACTATTAATGTAAACAAACTATAAAAGTTAAGTTGCCCTTTAAAATTTCCTTAACACAATTGTATTCTGAAAATTGGCATGGAATGCTTTCACGGGAAAATTTCTGCAGATGGTAAAATACCAACAAATCAATAATGTCTATCTTTCAGAGGTATTTATCCTGTCTTTTTGTTTTTTGTTTATTTGTCCTTTTTTTTTTTTTTTTTTTTTGAGACAGGGTTTCACTATGCAGGTCGGGCTGGCCTTGAATTTACTTTGTAGCTCAGGCTGGCCTCGAACTCACAGCAATCCTCCTGCCTCAGCCTCCCAAATGCCACACCTGGCTTATCCTGTCTTTGAAACACCCCGCCTCTGACATCTAGGGCCCACAGTCTGTCATCTGACTGCCCTGTTCCCATGGGTTCTTTTCTTGACAGCTCTCCTTTTTACTTACTATGTGACCTTGGAAAAAGTCAAACTTCAAGTTTTAATTCATCATCCTTAATGACACTAATAATTGCTAACTCATAAATATTCTTATAAGAATTAAATAAAATAATATTTGTAATAGTCCTAGCACATACTAAATGCTCAGTAATATCAATTTCTTTCACCTTCTCTGGACTGTATTATTTCAGTAATTAGATAAACCATTATTTCAATAATGATAATCTAATAAACTCACTGAGTATTTTTGGCAAAATAATTAATACTTGACTTCATAAACTATTCATAATACCAAGGCTGAAATGCCATTTTTCACAAAAATTCTGGACTCATGTACTTTTAAAGAGGAAAAGACAGAGCTGTGGGGAAGATCAGATTTTATCCCTCTACCTACAGGCAGACTGAGATCGGACTGACGTCAGCAAAAATCTGAAGGTGGGGCTGAATATACATAGGTTTTAAGGTTGGGGGTGCAGTTTTAAGGAATCTGAAAGAATCTCAATGAAATGTTTGAGTTTAAGGCTGTAGGGGCAATCAGCGCAGGTTAGTACACAGAGCTGGTGTCAGGGGACTGCAAGGTGACTTTAGTCCTATATTAAACTTTTCATTGCCCTTGCTTCTTATTTACCAGGGGCAAGCTATTGCCAGTAATGAGTGTCCATTGTTGGTATTGAGCAGCTGAACAGCTCTCTCAGGTCACTCTCAGGCCAGTACTGACAGACACAAAAAGGTGAGGCAACCATTTGAAAATAATTTGAAATTTATAGATTAATGTATGAGGAAAAAGGGAAATAAAGATAGTTTGGTACAATGATATTCTTTTTTTTTTTTAAAGGTAGAGAGGTTTTACATTTATTAAAGATAGGAAAAGGAACATGCTCTGCCAGAGCAGCGCCAGTGCCGCTTATTTTCCTTAGAACTCTCCATATCCTTTGGCCTACAGCCTAAGAGATCAAGGTGTTGCCTTAGAAACAATATCTCTTACATTTATCCTGGTAATTAATACATTAGTACTTTGTTTAAGGCAGTAGCGAGAGAAACCTCTTTTTAGCATTTAAGAGAAAAAGTTCTAAGTACAAGGCTAGCTCTACTTCGCATACCCACAGCCCCTTGAGTTGACCTTTACTGGCAGTTCTCTTTGTTTTTGCTCAAGCCTTCAGGGCCATTTCTAAATTACCTGAATTCCTGTTAGAAGTAACAAGGAGGGGATCTAACCCAATTCAGAAGAAAAGCAGGGAGGAGGCCCATATGTTTCCTAAAAATTGAGGCTTAGCTCTTATCCATAAGGGTGAAAATTCCTGGTGTCCGTAAGGTGAGTTGAAAAAAAGAAAATAATGAAGAAACATGGCAGAACCACAGGACTTATCCACAGGACCAACCAAAATATCAGGCAAACACAGCAGATCCATGTGATGAGGCAAAATGGCTGCCAAACATGGTGGCACCATGTGACTGGGATGAAACAAAGGCATGCCTCACCTCCTCCTGGCTGGCTTCCCCAAAATATGTTACCAGGTTCTGGAGTGCTGAGGTCTCCTTCTAGAAATTCTTTCTGGGTTCTTTTCGTCCTGAACAAAGAATTAGACAAAACAAGCAAAAAGATAGCAAAGTTTTACTTTTTTTTTTTTTTTGTGGGTACCGGGGGTCGACCTCAGGACCTCGCTGGCACCCGTGCCGCTGAGTGATATCGCCAGCTCTTTTTTCATATGTGGGTTCCAGGAGTTGAACTCGGTCCCTCTTGCTTGCTGGGCAGGAGCTTTCGCCATTGAGCCATCTCACCGGCCCTACATTTATTAAAGATAGGAAAAGAAGCATGCTCTGCAGAGCAAGTGTAGGCCAATTAAAAGTAAGAAAAGAAGTACACTCTGCAGGGTGAGAGCAAATCACTGTGAAATAAAGAACACAGTAGGTACAGTACAATGGGATTCTTGAGAGGAAAGAAGTTTAGGTAGTGATACACAATTCTGTCTGAAGAGTCCAATGCTATCTACATTTGTGTTTAAATAGCAAAATAATGGTGCTTAAGTAGCTTAAATAGATGCTTAAATAGCAAAATAATGACTAAGTGATACACAAATCAAGGGATAATTGTTCTTTAGGAATTTAATAAGTATCCATGCTACCAAGAAATAATCATAAACCAATTAGAAAATAATCCTGCAGTTTCATCTGCAAACAAGGACATTTAATGGTATTGCACAAGACCCTGGTAGCCATATTTCAGAAGATATGTTTTATTTTTTTCTTTAGGCAAAAATTCACTCCTCCTAACAAATGAATTTAAAATACCTTGTGTTATCCAAAACCAAGAATTGTGATCCTAATGGGACTATCAGACAGTATGCTTCAGTTAGACCCAGAACTGAAGACTCTCACAGCCATAGCCAGTGGAGGCAATTATAAGTCAGTTGATAAAAATTCAGTGTTCAATGGTCATTCTTTGTACTTGATTGTATGGTAGAATCCAAAATGTGGCAACCTAAATCCTGAAGTAAGAATCAAACATACCAGTATAGAAACTTGGAGATAGAGGTCAAACTTGGAAAATAAAATCATTTCCTAATTAAAAATCAATACCAAGTCAAGTGTGGTAGTGCATACCTATAATCTCAGCTACTCAGGAGGCTGAAGCAGGAGGATCATTTGAGCCTAGAAGTTTGAGACCAATCTGGGTAGCAAAATGAAACCATCTCAAGTAACAGTAACAACAACAAAATAATAATAATAGTACTGTAATAGTAATGATATCAGTTCCTTCAGGAGGAGTGTATGTGCTCTATGGTTAGCGTCTCATTGCAGAGTATACTAGGTTTGGTCATTCCAAGCAAATTCTTTTACCGTTATTAAAAAGTCCTTCAGTAAATAGGAATTAACACATTCCTTCAAATGGTTAATGTCTGAGTGGGGTAGACCTTGTTTGACTATTGTAATCAAGATTCTGGCATCCAGAATCTTTTATTCTTATATAAGATTGTCTTAATGAAACATGGAACATATTGTATGGGTAAAGAGATTATTCAAAGGAACTTTTACAAACCACTGAGAGACATGTTAAAGATATTTACATGTCAGTAATCAGAGAATAAAACACAATTTTAAAACAAACATTTTTGTTTTGTCTTTTGTCTCAAAAAATAATTGACAGAATCTTGCAGTAATATGATCAAGGATAGGGGGCCGGTGAGATGGCTCAGTGGCGTAAGCGCCTGCCTGGCAAGCGCGAGGGCCCGAGTTCGACTCCTGGAACCTACATATGAAAAAAGGGCTGGTGATATCGCTCAGCGGCACGGGCACCTGCTGGCGCGCGAGGTCCTGAGGTCGACCCCCGGTACCCACAAAAAAAAAAAAAGGATTAATTATTATTGTATGTATGTGGTTTAGATGTAAGATATTTTCTAGAGGTGATGGTAATTTTGTAGTTAATTAAAGATCTTGTATTGTTACAAATAACTAGTTATGATGTTGGACTGATTGGATGTGGACAGAATAACAGAAATAAGAAATGCCGTGAAGAAGCAGGGTAATACATTTGCCTTGAATCCTTCCCAGGAAGAGAGGAGGGTGAGAGAATGCTATGGCAGATAGTTATTCATTTGTGATATATGTAAAGTTAGGATGCATTTAAGCGTAAGTTATCTCGTTTAGTTTTTTCAAACATCGAGAAAGTGCAGTGCATATAATATTTTAACATTTTGGGTGATTCTTGGTAAGAAAAAATTGGGAGTGCTATATCCATGTGTGCCCAGACTGAAGCCACAGGGGAAATAGACTTATAAGTTTTCTCACAACAGCTGCCACCATCAATAATCAAGGAGGGAAGGAGCTAAATTTAGACGTTCTCTAGAAATTCTGGTTGTCCATAGTGTGTACCAGTTCCAAGAAAACGATAGCTTTTGTGAGGGAAGATGGGCAGGCTGAAGTGCACAAGGAATAAAAGCAGCTCAGTGCTGACTTTAGGCACCCTAACAGTGCTAGGTACCCCAAGGAAGATGTATTTACAGCCAGCATGCAGCAGTCTGAATGTGAAGCAGCAAGAGAAGCTGCGATAACATTGGAGACTCAATAAAGCGATGCTTTCAGACTATTCCCTGGGCCTGCCCCCAGCTAAGCCTTCCAGAGTCAAAGGTTCCACATAGGAGAGATCTGTTAGCCTTGAAAAACACAATGCTGAGACAGAGGTGGTGGTACCAACAGATGAACTGTTACCATGGGAGCAGTGGCAGTTCTAGAATTGGGAGATATGAATTCAGCCAGAAAAGTAAGCCCACTTATGAAAGTATATGCTACTTGCGATGGTTACTAGGACACACTGGTAAAGTCAAGTGTTCATCAAACGCCTTCCCCTGGAGGTTGTCATCTGGAAAACAGGCAGATGTGTTGGGTAGGTTTGTCACAAAAGCTACGATTCCAACAATTAGGAGATGTGGTCTCAGAGTATAAATTTGCTTCATCGTCTTTGGTGGGGAAAGAGTCATTACCTGCATTGTAAACTTGCTTTGTCTAACTCAGATTAGTGGCCTAAGAAACACCAATGTCACAACAAAGTTGAAATAGCACTCTATGATTTATTCATTTAATGGATGGGGAAATGTCTGAGAATTCATATAAATGGTGTATGTGCATGCCTAAAGGAATGGATTATAGGGAGTGGATTATATATTCAGGTGGAAGGAGTTCTGTCCTTCCACCAGTCAACAGAGCAGTACAGGCTGAAGGAGATCCAGGTGAACTATTCTGGCCAGGAACACATCCCAAAAGGTGACGGCTGAGGATTTAAGAAAATACAGGAAGACTGGGTATGAAATAAAATTCCTGTAAGTTCAGGAAACAAGAATATGAAAATATGGACCAGTGAGATGGCTCAGCAGCATAAGCGCCTGCCTGGCAAGCATGAGGGCCCGAGTGCAACTCCCGGAACCCACGTACGAAAAAAGGGCCGGTGATATCGCTCAGCGGCACGGGCACCTGCTGGCGCGTGAGGTCCTGAGGTCGACCCCCGGTACCCACAAAAAAAAAAAAAAAAAAAGAATATGAAAATATAAAAGTGAAATAATTTTTTCTCTTTTTGTGAAAGTGAAATAAGTTAACATGTATCGTTAAAATTTGTTTTCAGATATCTGTTGAGTAAAAGCTATCAAATGGTAAGGTGTCATTGAATATTAGGAACATTATTCACCTATTTTAAGTGTTTTTTATGCCATCCTAGAAAAAACATACAGCATTAACTCTAGAAAGAGTCCTGTCAGACCCCACAGCTTATGTTTACACTTTCCACTCCATTCGCAAGTGTGGAAATGAATGAGCAATTAGCCAATGGGAAACTATTTTTCCCAGCAGGATGCTTTGCATTACAAGTCATACAAGGAAGTTTTGACTAACTAAGTCACTTTGTAGGCCATAAGCTATAATACTGCAGAGTTTAAGCTTTTGTTCCAGGGTAAAGTACTATTTGCCAGAGTTAGCAGAAAACTTCCCCAAATCAGGAAATATTGTAGGCATGATTGTTTGATTTCTGATATAGTGATTTTGCCCAAATTTCTCTATTTCTGGTCCCCAGCTCCTTCTATGAACTATATTATTTCCCTTGAACAGATATGGACACTGATTTTTGTTGTAGTTTAAGTGTTGCAATTAGAAAAAATGTATTTTTAAAATCCCTGACTTTGAACAAATTCCCACTTTATTTACAACACTGTTATTTATCTGGAGCAGACCTAAAATATAAAAAAGATTTTTTTCTTTCAGCTTCACTTTCAAGTGGTATGTTTCCCAAAATACCCACGTATACAAATCACATCAGAAAAAAAAAAAAAATATATATATATATACATATGCATCACATCCTCTAACAAGCTCTAAAAATTTTTAATATTTTATTTCCCCTGACCTAACATCTGAGCTGCCATATGTTTTTAATTTTTCCAACCAACAGAGATTGCATAGCAAGTCACAAATCTGCATGGTCTAAAGCACTTGGCCAAGATCAAGTGTAGTAACTGTTTTTATCAGTTTAAAGCACATGACTGAAAAAAATCTCTAACATCAGAAGTAAGGGTTATAAATCCACATGCAAATGGAACAAACAATGTGTACCTCACTGAGTACAAATCTGATACAATTATTTTTAAGTAGTGAAAACAAATTTTTAGTATAAAGTCACTTAGACAACATATTTCGATTTATTTATATTTCCTAATTGAGAAAATTTCTCAGAAGTTTTTATCTGTACCTTCATTTCCGGATATTAAAAATAAATAAAATCTTATGTCAAATAAATAATTGCAACTCCTTCATTATACTGAGGAGTCTACAGTGATAGATTTGCCTTAAAAAATTGGTCACTGACAGAAGGCTCAAATCACCCAGTACTGAGTTCCATGTTCTTCCTACAAACCATACTATTCCCCCCCCGAACAAGACTTGGCACATGACACCTACAGTATTGCATTCAGTTTTGGATGATTCTTTTTACGAGAAGTGTTGACAAAATAAAGTGTGTTCCAAGATAAGAAAGTAGAGAGATTAAGGAAGTTAAAGAATATGTAAAGAAACAGGCTGAGAGGCTGGAGGGGGCAGTATATAATATGAAGAAGAAAAAATTCAAAGACAGTAACTGTCTCTTTTCAAATATTTGAGGGACTTGTAGTCTTTGTTTATGCTTTTATAAGCATGATTTCAGAAGGCAGAACCAGAACCACTAAATTAAAATTGTTACAGGGTGAGAAATAGATTTGAGCTATGAAGAGTGATACGAAAAAGACTTACAGTTTTTACAAAATTTATTGATAAACAATTTATGCCCAGTGAACTCTATCCATTTAAAATAAGCACTTCAATGAGTTATGACAGTTGTATATATCTGAGAAATCACAATCTTAATAAAAAGTACCAGAGAACGTTTTCAGTACCTCTAAGGTTCTTCTTTTCTTTTATAGTCAATTGTTTCATCTGCCTTCGACTCCAGGAAACCACTGATCTGTGTTTTATCACTATAGTACGGTTTGCATTTTGTATAAATGGAATCATACATCATGTATTGTTTTGTATCTGGTTTCTTTCACTTAGCCTAATGATTTTCAGGTTCATCTCTATCGTTTTATACATATTCCTTTTGCTGAATATTGTTCAATATAGATCAGCAGTATTGCTGAATAGTAGTCCTTGTATGGATATACTACTTCTGCTGGTTGATGAGCATTTGAGTTTTTCCAGTTTGGAGTTATTGTGAATAAAGCTATTATAAACATTTTTGTAAAAGTTTTTATGTGGTCATTTGTTTTCATTTTTCTTGTGCATATACCTAGGAGGAGAATGAGTAGATTGTATGGTAGTGTATGTTTAACTTTTTAGAAAGTTCTACATTTTTTTCCCAGAGTGGCTGTACCATTTTACTTTCCTGTCTCTAGTGTGTAAAAGTTCCAGATAATCTTCCACCATACCAGTACTTACTACTGTCAGTCTGTTTCATTTTATGCTTTATAATGGTTGTAATGGTATCTTATTGTGGTTTTTATTTGCATTTTTCTGATGACTAATTGACGCTAAGTAACTTTTCATTTACTCAATATATCTTTTATGAGATGTTACTGAGTTTAAATAATTTGAAAGCAGTGTTAGCCAATTAATGATCTTGGCCAAAAGCTATTACTTATTGTTAAACTGTGTTCTGAATACTAAGTAGTTCTTTGTCAGATATATGGTAGAGAACATTTTCACCTATTCTGTAGCTTGTTTTTTCATTTTCTTACTATCTTCCAAAGAGAAAAAATTTTATTTTGATAAAGTCCAATTCATACATTTTTTCCTTTATGATTCATACTTCATGTGTCCCGAGAAATCTTCGCCTACCTCAAGTTGGCAACAGTTTTTTTTTTCCAAATTTTATTTGTAGTAGTTTTACAATTGTCACTTTGTCTTTAGTTCTATCACACTTTTGAGTTAATTTTGTATTGTAATTATTGTAATGTATGAAATAAGGATATATATTTTTCTTTTTGTTTCTATGAGATATTCAGTTTTTCCATTAGTGTTTCTTGATTTTCCTTTCCCCATTGAATTGCTATGACAGCTTTGTTGAAATTAAAGTGGCCATATCTTTGCAGTTCATTTTATGTATCCTAATTCCATTAATGTACATACTATATTTTTATTTTTTATTTTTTTATTATTTTATTTTTTATTTTTTTTTTTGTGGGTACCGGGGGGTCGACCTCAGGACCTCGCGCGCCAACAGGCACCCGTGCCGCTGAGCGATATCACCGGCCCCTTTTTCGTATGTGGGATCCGGGAGTCGAACTCGGGCCCTCGCGCTTGCAAGGCAGGCGCTTACGCCGCTGAGCCATCTCACCGGCCCTATATTTTTATTTTTATATTCAAAGTACATCTTTATATTTAAAGTATACATCTTGCAGTCAGTAAATGGTTAGTTCTACTTTTTAACCTATTCTGATAATCTATGTTTCTTCATTGGAATACTCTATACTTGATGTAATTATTGATATGGCTGGATTCAGGTCTACTATTTATTATTTTTTCTGTTTGTCATCTCAGATTTTTGTTTCAGTCCTCTCCCTTTCCTGTCTTCTTTCCATTTATTTAGTTTTGGGAATTTCACTTAAATGTATCTCTTAGCTTTTTAACCATATGTCTTCACAACATTTTTTAGTAGTTGGTTTAAGTATTGCAATATGCGTCTTTAAACTTCTCATGACCTATTTAGAGTTAATATAGCACGTTGCAGATATCTAGATCCATTTATCCTCATTTCAACTGTGCTTTATGCTTTGACTGTAAATATTACTTCTATATACATCTTACACCCCTTACAACAATGTTTTAGTTTCTGGTTCTCAAAATCACATATATATTAAAGAAATAAACAAAGAAATAGTTTTCTACATTTACTCATATACTTAGCATTTCCCATGCTCTTCATATCATCCTCAAAACCAAGTTTTCCTCTGGTATTATTTCCTTTGAACTTGAAGAACTTCCTTTAGCATTTCTTGTACTATGGGTCTGGTGGGGACAAATTCCCATAAGTTGTCTATCTGAAAATATCTTGATTCTACCTCATTTTTCAAGAAAACTTTCACTGGATATAGAATTCTGGGTTGAAAATTTTTTCTTTTAACACTTGGAAGGTATTATTTCATTGTATTATATCACCATGATTTCTGACAAGCATTTTGTTATCATTTGAATCTTAGTTACCTTATATTTAATATGGCATTTCCCACTGGTATAAGATTTTTCTCTTCTCTTTGGTTTTCAGTAGTTTAATTATGATGTGCATGGGCCTAGATTTCTTCAAATGTATCACATTTGGGGTCCAACAGTTTTCAGGATGATTGTTTCATAGAGATGCTGTAAAAAGGAACCTCTACCGTCTCTTTCTTTGCTTATAATATTCAGTATTCAAAGTATTTGCTTACTTTGACGATGACTTAGGAAAGGAAAGGATTGGAAATCTTAACAATATAGAGTTAGAAACCTTGGCTTTTTAAAGATAAGTCAGAATTGGGAGTAAAACTTATCTGATTCTGTAATTTACATTAGTAGTTTCAGAAAAATTATAATTTTCAGAATTTGAGAATATTTCACAACAAATAGTATATACCACTTTGATATGCATAAAATTCACCTATACATTGCTTTTTTTCCTCAGTGTTTGTGGATCAAACCCAGGGTCTTGTGCATACTAAGCAAATGTTCTACCATTAAGCTACATCACCAGCCCCTATGTATTGCTTCAATAATATATGTAAAATAATTTTAATGATTCTATTTTACTCCCTCTATCCTCCCTGGATGGATACTACCAGATATCCACCAAAATCCATTTTCCCATCTTCCAAAATTATTATAGAGTTTATTTTGCTAGGGAATACCGTTTGTCTTAGTTACATTTTTCATTGTTGAGACAAAATTCCCAACATCCATAAGTTAAAGGAGGAAAGGTTTATTTAGCTTACAATTTGTAGAGGTTTTAGTCCATAATAGGCTGGTTCCAAGTCAGGGTGGCACATGGCAGAGGGGCAACCCTTCATGACAGCAGAAAACAGCAAAAGCAACAAGAATGGAGAGAGAGAGAGACAAGCCTCTTTTGGTCCCTTATATTGTATGCAGGCTATCTGCCCTAGGGCAGGTGTAGCATTTACACCCTTAATCCCAGCATTGGACCATGAATCAATCACAAACTCTAGAAGTCCACACCCATGACTGCAAGGGACTTTGGGGGGACATGTAGATGCAAACCATAACACCCTTTATAACTTCCATGTGGGATTAATTGTAGCCACATGACTAAGCGCCTGTCAATAAAGTTTGATGAAAGTAGAGTGTGTCAGTTTTGACTCAGTCATTAAAACACACTCTCTTAGCCAGGAGTGTTGATACATGCCTATAAATCCTAGCACTCTGGGAGGCTGAGGCAGAAGGATCACAAGTCCAAGCCCCACCTGGACAATTTAGTGATTTGGTGGGACCCTGTCTCAAAATAAAAAATAAAAAGGGCTTGGAATGTAGCTGTATGCAAAGACCCTGGATTCAACCCCTGAGAGAGACAGAGAGAGAGTGACAGAGAGAGACCGGAGAGAGACAGGCAGACAGAGAGAGACAGAGAGAGAATGAATAAGGGTGCAACACAAGCCCCAAAATGATTGCCCTCAGAAGAGCTGTCCACCAACCTGCAGCACAGTAGCCTATTCTATGAAAGAGAAATGAAACTTCATCTTCTTTTTAAAATGGAGCAAATATTAGATGTCTTTGTTTCAACAGACTAACCTTATCCTAACACACCTTGGGTTCAGTCTCAGCTCTTTTAGGTGATAGCAAGGGCTTAGAGAACAGTCTAAGCAGCAATTGCTCTTCCCCCTGCTCTTTTTCATAGGGCACCAGAAGAATGAACACCTGCCATTCCTATAAGATTCCTTCTAGGTAGCTATGTCAGTTGATTAGGCAGCAGGCCAGGGTAAACATAAGCTATTGTCTACAGTCACTTTGACCAAGGTAGACATAAGAAATAACAGAAATATGCTTTGTTCCCAGAAGTTTTCTGAAATGAGAGGACTAAAAGTGAACATCTTTAAATAACTCACGTTCTTCACCTTCTGACCTCATTCTTTGGCTCTGGTGCAAACCCCTCCCACCTTCTTCATAGTCACTCCCAAAGTGAAGCAAAGAGGCTCAGGAACAGCATTTTGAAGAATGCAAGGAGGTGCCCTTACTTTAGATAACTATTATTTCTTAACATGTTTTGTTATGTTATAATATTATTACCATTAATTACAGATTTTATTGCCAGGGACATTGGGAGGTAACTGCAAGTTTCAGCATTTCCTGTGAGAATTTAACTCTTTTTGGTGAAATATGTGTTATGTTTTTGGCTTACTCTACTCTTGGAGGATAAAGAATGCAAAATATTCCATAGTCCTCCCTGCTTTGTCTCCCTGCTTTGTCTCTCTTCTTTGTCTCTCCTTAAAGTCCCTCTGACCTGTACAGTATCTCCTGAATTCACTAACTTCCCTTAGCCTGCTCTAAATATTTAACCTTGATGTATTCTTTCTTCCATTACTGTAAAAGAAATTTTAAAACTTAAAGTCTGCCACTAAATTCAAGGACGGGAAATGTAGGCATTGCCTGTTCCCATAATTAGAGAATGGCGAAACTCAGCTAGCCTTGGCGTTCCAACACCAGCGGCAGTGTGTAAGATAAGTGTAAGTCAGACACAAAGTGCATCTTGTTATGTTAACTCATTCCAAGGTTTTAAGGAATTATCACCCAGAGACAGCTTGGCTCAGTCTGAGACAATGATTGATTCTTCCTGCTCACCCTAGCCCTGACCTCCCTGCTATAGGATAAAAGAAGCCCATTTAATTTGCCGGAAATGTCTGCCTAGCAACGTATGACAAGACAATGTGTAGCCAACTATAGAATATTCTCAGCCTTCTTGTATTTCCTGCTAACAACCTATATAAGTGATTGTTTTACCTCAATACAGGGCTGATGATTTGGAACTGAAGTTCCCATCAGCCTGCTAGTATAAATAAAGCTGTTTGCCTTCCAAGTGCCTCCAGTGCTGTGTGTCTTTCATCTGGCTTGGTCCTGTTTTTCCGCAACGTTTCCGTGGAGTCTCCATCTCAATTTTCCTTTTAATTGGTATCTTCCTCACAAAACCCTCTTTCTCTCAAATCATGAAAGGAAAGGATGTTTCTTTTTTCCAGTGTCTTTTTTATAACTTTGCTTGTGGTAGGATTCCTGATTAAGATGCCATTTTATAACTGTTTTTGCTAGAATTCCCACTTCCTGGGAGTTTCTTGCTAAGCACTTTCATAGTGATCCTATGGTCTGTCTTGGGTTCCAGACGTGTCAAAGATATCTAAGTATGTGTGCCATTTCTCAGCACAGAGCTTCCAACATTTCTCAGCTCCATTGTACTTTACAAGACCAAGTGACCAATTCTTACTATATGGTTAGAAGGGATGTTCCATCCTGGAGCCCTGGTAGTTGAAAGAAAGTACGTCTCCATTTTCTTTGTAGGATGCAGGGAGATCTCAAGGACCTAGAGAAAAGCAGAGCCAATAAACAAAAGAAGACTGGGTCCCTGAACTGTATATAGACGGCTCCTGCCCAACATTTAATTAGTGAGATAAGTGTTAGAAATAAATTTTTGTGGTTTTAAGCCATTGACATTTGGGAATGGGCCTGGGGGTATACAGGAGAAGGGCAAACAGTTACTACACTGTAGCTTTGCCAACTATAATTAATATGTCAAGTAAGATTTCCTCAATTATACCTAAATATTCTTTGATTCTACTTTGAGCTTAAAGTACTGTAATTATGTGAAAAAACTAAATCACATAAAATATAAATTTCAAACACTTCAATGAAACACTTAACTGTAGTTATTTCTATTACTAATTTTTTTTTTTTTTTGTGGTTACCGGGGGGTCGACCTCAGGACCTCGCACGCCAGCAGGCGCCCGTGCCGCTGAGCGATATCACCGGCCCCTTTTTCGTATGTGGGTTCCAGGAGTCGAACTCGGGCCCTCGCGCTTGCCAGGCAGGCTCTTAAGCCACTGAGCCATCTCACCGGCCCCTCTATTACTAATTTTTATTTAATGTTACTATCCAGGTTGTAACCACTGATATCTTCTCACTAAAGAAAGACAGCTAGAGATTTTGGATGCTCTCAATTCTTAAGAAATGAATAGTGTTGCTATGTACATTCATATGTACGTCTCAGTGCACCTATGAATGTGTCTGCATTTGCTATACTCTAACTAGGAGCAGAACCTCAGGATCATACACTCTACACATGTTCAGTGCCGAGCTACTTTTCTAAGTGGTTGTACCAATTTACACTCCCCCTGTTTGTTCCACATCCTAGATAATTCTTACTACTGTATTGTTAATTTTTTTAAATGCTAGGTATGAAGTAGTATTCCATTTTGGTTTTAATTTGTATTTCTCTTATTACAAGGAGTCTAGAGTGTGTATGAAATGCCAGCTTATATGCTCCTTAATGGTTCATAGACATTATATCTTCCAAAAATAAGTGTTTTGTCAGCTACATGTATTGCAAATACTTCTGCTTTGTAATTTGCCTTTTCATCCTCTTCGTGGTGTCTCTTGATAACCAGATGTTTTCAATTTTAGTGATGTTTCATCTATCAATATATTTTGCCCTCTGTATCTGAAGGTTCCATATCTGTGGGTTCAACCAATCATGGATAGAAAATATTTTTAAATATTGAGTCTGTACTGAACATATACAGACTGTTTTTCTTGCCATCATTCCCTAGACAATACAATATAACTATACTATGTGCATAGCATTTACATTATATTAGTTATTTTAATTTAAAGATGATTTACAGTGTACAGGAGGTTGTACCATAGGTCATATACAAACTATATATCTATATCTATATCTATATCTATAACTATATCTATATCTATACCTATGTCTATCTATATCTGTCATGACTTGAGACTTGACCATTTGAGAATTTCAGTGTTCAGAGGGGTCCTGGAACTAATTCCCAAGGATTCCAAGAGACAATTATATTTCCCTTTTTGGTTAGTTCCCAGGTTAAGAAACCTTGGCCTACCTCAAGTTCACAAACAAATTCTCCAATATCATCTTCTAGAAATTTTATTGCTTTCGTCTGCATAAGAACTGATTTTCGTGTTCAGAGGTGAGGCTTTGGGAAGGTGATTAGATCTTGGGGCACTAACCTCATCAATGGATTAATTCACTGATGAGTTCATAGCTGAATGGGCTACTGGGAGGTAGGGCCAAGTTGGAGGAAGCAGGCCACTGGGGGTATGACTTAAAAGGATACATTTTTGCTCTGGCTCTTCTGCTCTCTGCTTCTCTGATGCCATGAGTTGAGCAGATTTCCTCCACCATGCCCTTCTGTCATGGTGATTCTGCAACAGACAGTTGACCATGGACTGAAACCTCTGATACTATGTCAAAATAAACTTTTCCTCCTTTAAGTTGTGTGAGTCAGTTATTTTGTCCCAGGGATGAAAAACTGACTAATATAGTACTGAAATCTTTCCAACATTTTTTTTTAAGTAGTGTACATGTTCTCAGTACGTAATGATTACATTCCTCGTGTAGAGTTGGTACATATACATAACACATCTTAATTCCTTTTCTCATCCCCCTTCCCTCCCCCTCCCCACCTCTTTACCCACTTCCCATTTGAGAAATATCTATCACCCTACTTCCTATTATCTGTCTTTTATTTTGCTCTTTATTTATAATTTGGGTTTCTCATATAAAAGAAACCATATAATATTTAGGCTTTTGTGTATGATTTATTTCACTTTACATTATGGTCTCAAGATGCTTTTTAAAGATTTTTTTTCTTGGGCCGGTGAGATGGCTCAGCGGCGTAAGCGCCTGCCTTGCAAGCGCGACGGCCCGAGTTCGACTCCCGGATCCCACATACGAAAAAAGGGCCGGTGATATCGCTCAGCGGCACGGGTGCCTGTTGGCGTGTGAGGTCCTGAGGTCGACCCCCCGGTACCCACAAAAAAAAAAAAAAGATTTTTTTCTTATATGTGTTTCTGCATAAATTTTTAAATTGGTTTGTCAAATTCTACAAAAAAATCTTCCTAGGATATTGATTGCATTGAATCAATAGATTGACTTGGCGATAACTGAAACCTTTCAATATTGTTACTTTCAGTTTATTTCCTGTTTACTTTATAAAATTTTATTTGTCTCATAAACTCGGATATAGATTTGATGAGAGAAGGAATTTTATCCATTTCATTTATAACTGTACCCCAGAATCTAGAAGAATATTTGGCATATTGTAGGTTCTCAATAAATATTGTCAAAGTAGGTAATTAGCATTCTACTGGGATGCCTCTTTCTTTTCTTTTCATTCTCTTTCTTTCTTTCTTTCTTTCTTTCTTTCTTTCTTTCTTTCTTTCTTTCTTTCTATTGTCATCCCTCCTTTCTCTTGGCCACTCAAACTCATCCTTCAGATCTGAAATTACATTTCCTTTCTTCAAGGGATTTTTTTGCCTGATCTCCCAGATTGGCTTGTGCTCCCCTGTTATTTTTCCACTGTTTAGTCTTTCTCTTTCTCTCCCTCCCTCCCTCTCTCTCTCTCTCTCTCTTTCTCTCTGCTGTGAACCCAGGACCTTACACATGCTAAGCACATGCTCTACCACTGAGCTAGCTGAGCTCCTGTCCCATTTTAATACCCTGTATGTATTTCTCCATTTATGCTTATATTCATACTATTGTATAAACTAGTAGTTATTACAGAAAAACCACATGATTGTTAACATCAACTTTCTATCTAGAATGTAAATTTTGCTAGGACAAGAATCAAGTCTGTCTACATTCCCAGTACCTGGCCTGGTACCTTGTACAAAGCAGGTATCAAAAAATAAGTCCTATAAAACTATTTTCTAGACTCCTTCTGCTATTTCTTAAGAACAGAAATTGTTACATTGCCAACACTTTGCTTCAGAAAAGTCTGTCTAGATGGCTTTCTGCTGCTTTTGTCCTTTGGATTACCTGACGAACATTCTTTATCAAATTTCCTAGGCTAAGGAGGGGTGTCCTTTATGGACCCCAAGCCAGATTGGCTGAATCAGAAAACTAAGTTCTAAATTTAAGTCTGAATTCCTAAACTGAAACTGAAGAAGCTACATTGCTAACAAGCTCTGCAAGGAACTCTTGCCCTGGTGAGTTTGGCACCCACTCCTTTGGATTACATTCAAGACGTTGCTGCTTTATCTCTGTTCTCCATAATTTTTGTCACACTGCTTTAGGTCCAATTTTTCTCATCATCCCTGCCCATATTGTGTTCTGCTTTTGCTCTCAAGGGCTGCATTTTCTTTTTGGCCACCTGCCCTCCAAGGACAGCTGGAAGGCCACCCTGGCTGCCTAGTTAAGGAACTCATTAATCTCATCCTTATCTTCCTGGTCATGCTGACCACCCTGACTACAGGGGCCACACATTGTCACAACTCAGAGATCCAACTTTAGAGACAGTGAAAAAGAAATGGCCCAAGATTTGGGATCAGGAAACAAGACTGTACATCTATGAACACTTGTTTGCTATCTGAATGACTTTGAAATTATGTTTATTCACTTTAGGTACAGTAATAATAGCTGCTCTCCCTACCTGCGAGATGCTGTGAGGATCAAATGACATGATGTATCATGCTAGAATTTGGTAAACTATGCAATAAATAAATAAATAAATATTAGTTATAAATAATCTCTATCATCCAAATCTTTGAATGATGGGAGGGACTATTTCTAGACTGGTTTTTAATAAGAAAAGATAACCTTCCTAGCACTGTCTTGTTCTTCCAAGAAATAAACCAGCTATTTCTTCTCTGACTTACAAATGTCCCATACACTGTAGCTCTGGCTAAACAATAAAATATCTTAATGCTTTTGAGCCTTTTTATTTCTTAGCACTCATCTCCCTGGGTTACACAACTTGCCTTGATAAAAGCAGCATTTTTCAAGTAAAGAAAGTAGAAAAGTCTCAAGGTGGTCTTTTGAAAAGCCAGAGTATTGATCTATTATGTGACATAATGATTCCTACCTCTCTAATAAACTTTAATTATCCCTTCTCTGTAGTCTATCACCCAATCCTGCTGATTCTATTTACTAGCTCTCAATTCCTTCCTCTCTTTACTGCCATTGTCTTATTCAAATCTTCCTCATCCTTAAGGGCGAGGAATAATTATATACTTCCCTCCTAACTTGTTTAAGGGCCTTCATTTGCTACCTTCCAGTTCTTCCTTCATACTCCCATAAGTCAGCAATATTGTCAACAACAACAGCCATATTGTTGTACTGTTGTCATTGCCCTGTGTATTTGTTCTTCAAAGGCACGTTTCATACTCATGGTACAGTCCTCGGCACAGAGAAGAGAAAATGACTGTTTAATTGATCACTTCTTTTCTATAATTTATAGAACATTAAAAGCAATGTTACTCACAAATTTATGTATAAGAAAGTTATTATGAAAACAACCACCAGTAAATCTGAAATATAACTAATGTCACATAATGTACTTATAACTTCTAATCTTTTGCAAGCACATTCCTTTTTAAAACTTGTGACCTAAACAAGTCTTTTTCATTGAAAATTATGTTTTATGTAGCTGTCTATTGGAAGACATCTGAAGTAAAGCCATATTATTTGTAAAGTTTCTTTTTTTATTTTAAAATCCTATTTCTTTCTTATTTTCAAATAAAAACCATAGTCTCCATTTCTAAAGTTAAGGATCACTTATGAAAGTCAAAGAACTAAAGCTCCAAATTGGTTAGTTGGAAGTTTACATGGATGCTACTAAATGTGTCTCTGTACGTGTCTTTCAATTTCTTTTCTTTTAGAATACTTTCTTCTTAGACTATGGTCATGTAGCTTATTTAATCAGTTGTAATGAAGTTTTATAAATTTAATCAGTGTGATTATGAAGGTGTATTTCTTCTCAGAAATAGAAATAATTGCATGATATTTATTTTCCTATTAAAAACAAATTCACAAGTTGGCCATATTTTATTTAAAATATGCACTGTATTTCATAAAATCAAAAGCAATTACCTATGCAAGTATTCTATGTTCAACTTTTTATAGGTTCCCTTCAAGAGTGTTTTCTGTAGGGCAGGGAGGATTTTCTTGGTCCTATATCTAAGGTTGGATAAATGTTATTTTTCAAATTCTTTAGGACTTCTCTACCTTAAAAATGCTAGCTAATTCTCTGTCAATGGAAGCTCTAGAAATCTTAACTTCTCAGTATCAGAAAATTATAGCTTATTTCCAAATGGTGAGAATGCAGAGTTGATCAATGAACTTAGGCAAACTATAAATATTTTGCCATTTATTCCTGTTATGTTTAGGATATTGTTGTTTATATTTACTTGGTAGCTAGAGTAATAATTCCTAGAAGGCAGGATCTAATTCTGTTGAACATACTCTATTTTATAATTTGGACATTTATATCTATCTATCTATCTATCTATCTATCTATATACACACACACAAATATTTTAAAAGTAATATCATGTGACAGCTTTCAAATATTTTCTGGGAATAGACATTCTTCCCCACAACATCATTAAATATGGCTAAGATAATTAGAACACTTTTGTTTTGAATAATCTTTCACTATTAAGGAATTCTGATCTCTGACTTTATTTTTAAGTTAAAAATGTGTCCTTGGGGCCAGTGAGATAGCTCAGAGGCATAAGCACCTGCCTGGCAAGCGCAAGGTCCTGAGTTCGATTCCCGGAACCCACATAAAGGAAAAAGAGGGCCGGTGATATTGCTCAGCGGCACAAGCACCTGCTGGCAAGTGTGAGGTCCTGAGTTCAACCCCCAGTACCCACATAAAAAAAAAGTGTCCTTTTCTTTGAGGGAGACATATCTTTCTTTTTTTATATTACCTATCTAGATCCTGAGCTATAATCTAACATAGGTCCATAAGCCAATGAGTTAGATAGAATAACAAAAATACCCCAACACTAGAAGAAAAAGTCTTGCGTAAAAGCCCAAAGCACAAAGCAAGCAATAAGAAGAGTAGTTCTGACTAAAGCAAGGGCAGAGGCAGTTGCCAGGGACCAGGACTCCATCCTCTCAGATCCTTGGCTTTTGTGTGTTTCCCTGTCCATGCTCTGGAGTATTATTCAGAGCTAGGGATTCCCTGGAGTCTTACAGTTTACACGAAGAGTCATCTATATGTCACATGTATTTTTTTTTTGTGTGTGTGTGGCCCTAATCCATAATACGATTCATATCTATTCCCTAGACAACAAGTATCTATTTCCTAGTAGAATAATGTTTAAGCTTTATTTAGCATTCTTCATTTTGGTAAATATCAATTTAAATTAGACACTGTCTTTCCTATGGTAGGTAGATTAACAGTTGTGAAAAATTTATTTCAGTTTCCTAAATACAGAAATAAAAACCTTCTTTCCTGCTCATATGAAAGAAATTGTTCAATAGTTTAAAAAATTGGTTAGAATTTAAGTAAAAAGTTGTTTATTCTGGTGTTAAAGAGAGAGAGAAAAAAATTCTGAACATCTTTCTAACTTTTAGTATAGGTTACAAAGATGTCTCTTTTTGTCACCCACTTTGAAAAAGTGACCATCTGCAAGAGGCTAATGTCTGAGTAATACTATCTATTCCACTACTCATGCTGAGTTGTCATTGATATCTTGGGCTTTTTTCTCTGAGGACAGTTTTGAAGGGAAAAAGTAAACATCGAATATGAATAGTCTGCTACTTCTGGCCAGTATGTATTAAGATGCAAGACATGTTGTTACTAAGAGTGAAAAATACAGTGCCTTTCTAAAAATGTGTTCATTAATTCCTGGTAGATGACAATTAATTTAATATGAAATGTATTCATTCCTTCTTTATAATTTTTGTAACCTAAGGTTAATATGAAATCTTATTATCATTAGGGAAGAAGAATAAACACAATTTTTTTTCAAACAATAGAAAAGAAAATCAGACTAAATAGTACCAATCAATTACATGTTTTATAGGGATGTGCTCGTAAATTGCTATCACTTGATCTTAGCCAAAAGGCTGAGAAGTGATATGTAAATTACTATTGTTACTTAGTAAAATAAAAAATTCTATGATACCTCTTGTTCGGTTGATTCACTTTGAAATTCAAAACCACCAAATTGGCATCATAATGCTGAAAAAGTTACTTTTCTTTTCCTTTTTTGCTCTTTATTCTTTTTTTCTTTTTCTTTCTTTCTTTTTTTCCTTTTGGCCTATCCATAGTATACTATGATGCTACTGGAAATAGAACTTCAAGGGCAAACAGGAATAAATGGGGTCCAA
The DNA here is from genome assembly GCA_028451465.1 of Erethizon dorsatum. NCBI lineage: Eukaryota > Metazoa > Chordata > Mammalia > Rodentia > Erethizontidae > Erethizon > Erethizon dorsatum. The sequence continues at coordinate 101,991,628 of CM051829.1, read as the reverse complement.
GTTTTCTATGATTCCGTAGCCCTTTAATCATAGTGATCCTAGTACAGGAGAGGAGTGGGATCGACTCAGACAGCTTTAGGGAACTCGCTACTTTGGTGCACTAAACCGCAGTCTCTGAGCAAATTCTATTTTAACAACAGCCACAGAGTCCTTATAAAGTATCGCCTCATCTTTAATATTTTAAGCCCAATGCCTTAAGTGATAGACTGGTTATTTTCTTCTCTAGATGATTCCTGCTTTGATGGGTTTGTTTTATGTCTCAGGGTTCAGTACATGGTCTGCTGGGTATGGCAAAAACATTTCATATTTGCCTGCTGAGATTTCTGCACATTTCTGACAAGCCCTTGGATTTAGGTTTTCTCTCAGTATGCTTCTTTGTTCTATCATAGGGTTTAAAATAATTTTCTTATAAATCCTCAATATTTTTTTTCCTTTTGGAAGTGAATGAAAACAAGTAGAAATTTTATTATAGTTTACTTTGACCTAAACAATACAATAGAAGATCTTTTTGAAATCTATAATCATTAGATTTATGTATCTTACAAAATAAAGTAGATCACTATATTATGGAAAAATTATAACTCGAAATAGTGTTTTCTAAAATCTGTACATACTGTAGTAGATGCATATCAAGTTCATTTGTTTGTTTGTTTGTTTTGAAACAGGTTCTATGTAGTTCAGGCTGACCTTGAACTTACTATGTAGTCCAGGCTTGCCTCGTGGTAATCCTCCTGCCTCAGCCTCCCCAGTGCTGGGATTACAGGCCTGCACCACCATTCCTGGCTCAAATTTATGTTAATTACTTTCTTTTAGGCTACTAGGAGGCTCTTTCTTTCCTACACACAAAATTTTATAATGCCAGGGTTTTCCTTGAAATGGAAGAAAGAACACCCCCCTAAAAAGGTGTCAGTGAAGAAATGAGACACATATAAAGCCTGGCACAGGAAAACTTAGGTTGTGAAGGGTCACTAACAAACATTTTCATTATTATCATTGTTATTATTAAATATTTAAATTGTCAGAGGAGAAAAACAGTGTAAGTTTTAACATATTTATAAAGGCATGTCCCTTTGTACTACTCATATATACTAAATTACTTTCTACATATGACATAAAAACAGATAAGCCTATTATTTTCTAAAGAATATAATGAAGCAACAGACTTCACCAACATTAAATTATCAAACATTTATTATATAGTTACATGCATATGGAACCACGACAACCCTGGGGGTTGTCAAAATGAAAAATCCTGAGTCTTTATATAATCCTTTATTTAATCTTTCCAGGGCTCCAGATATTAAATAACATTACTTTAATTTTTCCTGTGACTCATTTTTAAAATTTTTATTAGTGCGTATTTGCCATAGGTAATGATCTCCTTCATCACAGACAATTCCACCTGTACATAATATGTCTTAATTCTTTTCTTTCCCCACTTACTTCCCCTCCATTCAACCCTTCTTCCTCTCCCCATTTACAAAAGCTTTGTTTCCATTTTTTTTCCCTTCCATTCTCTTTTTTACATCCTTTTCCCCTTCCTTCCCTGCCCCTTCACCCCTCCCTTATTCCAGTTCCCATTTGAACATGTTGTTCCTTCTTCCAAATAGCTATCCTCCATTTTGTTCCTTATTTACCCTTTGGGTTTCTCACACAAGAGAAACAATGCGATATTTAAACTTGTGTGTCTGATTTATTTCACTTAACATTATGGTCTCAAAGTGCACCCATTCACCTAAAATGACTCAAGTTCATCCTTCTTTATGGCAAAGCAGTACTTAATTGTATATAAAAACCACATTTTCTTAATCCATGTATTTGTTGATGGGCATATGGGCTGTTTCCAAGATTTAGCTATTATAAATTATGCTGCTATAAATATAGGTATTCATATATCATTGTGCTATGATGCTTTTAACTCTTTCAGGAAGATACCTAGAAGGGGCACAGCTGGGTTAAATGAAACCTCTTTTAATTTTTTGAGGACTCTCCATACTGATTTGCATAGTGGTTGTACCATTTTATACTCCCACAAACAATGGAGAAGTGTTCCTTTTTCCCCATAGCCTCTCCAGCATTTGTTGTTGGTTGATTTCTTGTTGGTAGCCATTCTTTCTGGACTGAGATAGAATCTTAGTGTTGTTTTAATTGGTATTTCTCAAATGACCAGTGATATAAAACATTTTTTCATATATTGATTTGCTGTTTATACTTCTTCATCTGAGAAGTGTTTATTCATTTTACATGCCCATTTTTGGATTGAGTCTTTAAATTGGAAGGGGGTCTGAGTTTTTAAAGTTCTTTATATATTGTATGTATTAGTCCTTTGCCTGAGAAGTAGCTGGTAAAATATTTTCCCCATTCTGTGGGTTGTCTCTTTACTGTTGGTTTTTTTTGCTCTGCAGAGTCACTCACCAGCTGTTGTAGTGCATGGCATCCTCTGCTCCATCCACTGCTGCATTTCTCCTTGAAGGCCTCTGGAGTTCCCTGCTTTCACCGTATCTCTGTATATTCCATCTTCTTTTCTCTCACCATGTTCCAAGGGCTGGGGAGAAAGTGCAGACTGCCCCTTCCTTTTTCTGCATTGTGGTCTTACTCTTCAATTTCTTTATAGGCTCTAACTTTCCCTTTAGGTCCATTCTGGGTCCCAGGAACTCACCTCCCTCCTTCTTTTCTTCCCCATGTAGTTATTTTCCAGTTTCTGGATTCTGAATCTTGGATAAGCTGATTTATTGCTGTTTATCACTTTGCCATCTTTCCAGAAGTCCTCCTCTGACTAATTTTAAAGTCTGGCCTTGAGTACACTCTCACAGTCACTATAGGTAATTAGTTATCCATTGGAAAGAGCCAACACATATGTCATATTACACTTTTTAAATACTTTTTATTTAAATGATATTCTATAAACCTGATAATTAAATAAAGTGATTCAGTTTAACATGGTTAAAAACAGAGTAAAGCAAAAAAACCAAAAAACAAGTTGACAAAAAGTCTAAGACATACCAATGATAAAGACGACTCAAGCCTGTAATATTACTTACAGATTTTAGTATACTGACTCTTGACTCTCTCTTTCTTTCTTGTAATTAAATTTACACTATCCTAATTTTTTTTTCATAAACCACTAAATTTTCACCCTGTCCACTTCTTATGCCAATTTGGGTTTGTTTGTTTTTCTCTGGAGCTTCTTGTCTGACATCCATCTAACCCATCATTGTGCTAAAATCTCCCTTAGCTTTTTTCCTTTTTTTAGATAAGATGACTTAATTCAATCCTTGGGTTTTTTTCTTTGCAAAATATACAACATATATTAACACATTTAAGATTTAAATTTTTTTCCACACGGGTAAGAAATTATGATAATGTAATCATTAATATAATTAGATTTAAATCTGTCACCTTGGGTTTTTTTCTATTTTTCTATGCATTTGTTGTTCTCCTTTCCTCTTTTTCTGCCTTCTTTTATATTAATTGAACATTCCATGTTATTATAATTTTTTAGCTTATGAGCTATATTTCTTATTTTGTTATTTTAGGGGTTACTTCAGGATTTATAGTATACATCTTTAACATGTCATGTTCTACCTGTAAGTGATATTTTGCCACTTCATGTATAGTATAAGAATCTTATGATACTATTCTTCTATTTCTCCTAACATAGCCTTTGTGTTCTTTCTGTCATTTAACTTCTGTATATTTTATAATCCCCATAATACATTATTTTTCATGTAAGCAGGTATTATCTTTTTTTTTTTTTTGTGGGTACCAGGGGGTCGACCTCAGGACCTCGCGCGCCAGCAGGAGCCCGTGCCGCTGAGCGATATCACCGGCCCCTTTTTCGTATGTGGGTTCCGGGAGTCGAACTCGGGCCCTCGCGCTTGCCGGGCAGGCGCTTAAACCGCTGAGCCATCTCACCGGCCCCATCTTTTAAAGAGATTTAAATAATAAGGAATACATATATTTACCTATGCTGATACCATTTCTGCTGTTCATCATTACTTTGTGTAGATTCCTGTTGCTCGTCTGGTATCATTTTCCTTCTGCTAGAAGGACTTCTTTTACTGTTTCTTGCAGTGAAGATTTACTGTTGATGACTTCTTTCAGCTCTTGTATATCTGACAAGCATTTATATTTCTTTATTTTTGAAAGACATTTTCACTGTATATAAAATTCAGTCTGTGCACCGCCCCCGTGCCTTTCAGTATTTTAAAGATGTTGCTCTACCGTCTCACTTGTATTTTTCCAGTGAGAAATCTGCTCTCAGCCCAAGCTTTGTTCCTCTGTATATAAATGGACTTTTTCTTCTGTCCATTTTTATGGTTCTTCTCTTTATCACAAGTTAAAAAGTTTGAGTATGATGGTAACTTCGGTAATTCTTCATGTGCTTTGGGTTCACTGAGCTTCTTGAGTCTGTAGATTTATATTTTTCATTACATGTGAAATCTTCTTGGATATTATTTCTTCAAATATTTTTTCTTTTCCTCCTCCTCTCTCTTCTTCAGAGACTTTTATGTATATTAGACTGCTTGACTGTCTATTTTTTAATCTCCCATTACCTTATCTTAGATTTCTACTATTATCTTCAAATTCACTGACATTTTCTTCTGCAACATCTAACATGCTATTAATTCTATCCAGAATATTTTATCTCAAATATTGTGGTTTTATTTCTAGAAACTAGATTTGGATCCTTTTCATATCTTCAGTGTCTCTATTTCACTTTTGGACAATATAAAATAGACTTACAACAATTGTTTTACTGTCCTTGTTTGCTAATTCTACCCATATGTCAGTCCCGGGTTTGTAAACTGAATAATTTTCTTGCCATTATAGGTTGTATTTTCCTCCTTCTCTGGCAATTTATTTTCTTTTTTTAGGTACCAGACATCATAAACTTTAACCTTTTGGGTGCTAGATATTTTTGAATTTTACAAACAAAATATAGGGCTTTTTTCTGGAATACAATTAAGTTATTAAGTTATTTGGAAATAATTTGATTCTTTTTTTTTTTTTTTCTTTTTGAGACAGGGTTTCACTATACACTTCAGGCTGGCCTTGAACTCATTTTGCAGTCTAGGCTGGTCTCAAACTCACAGCGATCCTCCCGCCTCAGCCTCCCCAGTGCTGGGATTACAAGTGTGTGCCACCATGCCTGGTACAGTTTGATTCTTTTGTGTCTTGCTTGTAAGATTTTTATGTAGAAGTGGAACAATGCTTGGACTCATTATTCCCCACTACTTAGGCAAGAGGTGTCTGTGTGCTCTACCCAGTGTTTCAGAAACCTTTAGGTTTTCCACTCTGGCTTGTGAAGAAAAAGTATTTCTGGCCCTGCTGTTTCTAATTCATTTAGGTACTTCTTTCCTGGCAAAATATACATATTTCCTGGATAAGGGTAAGAATTCTTCCCTACATGATTGTGTGTTTCAATGTGCAGCTGAATACGTGGGAAGACCCTCTGCAGATGTTTGGAGTCTTCTCTCTCTCTCTCTCTCTCTCTCCTCTTGCCTCTCCTTGTCTCCCTCCCCCTCCGCCCTATTTAGCTGCCTTGATGTCCTTCATCTCAGCTCCCAACTCCGGAACTCTTCCAGGCTCCATCTGTCTTTCAGATTCCATCTGGGTTCTTCCTGTTCTGTGACTTGGAAACTCTCACAAGCATACCCTACTCCCAAGCCATCAAGGTAGCATCAAAATCACTTATAGAAGCTGGTCATAGTGGCACATGGGAGGCCGAGGCAGGCAGATTTCTGTGAGTTCGAGGCAAAAAGCAACTCTTGTTCTTCTCTCCTTGTCTCTTGAGCCGTATTAAGCCAGGCCTGGGGCAGGACAGAAGATGCAATTAGTTTAAAAATGACTAAGTTTGGGGCTGGTGAGATAGCTCAGCAGCATAAGCGCCTGCCTGGCAAGCGCAAGGTCCTGAGTTCGACTCCTGGTAACCACATAAAACAAATGACTAAGTTTGACGAATGATAGTGACTTAAAAGTTACAAAACTACCTAAAAGTTTGCTGAGAGCAATGACTATACAAAAATAAAACTATTTCATGTTTATTCCACAGTAAATTCAAACTTCTCGACAAGTGAGTTACATTTCTATCCCCAGCACAGAGCCCTCAGTATACAATACCTATTTGCTCAATGAGCCATTTAATAAACTTTGATTCTTTGGAATTAGAATTTTCAGTTTATATGAGTAAATAACTCAAAAAAAAAATATGCTGGGACTAAAACACTCATTAAGAAACAGCCTGGAAGCTCCAACATTTAGTTTGATCAAAGAAACTCAACCATATGACACAGACTCTTGAATATAAATATTTAAATTTTTTCTCTCAAGTCAGTCATTTCCTCTGTGTGTGTGTGTGTGTGTGTGTGTGTGTGTGTGTGTGTGTGTTTGGGGGGTTGTTTGTTTTGTTTGGGCATTTGTGATGAAGTTCTCCCTTCTACATTAAGAAAAGTAATGTTTTTACAAAATATTGCATGGGACTAAGGTGATATCGCTATGTGATAGTTGTTTGTTGTAAGAAGATAAATGAGCCCCATCTTCATTTAGCATCGTATGTAACCCACGGGGAATCTATAGCCCAATGTGATAAATAGGTCTCTTTACCACTAGATGGCTTAATACAATAAAAAAGTGAATAAGAGATATTTAATATTGGTGATTCTGGCATTAGCTGTCCGAAAATAAATTCTAGTTCAAGTAGTGTGTAGAACTGAAATATTTTCATTGTAATTAATAAACTTCAATTGATTTTTCCTGATATTTTTCTACCAATATGTTTAATTAATAGCTCTCCACTTTATGTGTTTCCCGTATACTATATGCATTACTATTACCTTCTAAATTTTTTGGACTATCTTGCTATAGTAGTAATTATCTACTTCCCATTATCATATATCTTTCCAAAACACATAGTTTCATTATAAGAAAGATGCTCATTGTCTTTCAAGTTCCATTAGGGAAAAAGATGAGGAGGCTTCATGGTTAAAGAAAAAAAAAGTTTTTTTTCATGAAAATCCTTTGGAGTTCATAAAGCATTAAAATTCTTTAATAAATACTTTAGATATACTTTTCTTTCCACTTCCACTCATAGAACTTGCTATTATTCCAGCTCTGAGCATTAATTCTGTGGCCGATTCGGAGACCTCAACTCCCTACTCTGCTCTGAAGTGCTACTTGTCCTAAGATTATTTCCTTGTTCATTAGTACCTCTTCCTTGGGATGGACGAGGCAAACACAAGCTCTGTTCTTTTTGAAATATATTCCTGGAATTTAAATGCCTGGCGCCACAATGACTCGTGTGTTTTAGGAAATAGAATTAAAGATGAGATATGTCAGACACAGCTTTCTATACCAAGCCTCACCAGCAAAGCAGAACTGAGACAGGTCCTGCTTTTAAAAAGGAGATACAGGGCCGGTGAGATGGCTCAGCGGCGTAAGCGCCTTCCTGGCAAGCGCAAAGGCCCGAGTTCGACTCCCGGAACCCACATAGGAGAAAAGGGCCGGTGATATCGCTCAGCGGCACGGGCGCCTGCTGGCGCACGAGGTCCTGAGGTCGAGCCCCGGTACCCAGAAAAATAAATAAATTAATTAATTAATTTTAAAAAAAGGAGATATACAAAATCTCTTGTGCAGGTTCTTGAGGCTGCACTCCTATTTGTGAGTATGATTAGAATTGCCCGACCTTTGGTGTTTTCCATGATCATTCCCATTAATGAAATCAGAAAGGTGGTACCACATGTACACAACGTATACATTTTTATAAAATCTCCATTTTATTATATATTTTTGTGCTTACATTACTTCATAGAATGAAGATAGAAAATTAAGGCTACCTAGTTGCATTCACAAAATAAAGTTTATACTCACTGAAGTATTTCCAACTAATCTGTCAATCATAAGTATATAAGGTGGACATAATAATTCATTTCAGAGTTATTAAATATAATAGTCTTGGGCCGGTGAGATGGCTCAGCGGCTTAAGCGCCTGCCTTGCAAGTGCGAGGGCCCGAGTTCGACTCCTGAACCCACATACGAAAAAGGGGCCGGTGATATCGCTCAGCGGCACGGGCGCCTGCTGGCGCGCGAGGTCCTGAGGTCGACCCCCCGGTACACACACACACACACACAAAATAATAATAGTCTTAATTATTTAATCGCTTGCAACACTAACAAACTTATATAGTAATTCAGATACCCCAAACCTGGCAGTATGGAAGGGTCTTCGTCCCCCCTATGTCCAATCAGAAACCATTATCCAGCTCTGAATGCTCCTAATCATCCTAAATGAGATAGTGCAAATAAATCCCTTTAAAATTTTCACCAAATTCAATCTGCCCACTTTCTACCTTCCATATATTTTCATTTTCCTTCCATACCTTAATTCTGCACCTTCCTCTTAACCCATGCATTATTAACCCTAATTTTGGTCAATTTCCCCAAATTTTGACCATAATTTCTAAAATGTCAGTAAAGGTAACAAGTACCCAAACCATCATCTACACCCTTGCCTGAGCCTCGTCTTACGGCAAAGGAAGTTTGAGCCATCAGGACTACTGCTTCTGATGCAAGTCATAGACATGTTCCAAATTAGCTTCAGCAAAAGGAATTTTTTTGGAATTGTGATAGTTTACACACTTTGAGAGCAAGAACTAAAACATGGCCCCAAGGAAGAATGTTGGACGTTGAAAGTTAGATAAATGACCAGAAAGCCATCAAGAAATAAGGGTATCACCCTCCCACCTTTACCTGCACCCATCTTTCTCTGTTTTAAAGCTGCCCTTTGTTTTTCTACATAGACAACATAGCCTCCAAAATAGCACCATCTTCATTCACAAAAAGTGTTCACACTTACTAAACGTTTCAATTAAATTCCAGTTTCTCAAGAGAGGATATGAGTGACTCAGTCTAGGTCAGGTGTCCATCCTGACCCAGTTAACTATGAGCAAGGGACAGACTTAGATAATACAAATATGGCAACCTAGGGCCCACTTTTAAAGTCTCGGAAAGAGAAGTAATGTGGTCAGACTCACCAAATGGTGCTGTCTGCATGGTATCGCTCTCACTCTTCCCTTCTTTTCCTTTGCATTGCTACCGATTCCTGGCTCTTCAAACCAAGTGGACCTGTCCTTTCTCTTCTCCCCAGTACCTCCCTCCTCCTTTATCTTCTGCTACTGACTTCTTTTCTGCACTTTCACCTACTGGGTTTTAAATTCTCAGTTCATATCCCAGCTTCTTTCTACCCCAATCTCTTTCTGATTTGGTGCCCTTTGACCACTCAGTTGACACACTGGACTTCAGCTCTCCTCTACGATTTGTAACTCAGCTTGCTTGTCTTGGACCATCAAATCTCACTGACCTTGGTCTCTCTCTGCTTCCTGATGCCACGCCATGAGCTGTTTCTCCTCTGCTGTGGTCCTCCTGTGGACCTCTGCCAAGCTGCCCTGCCTCAGAACCCGACAAGACTGTGGACCGAATCCTCTACGAACTTTGAGCCAAAATAAATCTTTCCACCTTGGAGTTGTGAGTATCAGGTATTTTGTCCCAGCTAGGAGAAAAGAAACTAAAGCAATGCTTTATACAGAATTGTACTGTGGGCCTATTGTATACCTATCAGATGGTAGCTCAACATATATAAATGCATAGTAAATGCTGAGCTGGCTAGACTTAATTTATGCCTTGAAAAATTTTACTGTATAACTATATGGAAGACGCAAGCGATTGTACTCAAAGCTTCTGACCCTATGTTATATATAGCCTGGTTTCGATTTTTAAACCAAAATTATGGCAACAGTATATTTCCTATTTGTCTCTGCTTCTAAAAAGAGAGCATAGAATAAGAAGGAAAAACATTCTAGTCATTTTCGTATGTTGGCTTGAATTCCAAAAAAAACCAAGAGTGTACTGTATTTCTAAATCTATCCTTTACTAGATGCCAGTAACTTGGGCTGTGTTGCAAAGCCATCTGTAATTTTTTTTGCCTCCAGGATCTCTTGTTCTTTGGACAATACTGTTGCTTTTTCTTTTTATCACCCTTAGCCAAATAAAACAAAATAAAGTATGTTTTGTATGCTATAAGAGTTCACTTTAAGTTAAATTCTTTACAGTCTGGTCTCATATCATTTTGTGTCACAAATACTTTCACCTTCATTCTCTAATTATTTATATTTAGTTTTTTTTAGTATTTGTCATTTATTTTGAACTATATAACGAGAACCTCACAAACAAACAGAAACTAACACCAAGCGGGGCACAGTGGCTAAGCTCTGTAATTCCCAGCATCCTGGGAGGCTGAAGCAGGAGGATCACAAATTCAAGCCCAGCATGGACAATTTAGTGATTTAGTGAGAACTTGTCTCAAAAAATTAAAGAAAAATGGACCTTGTTCCTTTGGAAAGTGGATTAAAAACAGCTGTGCTTAATTCTGAGGTTTAGATGAAAGAGAATATGAAAGTTGAAAAAAATAAAAATCTCAATCTTTGACTTTTTTAGAAATCACAAAATCTTTTTAAATATCCTTTAAATTTTAGAAGAGCTCTATTTTGTATGAAGTTCATTGATGAAATCTATGAATGATTACAATCTTTTCATTTGAAATATTATTGTCAATTATGTTAAATTTATGATTTTTTTTTTTTTTGTGGGTACCAGGGGGTCGACCTCAGGACCTCGCGTGCCAGCAGGCGCCCGTGCCGCTGAGTGATATCACTGGCCCCTTTTTCATATGTGGGTTCCGGGAGTCAAACTTGGGGCCCTCACGCTTGCCGGGCAGGCGCTTAAGCCGCTGAGCCATCTCACCGGCCCTATGATGATTTTTTAAACTCTTCTAATATATCTAACAGTTAACATGTATTAGAAGTCCTTTATATCAAATATTGTGTTGAGGCTTTTACATGAATTATCTCACCTAATTCTCACAATAATCCTATTTGTGCCCTTTACACAGGTGATAAAACAGAAATCAAGGCAAAGCACTCACACAGTTTAGCTGACAAGTGGAAGAGTCAGGATTTGAAACCAGATCTGTCTGATACAAGATCCTCTGACCTTCCAGTTTGCTAAATTATGGTGATGTCGTCTAGTGACACAGTCCCATTTGAGGGCATTTCAGAAAGGAAAAGCACTGAGGCATTTTGATTCCTTTGGCATACCTTCCAGGTCTTCAGTAGAGATTAGTGTTTGCCTGCTTGCCAGAGACAAATGAAAGTTGTGTAACAAGAAAACAAGGTACTGGCTACTGCAATTCCAGAATTATTGGACTGCAGTCGCTACTACATCCTGGTATCCTGGACCTTGTTCCTTTGGAAGGTGGATTAAAAACAACTGTGCTTAATTCTGAGGTTTAGATGAAAGAGAATGTGAAAGTTGAAGGTTATTTTAAATTGTGATGAGTGCATGGGTGTGGGCATGAATCCCAGTTCTCTTCAACTCCGTCCATCCCAAGAAGAAAAAATAGGTACTACCTACTGCTTGTGGAAACATCTGGACTTTCCTTGTTACTTGGTCCTTCATGAATCAGACATTTCTGGGAATTTTTCAAAGTTAATTTTGTTTCCAAAGAGAATACAAAAGAATAGCATGTATTGCATCGTTGCTTGTTGGTTTAAGCCAAGAATGATGCCTCTAGGTACGAGTGGGAGTTGAGTGTGTGCCTGAGTGCAGCAAATGGTCCCTTAATTTTATTAGAGTTTCATCCTGCAGGCTGAGGTTGTCAAATGTTACCCTAAGTGTATATTTAATATTTCTCAGTTTTGAACTCTGACTTCAATTTAATCTGGATGGGCCAGATGCAGCTACTTCTTTTAAGCAATGACACCAGGATTCCTTCTACTAGCTTTTAAGCAATGACACCAATATTTCAAGCCATACTCCTAGTATCAAATATTCCTAGAAATGGTCTAGCATTTTTATACTTAAGTTTTAAAAGCCATTGTAGAGAGCCATAAATGACCCAGCTTCGCGTCTGAGCATGTGCTCCCTCCGCCCATCCTGATCCTACGTCACCCATTAGACCCTCCCACTGCTTCCCTCAAAGAGATATAAGCCTTGGCACTTCCTCAATAAACTCTCTCTCTCGCCCTCGCCTTCAAGCTTCGTGTGTGTTTTTCTTCATCCCCATACTGTCTCTCGGGCTACGCGTTCCTGCCCCTGGGAGCTCTGCTGGTCGGAGCCTCCGCGGGTCACGACAAGCCATCACTGATGGCTTTTGGAAAAAAGGAACTAACTAGCATACTAAAGTGAAAGTTCTAAGGCTGAGTATAAAATGACTCTTGAAAAGGTATTTTGCAGTACTCTGATCCAATTGTTCCTGTAATGTCTAGTAAGATACCTTTGCTTGTGTACACACTCACAAACTCACCTGCTAGGAGCAAGCCTTTTGTACTTCAGTCCCTGTCTTTCCACCCTCACTGCCATATCAACACTTCTTTTGTAAAGTCACCAAATTCCTTTATATTGCCAAATACCAAGATCTTTTTGTTGTTGTTGCTCTCTTGTCCTTAATCTTATTAAAGTTCTCATCCCCTTATATATTTCTAGCAAATAACACATAAATTCAGCTCAAATGCAATGGCCCCACCATGGAGGGTAGATGCAACATGATGTAGAAGATTTTTCCAAGTCTCTTTGAAATCACTAACAAGACATGCTGCTGTTAGTGACCTGGAGCAGGTAGAATCTTGCTAAATCAGAGACATTCAATTCTATGCAGTGTCTCAGCCATTTTATACTTTACCTCACCATCCACGAAGCACCTACACACTTTTCTTTAGTCTCTGATCTTGGTTTCCATGTTATCACACTCCTGTTTCTCTTTCTATTTGTTTGGCTATTCTTAGACTCTGTGTCAGCTTCTCATTCTTTATCCAACCATTAAATATTGATGTACTTCAATTCTGTCATAGGCTCTCTACTTTTTGTTCTCTATCCTTTTTCCCAAGGAAAATATCACTTCCCATGCAGCTATGTATATATTGACAAATACCAAATTTATATCTCAGGTACAGATCAAAGTTCTGAGTAACAGATGTAAATACGAAACTTCCTTGTCTAAACTACTTTTCTCATTGCTGAGATAAAATACCCAACACCCAAAGTTAAAGGAGGAAAGATTTATTTGGCTCACAGTTTGTAGAGGTTTCAGTCCATAGTCAGCTGGCTCCAAGGCAGGGTGGCATGGCAGAGGGGCATCAGAGGGGGGAAACATTTCATGGCAGGCAGAAAGTAGCAAAAGCAAGCAAGGGACCTTAGCAACTTCTTTCTGCCCCTTTTATACTCTATCTTGGCTACTGAGCACCAAACCAATCAATGGACTGATTTATTAATCACACACCCTTAATCCCAACATTACACACTCTAGATCCAGCCACCTCTGAAAAAGCCCCACACATGAGGCTTTGGGGGGACATCTAGACACAAATCATAACATTCCTATAGGACATTTCAATTTGAATATCTCAAAGGCCTCCCTAAATCACTGAGTATGTCCAATGCTGAACTCATGACCTAACACTGCTTATCTCTAGATACTAATGATGTGACTTTATTATACATCCAGTTATTCAAGTCATAAGGTAACTGCGGGGGGGGGGGTCATCTTTCACTCCTACTCCAACCTCATCCCCTAGATCCAATCAACCAGTTTACTTTTTAGATATGATTTATCATTGTCACCAGCCAGTGGAGATAGTGCTCTTGGTCACAGATGTTAGCATATGGTCCCTGGGATAGAAATATCTCCGTTACAGATGAGTCATTGCCCAACACTGAACTGAAGAAAGACCATCACATCTGGAACAAACACTCACCGGTGATGGTATTTTGTTTCTAGCTTCCTCAGCATGATATCGGCTTTAGGTTTTGTGTAGGTCTGCACTAACGCTAACTCAACCCATTTCCCTCTCATGGATGTCACAACACACAGAACTCTCCTTACTGTGATTTCATGTTTCTAGCAACTCTAATCCTTGGGAGTTAACTAATACATATTCATTCCAGCTTTCTCTATCACACTTTGTGGGATGATTAGTGTGAACTACTAATGACAAATAGATCTGAGATGTGTTGATAAAATCCAGTTTCTAAATCTATGGGCTGAGAGCCAAAGCATGGACTATAGTAAATTCACCAAGGTGATCCATCTTGTGGAGCCTCTTGAAAGGTAGCCAAGTGATCTTGCCTGGAGTTACCCATATGCTTTCCTTTTGAAATATCTCTAAGGTCGTCTTGAGAAGATGCCTAAAGCCCATGAAACAATAGCTTTTCTTTTTAACTGCTTAAATTAATGTAAGACATGCACAGAATTCCTGAAGTGATGGGAATTATTAGCAAAAATATGCTGGAATCTGGGGTAGCAGAGGGAGTTGCTTCAACAGTCATTCAGAGCACCTAGAAGATAAGGTGTTCCTCCTGCACTGGTAGATGTAGTGGCTACACAGAGAATCAAGAATGTGCTATTTCTCATGATAACAACTTGAATACAAATGGCTGTTCATCTAATATTTTATTCTTCCCCCAAAAAGGACAAGCCACTATATGAAACATGGGGTCAGTTTGGTTACCATTCATGACTTAGCCCAAATACAGTTATCTTTGGTACATACGATGCCTGTCCAGTTCAGACCACTACAGCCAAGACACTGAGTTGGGCTCCCTGAAAGCATCCTGGTAGAGTTGATGCTGCATGCAGAGGAGAGAGCTGGCCACTTCCCATATGTAGCTGGCGTCTGAAGGCTTAAAAGATTCTTGTGGCTCATCCAGCAGAGGCCACAAACTACTCTAGGAACCTACAAGAGTAAAGAAACCAAAATAATTAGAAACTTCAAGAAATAAGGAGCATTTTCTGAGTGCAAGGAGGGAATAAGGCAGGCCAAAGAGTCAAAAACAAGCTCTGAAGAGACCAGCCTACAAAAAGCATAGGGTGCCATATTTAGGAAAATACTGTAGTTCAAAGGAAGAGTTAGCTCTAGATTTTGGAGGGCCTTGGAAGCCAAGAGGGGTGTGTGTGTGAGTGTGTGTGTGTGTGTGTGTGTGTGTGTGTGTGTGTGTGTGTGTGTTACTGGGGGTTGAATCCAGGACCTTTGCACTGTGCTTCATCTCCAGCTCTTTTTTTATTATTTGTTTTGAGACAAGGTCTCACTAAGTTGCTATATTACTCAGCCTGGGCTCTAACTTGAGATCCTTCAGCCTCAGCCTGCCAGAGTTCTGGGATTACATTTATGTGCCACCATGGTCAGCTGGAGGATCTTGATGTAGTTGGAAAGAGGGAGCATATTAAGGACAAGTTGAAGGAAATCATCCCAGCTTTTCCCTCTTTTCATCTTTCCAATTTATTTAGTCGTCAAGCCCTACAGATCCTAAACAGACCTTGTATCTTGTATCTTCCCTCTTTTTTCCACTGCCACTGCCTCTTCTCTCATAACTACATTTGGGTTCCTACCACAAATGCCTAGCAGATCACCCATTTCACCCCAAATCGTCTTCCTTTTTTCTATCAAAGCACTGTAATCTCTGTAAATGTAAGTCCGATTGTGTCGATCCATACTTTAAAATACTCAGCGATGCTCTGCTGAATGTGTTTAGGAGACAGTTCAATCTCTTTACCTCAACCTACAAGAAGCATCATAATTTGGCCCAGATGTTGCAGAGGCAGTTGTATTTTGTCTGGTCATATATTTTAATCATTGGGAAAATTCACATAAAAATCTGTATTGTAGGCTTCTCTTGAAAAATAATAACAACAAAACAAAATCTGGCAATAGTTGGGCCTGCATTCCCAGTGGCAACATCACACTGGAATAAGGAATGGTTGCCCATTTGGACAGCATATGTGTTCTCTGGCTTGTCACAGTCTGCATTCTCCATGTTGTAATTTACTTAGACTGCTTCACTCACTGGCCTAATCTGCATAGCCTCTATAAATATTTTTTTGTTTGTGGCCTGTGGATAGCCTCATATCATTCCCCATTTCTCCTTCCTTGGTTTACTGAACTACTTACAATATCTGCAACTGGTAATACAGCTTTAAGACTGTGTGACTTTGTAAATATTGCTTCCTTTGTTCAGACCATTCTGCCTTTGCCCCAACCTATCTGATACCAACTTTTCCTTCAAGACTCAGCTCAAAAACTCTTTCTTTTTCCCTTAAGCTATTTTCCCATTTCTTATAGTTTTCCACTTTTATAATCTTTTATTGTCCCATCGTATTCTGTGCCTGCCCTTTCATAGTACCTATGGTAGCGTGCTATAATTAATGATTAGTGTGTTTTCCATACTAGACCATAAATCCTGTCATAGATTTACATTTTCATTGCTTGTCAAAGTGTTTGGCATATAATAATATCGGAATAAATTTATTAATAGAATATTGAGTTTATTTTAAAATAATGGGCAAAACTAGAGAGTATAAAAAACTATAAAGAAAGATGGAAAAGATAAGGATTGAGGGTTAATAGGTGAGAAGAGGAGAATCTGGGAAGGAACAAAGAAAGATCAATCTGGAGGGGCAGCATGGCAGAGAAGGGAAAACCAGAGCCATTAAATGCTGAAGAAAGATGAAGGATGGACGGGCAGCATAGTGTATTAAGAAAGGTCAGGCAGTAAATATCTAACAGATGGTATCTCTTAGGAGCCTCAGTAGAGGGCAGTGGTGACACCCACCAAACTCCAGAGAAGGCAGCTCTCATGCTCTGAGTCTGCAGCGCTGTGTTCATGGCAGGCACAGAAATACCCAATAAAGGTGGTTACTGGTCTTAACATACCTTCAGACACATGCGAGATCTCCTTTGAGGATGCCCAGAAATATTGTGGGGGAAGGAGAGAACTTTGAAAAGCTGATATCCTGCATTGGTAGATAAGAGCATGGGCCAGCAAAACTGGGGTTATGTGACCATGGACAGTTATGAAGATTCAAATAATGCACGGAACAGTGCATAGAAGAATATCTGGCACTCAGCTGATACTCAGAAAAGATGGTTTGTACTGTTGTTATCATTATGAGAAGAGACAGTTGTGTGTCCTCAGTACCTTGTGACAGAAACTACTTCCATGCTTTTTACAAATATGATGTTTTACCTTTTCTTTGCTCATTTGCTTTATTCTGATGACTCAACTGAAAGACCAGGCTTCTTCCTCATACCTGCAGCAATGGTTTGAACATGGTTTTTGTTGCTCCAGGGTCCACTGTGATTAGACCTGGCCCACAGGGTGGCGCTATAAGGAGGCGTCAGCACCTTTACGGGGTGGGGCCTAGTGAGATATCATATGATCACTGGGAATATTAGGTGTTTCTCATGTGACCCCTTTGGTAGTTCTGGGAGACAGTTGTTATAAAAGGACCGAGCCTGGCCCTGCCTACTCTCTCTCTCTTTGCTCCTGTCTGGAATGTGACTGTTTTCTTCTGTACACACTACTACCATGATGTGCCACCTTCCACTACCCTCATCAGAGGCCAGATGAATGGGCTGCCTGATCTGAAACTTTGCATCTCCAAAACTGTGAGCTAAATAAACTTCTTTTTCTTTGTAAGTAGCCTGTGTCAAATATTTTGTTATACTGGTGAAAAGCTAGCACACCTGCCCATCTATTTACCTGCTTTACTCATTCCCATCTTTAGAAGGAAAGAGCTGACTTGATTCTTATGTTGCAAAATGTCAGAGAGGCCCAATAGAAATATTTTATTTCACTTAGCCAATAAAACATACCTTCTTATCTTTGCCATGGAAAATATACCATCTGTTCCAACTTCCTACCCCTTTTCCTCCAGGCAGAGTCTAGTATCTTCTGAGAACTGCCCCTAAAATCTGAAGTAGACATTTAATGAGGGCCCAGTAGAAGCTTCAGTTTTCCGGTCTCTTCACTATAAACTTAAGCATTTTATCTACTCCACATTTTATCTATGTCCTGGAGGAATAATTGATCTACTCCTGCATGTTTCAAATGTTCCCTGATGATAACATGCTCTGTAACCAAAGGCAACAAGTTACAGGAGTGCACATCATGTGTTTGTCTTGGTAACATTTTGATTACAAGTTACGTTTTCCTGTTTCACTGTAAATATTGTTCACAATTTAAAAATATTTATCAACTTTTCCATGTTCTACAAGTTTCTTAAAGCAACACATACTTAAATTTTATTTTTGAAATGTAAATTATTTTTTTGGGGGGTGGTATCAGGAGTTGAACTCGGGACCTTGCGCTTGCCAGCAGGCCCTTGTGCCACTGAGCGATATCACCGGCTCCCTTTTTTTCTTTTATGTGGGTATCAGGAGTCAAACTCAGGACCTTGCGCTTGACAGGCAGGCAGGCGCTTACACGTCTGAGCCATCTCACCGGCCCTGTAAATTATTTTTAAAGAAAAGTTATTTTATAATGTTTATAGTATCATTTAAAACTTTTTAATAATAGTCCTGAATAAATTTGACTGAAACAGAGTCAGTTTATTTTTTTCATCAAAATTGCCTTTAAAATTTACTGTGGAGGTAGAGTACAATACTTGAAAGAGGAACTATAATGTCAACTACAGAAGAAAATGTATCTAAGTTAACAAAAAAATCAGACACATTTCCTAATACAGCTGAAAAACAGAATTTCCTACACAAAACTAGATTTCCAATGAGGACAGTCAATGGAATCTTCTATGCTATTATTTAAATATTTGTGCCACTCAAAAATTCATGCTGAAATTTAATCTCCAGTGCAATAGCATTAAGAAGTGGGGCATTTGTTAGTGATTAGCCCATGAAAGATCCTTCCTTATGAATGGGATTAAGAGCCTTTTCGAAGAGACTTTACACAAAAATCAACCCTTTTGCCTTTCCATTCCTTCTATCATGTGAGCACACAGCGTTCTCCTCTGGAGAATGCAGCAACAAGGTGCCATCTTGGAAGCAGGAAGACTGGGTCCTCGCCAGACACTGAACTTCCCAGCTCCTAGAACTGTGAGAGATATATTTCTGGCTTTTATAAGTTACCTGGTCTGTGGTATTTTGTTATAACAGAACAAATGGACGAAGACACTTTAGTAACAAGAAAGGATAAAAGAAGGTGAGGGGTGGTCTGGACTCTAGTTTGTTCATCAGCTTCCAGGATGTCTTTGTGATCTAGATGACTCTGATGATTCTTCCAACCTGATCTCCAAATTCCTAGGAGGCCAGAGGCACTTCAGAGGATTAGAGTAAAGGGCTACGATAGAAACTGTGTTTGCTGTAAGTCACTGTGTGTTCTGGTCTTTATTTTTGGCCTTCAGAATCAAAGCACCTTCACAAGACACTACACACACAGATACACACACACACACACACACACACACACACACACAAAATCGAGAGATAGCATATATACATCTGATCATTTTGCTAGAAACTATCTTAATGGAAAAGAATTTTATCTTCATGGCATATACTTTTATTTTATTCATGGATACTTAAGAACTTCAAAAATGATGGAATGGAACATAGGACAGAAGATAATTTGGCATTCTCCTTGCCATTACAAATTGAATGAACAAAGAAGGTTTATAAAGCCACAGCAATAGATGTGAATAATGAAAGGAGAAATGGCTGAATAGTATAACTTATTTATACTGACACTTATTTTTACCAACATTACAATTTTTATATCGAAGAGTGTGTTGACTTACATAATCCTAGAGTTAAAAACAAAGCTCCTCCTTGCTATCAGACCTTTGGGTGATTTTATTGGCCCATTGCATGAGGTAATATCTTGGTGATTAAAGCTTTTTATGTCTCCAGCCTACTTCCAAATGGGAACATTTGAACAGACTTTTATAAACTAGAATAGGATGGCCACATAATTTACTATCAAATCCAGGGTGGGGAAAGGGGCATTAACCAGCTGGCACATGGGAAAAAAAGGGACAGGAGCTAACATTGTCTCAAGGAATCCAGTATGATGCTTCTAGTGCAGCTAGAAAGGAATACCTTCTCCCAGCTCTGCTTTCCACAGACACGTCCCAATTTCAACCCAATCCCATCCCCATGGCACTATGGTAACACTGAAGAAGAAGAAGCTCATCTTTCATTTCTAACCCAATTTCCCGCCTAATTCAGAGTCTGGCTGTTTCTTGTCTTTTAGAGATTTCTTTACCAGTAGTATTCAGCCCTCTCACAACTAGCATCAATAAGTCAAACGACTAACAAAATTACATATATTATATCTGTCAACTAGGGAAAGGATAAAAGACTCAAAGACTAAAGACAAAAGCAATAGTAGGTTTTTGTCTGATGAGTCTTTCTAAAGTGCAGCGGGATAATGTCTATGAAGTATTAACAGATTATTTCTCTTTGACACTTTCCCATTTTTTGGCACTGCCCCTCCTTCATTGCCTCCGGGAAGGTGTGTTACAGAAGAAAGTAGATTTAAAAAGAGCTTCTTTCTAGCTTTTGAGTTTTAAAAGCTAGACCCTGAGGGGAACTGAACAGACTCCAGGCAGTTTCAAAAAAACAAAAAAGAAAAAAGGAAAAAAAAAAAAAGGGAAGATAAGGAAATATAGAAACAGGAACCTGGCTTCAGGCCTGGAGGGTGGGGGAGAGGGAGTTAAAGGGAAATAATGAGAGCTTAGACGCTTGAGGCCCTTGAGAAAAGGGCATCTACCTGTCCTCATTCCATTCCTTAGGTAGAGTTGAGACCTGGGGAATCTGCAGAAACCCTGGCTGGGTTTAGGAGATCCAAGAAGAGAGATAACGTCCTACAGGTGGCAAGACCTTGGTGAAGAACTGGCACCTTAGACTCACCCATGCATTCCAGTGTGGCACAGAAACCATGGAATGACTTCTGCTTGCCTAAGAGGGCACAGAAGTGAAGAATGAGCCTGATGTGGTTTGGATCTGATTTTCCTCCAAGGGTTCATATACTGGAAGTGTGGTCCCCAGTGTGGCAATGCAGAGGGGTAGCGGAACCTTTGAGAGATGGCACATAGTGGAAGGTCGTGAGGTTATTGGGGGCATCACCCTCAGAAGAGATGAATGTAGCTCCTATGGGATCCTGGTTAGCTCCTGAGAGAATGCAGTTAGTTGCAGGAGAGTAGGTTGTTTATAAAGTAAAGCTACTCTACACACATGGCCTCTTTCTTCATACGTACTTTTCCCTTCCCACATTTCCATCATTTTGGGATACAGCCAAGGGGGCCCTGCCCAGAGGTTCAACAAGTAGGGCTCCCCAGTGTGGGGCTTTTAGCCTCCAAACTCTTTACAAATTACCCAGCTTCAGATATTTCGTTACAGCAGCAGAAAATAGACTAAAACAGACTCTGACATCCTTACAGGGTTTCTGTTGCTCAGCATGTCATGGGAGTGCCTGACTGAGCAGCAGAACAGTTGGCGGCTGCATGGCCAAGAGAAGAGGCCTGAACCTGTAAGGGCTTTAGGACCGAGCGTGAAGATGGTAGGAGCCCCAGGGGTTGTTGGCTTGGTCAGACAACACCAAGGATCTAATGTGCAGCCACAACCCTCACACTGACATTCCTAGAACATAAGCCAAATAAATGGACAGGAAGACTCTCTCTCTCTCTCTTCCCCACTTTTTTTTTTTTTTTTTTTTTGGCAGGACTAGGGATTGAACCCAGGGCCTTTACCCTTTACACTGAGCACATCCCTAGTACATCCCCAGTGCTCTCTCTCTCTCTCTCTCTCTCTCCAAGGTCTCACTAAATTTCCCAGGCTGAGTTCAAATTTGTAATCCTCCTGCCTCAGCCTTCCAGAATGCTGGGATTACAGGCGTGCACCATCATGCACTGAGAGTACTCCCTCATGCCTTTTAAGAGTACACTTATCCCCAGCACAAATAAAATAAAATAAAATGAAATAAAAGTAAAATCAATGTGCATCCTTGTTTTAAAAGAACCTTTTTAAGTATTTTATCCTAAAACATACAATATTAAATTCTAAAGAATACTGTCTTGTCTGCTTGTCTGATGAGTGAATTTTTTAACATCTATCTTCCCCTCTACACTGTGATCATCCTAAAGTTGGGGGTATATTTTAATTCTGTTTTTATTGGGCCTAGAATGTAGTAGACACACTATACAATTGCTGAATTAAATAATCAATAAAAATATCTTTTCAGAGTCTTGTCTTTTCTGCTTGATTCAACAATAATTTCACAAATATCAATTGAGCACCCTCTAAATGCTGAGCGTGTTAACGCATACTTTTACCTTCACGTCTCCCAGAAATATTTTTTTTTGGGTGCCGGGGGGTCGACCTCAGGACCTCGCACGCCAGCAGGCGCCCGTGTCGCTGAGCGATATCACCGGCCCCTTTTTCGTATGTGGGTTCCGGGAGTCGAACTCAGGCCCTCACGCTTGCCAGGCAGGCGCTTAAGCCGCTGAGCCATCTCACCGGCCCTCCCAGAAATATTGTAAGATAGATGTGACCATTCCAGTCTTAAAGATAATGAAAAATAAAGTTGAGAGAATGCATGTATAATAAAACAATACAATAATAACTTATCTTGTAGAATTGGTTGAGAATTAAAAATAAATAAGCACCAAAGCGATGAATCCTGAATACAGGGTAAGTCAGTAACTGATGATCCTTACAGTTGCTGCCAGGGCTATTGGTGTCTCCTAACTAGATGTCAGCACCAGTTCAGATATAGCACAGCTGCTCATAATTTTAAATTAATGGCTTGTCTTTTTTTCCTAAGACCAGTACTTCCTTTCTTCAGAGTTTATTCTAATCCTTAGTGCAATCCCTTGGTTCCCACAAGGTCCCCACTTCTAATTTCCAGAGATCATTTCACAAAATGAGACACTGCTCCTCTCTGGGGACTTCCTGACTCCACTTTGGGGAATACATTCTTACATTTTTCCCAGCATTTTAAAAGAATTTCCTTCCTGGAGTTAAGAAACTAAGAGCTGCCCTTTCCTTGTCATTTTTAGAGTTGATGGGTTGCAGCCTTGCCTGAGCACAGTCAAGCTAGCACAACTAGTGAGACTGTGAGAGACCAGATGGCTCCACTCAGATGAACCAAGGAAAACTCCCTCAAACTCAATTTCATGTTCCAGCCTCTCTCAACTGTTGCCTGGAAAAGTTCATGCTCCCTGAAGCTAACCAAGTACCGGAAAATATTTGCTTCCCTCTGTGGCAGGCGGGCTCCCCTTCTAGGGTGCCAGTCCTATGTGTGCCCAACTCTAACTACACTGTTTCCTACTGGCACTTAAATGTTTCCTCAGGGATGCTGGTGACAATGAAAAGGAAGAGAGGAAAGCAGACTGGAAAGGAAAGTAGAACGGGATCCCAGATGAGCTCATACTCAGAAAACAGGATCCAAATTTCAAGATCCTGGTGTTAGAGAAATTCATTAGAGTAGGCATGGACTTTGGAGGCCAATTTGTTTACGGGTGACTAAATGTCTTTGCATATGGGCCAACTCAGGGAAAATAAAAAGGCTTACATAAATGGCAGGAATGGATCTTTGCAACTTGATGGACATTTTTTTACTCCACATTGCTTCGTATTCCAAATCTTTCTCTTTATTCAAATAGTAGATTGGAACACAAGGCCTGCATTGCTTCAGAGAAAAAAAAAAAAAAAGGCTGCAGGTAATAATTCTTGGCTTATAAATTTCAAAAGCCTAGACCTAAGCTTAATAATAATATTGTATAAAACTAAGCATTTTACATGTATTGTCTTATTTAATTCCTCACAAGAATCCTATTAGATGGTATGGTAGAGAAAGTAGTGCCCCTCAAAGATGTCCATGTCCTAATCCCTAAAACCTGTGACTATATTTTGGTACCTTACATAGCAAAAGAAACCTTGCAGATGTGACTAATTTGCTTGAGATGGAAATAAGCCTGGATTATCCAGGTGAGAGGCCCAGTGTAATCACACAAGACCTTGTAAGGTGGAGTGAGAGAAAGAGATGTGATGACTGATGATGGAAGCAGGGTGCATGAGTGCCCAATTTGAAGATGCTGTCCTCTGGTTTTGCAGATGGCGAAAAGATCATGAGCCAAGGAATGCACACACCCCTAAAATCTGAAAAAGACAACAAAACACGTTCTCCCACGGATCCTCCAGAAAGAAAGCAGACCTGCCAACACTCAGGACTTCTGACTTTCAGAACTGTGAGATAACAAATGTGTTAAGTCACTAAGTTTGTGGTAGTTTGTTATCACAGCAATAGAAAATGAATAGAGGTGGGTACTATTATTAACCCTGTTTTATGTATAATAAAACAGAGGCATAAGTGATTATATAACTATCCTAAGGTCACATAGCTAATAAGTAATACAGGAAGGAAATAAAAGTGTTGATCTGGTTCCAGAGCCAAAGTTCTTGCTCACTATACTGTATTACTCTGTTGCATATATTGAAAGATTTAGAGGGATGAATAAGGAGAAAGGTTCTCCTGGAGCTAGGAGGCGAGGTGAGAAAATTGCAAGCAAAAACAATTTTAGATGCAAGTAGAATCTGAGAAAGGGGCCCAGCAATCTCTCTTCCAAGATCAAGGAATGAAGAAGAGGAATCAAGGGAAACCCAAGGTAAATAGATTGAGGGTCTGGAAGTAAGATGTGCCTTTGGCTTCCTTTTTCAAGGAAAGCTCAGGTTGGTGACTGGCTCCCTAATGGCATGGTAGGAGAAGCATCAGCTGTGTGGTGTCTTGTCTTATAACCCTGAGACAAGTTTATTGAGTTTCTCTGCAATACAAGGTGTCAAGAGAGCCTGGATATTTTCTTTATGCCCAAAGTGGCATAGATGTGAGAATAAATTGCTATTGGACCTTACAGAGACCCTGGGTAAGGAAATGAAGAATTACTCAGAGAGTCTTGATTGGGCCGCTGGCCGAGAGCAGGATGAGAGGCTGTGCCTCTCAGTGGATGCCAACATGTGCAGATGATACTCAGAGACCAGATGTTACCCTAAGTGCAACTACACACAGAGAGGCGCATCTTGACAAATAGCAAATCTTCGGCTCTGGAACTTAGATGTAACCTTAGTAGGTGCATCTAAAGTGATAGGGTGGGAAGAAAGGCCCCGAATAAACAGATATTTTTTCTTCAATTTTATTTTATTAGTGCATTATTAGTAACATAGAATAATGAGATTTGGTATATGGCCACACATATATAATATATTCTGATTATTTTTACTCTTCATTACCCCCTCCCCCTTCCCTCCCTCTCCCTATCTCTAACGATCCCCTTCCCTATCTCTAATTATCTACCTTCTACTTTCCTGTTCTCTCTCTCTCTCTCTCTCTCTCTCTCCCTTCTCTAATATGCAATACTTAACTTCCCAAGTCTGGCTTATTTCACTTAACATGATGGTCTGAAGTTCCAGTTCCATCCATTTTCCTGCAAATGGTATGATTTCATTCTTTTTGGTTGAATAATACACCATTGTGTATGTATATCACATTTTTTTATCCATTCATCTGTCAGTAGGCATCTAGGCTGTTTCAACATCTTAGTTATTATGAATCATGCCATAACAAACATGGGTATGCTGGTTATCAGTATGGCATGTTGTCCTTAATTCTTTGGGGAATATACCTAGTAGTATAGCTGGATCAAATAGTATTTCTATGTTTGGTTTTTTGAGAAACTGCCATACTGATTTCCACAGTGGTTGAATATACAGATATTAATTAACAAGTCATTTCCTTTATAAACTTGAGTTGCTTGTTACTGCTCAAGTCCAAACTTCTCATTTGAAAGGCTGAAGAAACTGAGACCCCAAGGTTTTAGGAAACTTTACTTAAGATGTGATCCTTAACAATGATTAAATTATAGGTTGGGAGATTAAGTCCCCTTCAGATGCCGTAACACCAGTGCTTTCCATCTCCTGGCTCTTTCACTCACTCAGCATTTGTTAAGAGACTCCTGGCATTAGGTCACACAGCATTTGTTAAGAGACTCCTGGCATTAGGTACTAGGGATAAGAAGGAGAATTCCTTCCTGGAACTCCAAACCTCAGGAGTCTCCAGGACTATAAGATCCCAAGGGTTGTTGTTACTACTGAATAAACACGAGCTACAAAATGTCCAGCCACACCTTGCTTCCCTCTCACCGCGTTCAGTGACTTCTTGGAGCACATCAGTGGTTCCTCCAGGCCCTGACCTGTCCTCCTTAAAAACTGCTGCCCTAAGCAGATAACCACTGGTTTCTTTTCTCAGTATTATTGTTTTCAAAAATAACTATGTGCTTTTGTGTGGTTTTCATGTAAGGATGACTCTCATTCATTGTAAATTTTGGGGAAAAAAGACAAGAATTTAAAAAAATGCATCTGTAATCCCATCGTCTAGAAAGAGCCATTATTACAAGTAATATTTTCCTTCTAGCCATTAAAAAATATATATACACATAGAGTTTTACATGATTAGAAATTAGAAATAATATTTAAATAGTTAAGTTACATTTATTCTTCTTTTTTCTTTTTTTGTGGGTACCGGGGTGTCGACCTCAGGACCTTGCGCGCCAGCAGGCGCCCATGCCGCTGAGCGATATCACCGGCCCCTTTTTCGTATGTGGGATCCGGGAGTCGAACTCGGGCCCTCGCGCTTGCCGGGCAGGCGCTTAAGCCGCTGAGACATCTCACCGGCTCTCATTTATTCTTTTGAATAGAAAATAAAATTACATGGTACAAGATTTGAAACTGTATAAAAAGGTATGTTTTCCTCTCAAGCCTGTTTTATGCCACCCAGATCCTTTTTTCCAAAAGCAATCCTGTTCCAAATTGCTTGCATGTCCTTCTAGTAATACTCTAGTTATATACAAGAAAATGAATTTATATTTTTTACACAAAAGTAACCTATTACACACTATGCTTTTATTATTAAACAAAATATCTTGAAATCCACACCAAGATTTCCTCATTCATTTCTAAATAAAGACCTTCCTCATTCTGTTGTCAATTAATTCCTGCCAAAGACCACCAGGTACAAACCAATAGCAAGCAAGCTGGGTTTATTGTTCATTGCAACAGGTGAAAGAGTACACCATAGATGTCTAAGTAACAAAGACTTACCTCAAGATTTGGATCTCTATTAGGTGATTTAGGGGAGGGCTGGAATGAGCAGGGCTTTGCTCTGGATTGGATGCTGTTAGGAAGCAGGGATAATAAAGTGATTTCGTATCTTAATAAATCTTATTTCAGGAAAAAGGAATGAATCACAGTTAAAGCTTTGGTTGGTAAAGAAGTGCAAGCAGTCACTCATCTTAGCCAAGATTAGAAAATGTTTGATCACTTGTGTGATTTGGAAAAGGTTCATGTTTTGATCTGACATAAATACAGAGTGGTCTTTTTGCCTTGATCCATCCCAGTCACAGAGAAGTCTTGTCTGACTTTCCTGTTTTGTAAAATTGTTTATGTTCAACAGTGGAACCATAGGCCTGGCCAGTAGTACCAAGCCAACTCTCAGATGTCAGGGGTTGCTTTCTTTTTCTTACTTTGTATATGGCTTGTATAATCACCTGTTCGGTGCTTTATTCTTTATTTAACTTTGACCTTTTGTGGAACATATAGGTTGTGTCCAGATTTTTATTATTACAAATCAACCTGTAAATTAAGGATTTAAACTGCTTTAAACAATAAAGAGGATTTATTGGCCTTTAGAACTCATATGTCACCAAAATGAAAAGAGGGTTGGAGATACAGTGTAGTGGTGAAGCGCTTGTCAAGCATGAACATAAGGCCCTACATTCAAACACCAGAACCATATTTTTTTTTTAAAGTAAAAATTGGAAGTAAAATGAAAAGATGAGTCACAAACTGGGCAGAAATATTTGTAAATAAAATATCTGATAAAGACTTGGTAAGGTGTGTGTATTTTTCAGTACTAGAGGGTTGTTCTGGGCTCTCTACCCCTGAACTACATCCACAGCTCTTTTTTTCTTTTTTCTATTTTTAATTTTAAGACAGGGTCTCATTAAGTTGCTTAGATGGAGCTCAAACTTGCAATTCTCCTTGTCTTAGTTACTTTTCTCATTGCTGAGACAAAATACCCAACACCCAAAGTTAAAGGAGGAAAGGTTTATTTAGCTCACAGTTCATAGAGGTTTCAGTCCATAGTTGGCTGGCTCCAAGGCAGGGTGGCACATGGCAGAGGGCTATCACAGAGGAGAAACAGTTCATTGCAGGCAGAAGACAGCAGAAGCAAGCAAGGGACCTTAGCAACTTTTTTCTACCCTTTTATATTCTATCTAGGCTACTGGGGTTGGGGCAGTGCCAAACCAGTGAACTGGTTTAGTAACCACCCGCCCTTAATCCTAGCATTGCGCCATGAATCAATCACACACTCTAGATTCGGCCACCTCTGAAAAAGCCCCACCTGTGACTATAAGAAGCTTTGAGGGGACATCTGGATATAAGCCATAACACTCCTGCTTCAGCCTTGCAAAATGCTGAAAATGTATGCCACTGTGACCAGCCAAAAATATACTTTTTAAAAACTCAAAACTCAATAAGAAAACAAAACAAACCAATATTTTAAAGTGAACAAAATATTTGAATAAACACTTCCCAAAAGAGAATATACATTTGATGCACAAACGCATGAAGATATGATCAGCACCCTTTGTCAACAGGGAAATGTACAAGGAGATATTACTATCACATACTAGTATAGCTAGCATAAAAAAGATTGACTGTACCAGGTGTTGGTGAGAATATGGAGGAAAAGGAACTCTCATCTATTGCTGGTAGGATATAAAATGGTTCATCCACTTTGGAAAAGATGGTAGTTTCTTTAAAAGTTGAATACATACTACTTCCAATATTTACCCAAGAGAAAAGGAAATATATGTCTCTACTTGTATATAAAGGATCATAGCAGTTTTATATTTAATAGCCAAAACCTAGAAACAGATCAAATGTCCACTAAACAAGTAAACGGAGAAACTGTGGTATATCTATAATGGAATGCTACTCAATAAAAATAAAAAGGAGTAAATTTTAGATACACACAATGCAAATACATTTCAAAATAATTATGGTGAATGAAAAACCCAGACCCCTTTCCCAAAAAGTACATTTGTCCACTTAAAAATCAGAAATTGCAACTAATCTATAATGAAAGAGAGCAGATATTGCCTGTATAATCAGAGAGAGAGAGAGAGAGAGAGAAAGAACATCTACAAACTATCATCAGAGGTGCAAATTCTTTCTTTTTCTCTACTGTGCCTCCTGGTCTGGAAGACAGAGAGCTTTCCAAGCAGGAGAAATGAGACCTGAAATTCACTTTTCAAACAAGCACTATAGACAGGAGAACAGAATACAGTAAACAGGACCCACCACTGGAAGTGACATCAGAAATCTTTGTAGTTCTGATTATTTTCTTGTTAGAATCTTAGAAGTAGAATCATCATGAAAAGAGAAAGTCACCAAAATCATTTGAGCTCAATGTCCGGTGAGAAAAGGAAAAAAGTAGACTTACAAGGATAATGGAGGAGAGTTAAGTGAAGGACTATTTATAAAGGCATATAAAGAATGAACGGTTAGGGAAACATGTGGGGACTGACAGCAGCAGGAGGGATGGGATGAGGGGCAGGGAACCTTTTCCAGTTTCTAAACCTGAAGAGTAAATGGAGCTCTTCTCAGAACGTGACGGGAGTGAGAACTGTGGGAAAGAATGTATTTAGGGCAGCAGTGGCCCTAGGTAAAGAACACAACTCAGCCAATTTGGAACCCAGCAAGAGAGGAACTTGGGAAATAAAACTCCAACTTCTCTCTTCTCCTTACTGACCTCACAAAATCTAGACAGGCATGAAGCAGGGTCATGTGCCTCAGTCAGTAGAGGTTAGCCTCCCAGGACAAGGAGTAAAGTAGGAAAGGGTGGAGAGGGAAGAATACCCAACACAATGCTTATCCTTAAATTCCTTTTCATAAAACTACTGTTTAAAGTTTTTCTTTTCTTTTCTTAGTATACTCCCATGAAGTGACTAATGAAGGACTTTTAAACCATGCTAGAAAACACCTCTTTACCCACTCCTGCCCCATCCTGTTGTTTATCAAATATGTCAGATGTCATTTTATGACAATGGAAAGTCTTGGAAAGACAGGACAGCTGGGCATCTGGCAGCACCAATGAGGAATGACTTTTCAAAGGAGTATCTTGCCAGCCCTCAAAGACTCAAACTGACTTAGGAAAAATATAACTCCCAACCTGCTAGATATCAGATGTGCCGGGTACGTGTTCCCTGAAATCAAAGAATGAGTTCTGAGGAACAACGGAGTAAGGTTTATTGAGAGAGAGCTCCTGAGAGACAGGAAGGGTCCCAAGTGGGTTGCCACCAAGGCCCTATGTCAGGGGTAATTTATACAGCAAAGTCAAAATGTGGGTGCAGCATAGGTCAAACTACAATCAACCTCTAGGATTACAAGTATAGCCCACTTAGCTAATATCGATCCAATAGGGAAGCAAGTCACATAGCAAAGGTACATGGAAAGAACAAAGGCATTTTGGGGATGGGATGGGCCTGGATGTTCTGGTCCCCCACTTGGGTGACTGATGTCTATCTGGGCTTTACTGGACCAGGTGACACCAACCATGGTACAATCTCAAGTTGTTTATCCCTCAAGGAGGCTTGTAGGCCTGGTCACTGCATATTTATCATGAACTCTGGCCTTCAATGGATGCGACTCAAGCCACAGTTTTGGTGTGTCCTCTCGTCTTTTGCACTGAGTTTCTCTAGGGCCTGTCCCTGTCTGACTGCCTATTAATTTCTATCTTATTTAGCTGCCTATAATAAAACCACTCATCAAAACAAAGTCCAACTGACCTCTTTCTCTAGGTTTCCCATTTCTCCTCCCAAGTTCACAAGCAGAACCATTCTAATTGGATAAAAAATACAAAACAGGACCCCTCTCAATTTGGCACAAAAAAAAAATGTAAACACAAGGAAGAGGGATTGTGCCACTAAATGAAAAAGAGATGAGATATTCTACCTGAGAATAAGCCCTATAAGAAAATAAGAAAGCAATTAAGGAAAGATAATGATTCTTTCTCTATTCTAAAACAAAAGGAAGAATTTCTGCCTTGTATTTCCAAGGTTTTTTTTTTTTTTTTTTGTGGGTACCAGGGGTCGACCTCAGGACCTCATGTGCCAGTGGGCACCCATGCTGCTGAGCGATATCACTGGCCCTTTTTTTCTTATGTGGGTTCCAGGAGTTGAACTCAGGACCTCGTGCTTGCCAGGCAGGTGCTTATGCCGCTGAGCTATCTCACCAGCCCTCCAAGGTTTTTTTAATGTGTTGAATATTTTATTGGATTAGCAGGGAGTATAGTCTAAGCTGTGACCAACCCCTTCTATAGACCATACTGGTCTAGGCATGTCTGTAAATCATCTGGGCCAAATCTTATTAAATGGGAGCTACAGAGCCTTCAGGGAGGGAACAAATCTTATAAGGCAGGGTTTCTCAAACTTCAAATGTGCTCAGGAATTTTGTAGGGTCTATTAAAAATGCAGATCCTGGGCTGGTGAGATGGCTCAGCGGCATAAGCGCCGGCCTGGAAAGCGCGAGGTCCTGAGTTTGACTCCCGGAACCCACATACGAAAAAGTGGCCAGTGATATCGCTCAGCGGCACGGGTGCCTGCTGACGCGCGAGGTCCTGAGGTCGACCCCCGGTACCCACAAAAAAAAAAAAATGCAGATCCTTTCTCAGTAGGTCTGGGGTGCAACCTGAGAACCAGCATTTCTAAATAGTTGATGCTAATGCTGCTGGTCCCAGAGCAAGGCCACAAATCAGGGGTGCAACCTCAGGGGTTCAAGGCAGTAGCAGATGTGTGATCCAGGAGGATACATCACACTGGGAAATAGTAGGAACTGAGGTGAACTGGAGCATGCATGCCCTGCCTTCAAGCATTCAAACAATAACATTGTGCAAGCCCAACAAAAACATGACTACAGCTGAACTCCACCCCCATCAATTTCAACTGCTGCACAGAGGAAAAGGCAGGCTTGGCCTAGAAGCAAAACCTAAATGACAAAAGGAGGGCTAATTTTGGTTTGTTCAGAATTTTCTCTGAGCTTAATTCTCCATGGACTCGTGTAAATATTGTGAAGGGCAAAGAGCTTTAACATTGTAGTGAGCTGCTCCACTAAAAACTTTCTAAAAACACTTGGGCACGGGTAGTATAACTTGGCTTTCTCTCTCTAAAAGGAAAACATAATAATAGTTATGCACAGGGCAGATCCTCCTCCACTTACAATGAGGTGCAGCCACAATGGGTTCCTTTGAAGAACAGAGGTGACAGTATCAGGTAGATGCATTGGTTCCCAGTGCAAGCAGTAGCCATGGTGCCAGGCAAGGTGATGCCTACAGGAGGTGGGTGAGAGTAGGACAGTGGAGAAGTCATAGGTAACCGCACCAGATAGATGGTTGGGCCCATACATACGTATTTGATGAACAGACAACACGAACTTGAGTTCTTAGGCAGTGGAGTCCCTATCTCTCTAGGTTTGATTGTATAACCATCCTTACAATGTTCTGTCCTATCTCTCAATGTGATGAAGCTCTCTGCTTTTTGCTAAAAATAACAGCTCCTGTTTATAAAGTACTTTCACATCTATTTTCTTATATGTGCCTCGCCTCCCCAGTGTCCATTGGAGTAGAACATCTCCACCAGTGTGGCAAAGCATGCAGGTTTGAGGTTGATAATAATGTCCCACACCACCTCACCTGTGAGAAGTCACAGGTAACTGATAAGATCTGTTCATAAAACCCCTGAGGATACACAGAAACAGCACCATGGTGTAGGGTAGCGGGTCCCAGGGCCCAAGAATCTACAGATGTGGGTGGGACAGGGATCAGCCAAACACCTATCACATGACAATCACTAGGGAATGGTTTGTCTCATGGGATCATCTGTACCCACACTGCTTTCCGTTCCACTTCATTTCTATCTTTTGAGACAGATTAGATCAGCACAATCCAGTAGATAAAATGTATGCCATGCATGTAATTTTAAATGTTCCAAAATGGGCAAATTATGAAACAGAAAAAGAAAAAGAGGTAAAATTGATTCTAATGATATATCTAATTTAATATATAAAAATTGATTTAATATTTTTAAATTTTTATCACATCTTTTTTGAAATTCAGTGTATATTTTATTTTTATAAGCACATCTTCAATTCAGACTAACCACATTCAAGTAACCTATAGCCATACTTGACTAGTGGCCTCTATTTTCTACAGTGATCATACTATATCTTGTCACATAGTTTAAGAAAACTCGCTTTAATATGGGCATGGTGGTGCATGCCTGTGCTACACACAGACTAAGACAGAAAGATCACTTAAGCACAGGAGTTTGAGGACAGCCTCAACATAGCAAGACTCTGTCTCAAAAAACAAACATCATGTTATGTTACATACATACTATGGTCTGATTTCACACTGCCATAAAGTTACATGTTCATAGCTTTAACAGAACTTAATGAAATGAACAGAATTTTGTCTCAAATATTGGTGCTGTATATTTAAGTTAGAAGTTATCTAAAGATTTAATAAACTGAAATAAAGTATCAAGTAGTTTTAAAGTACTTTGGAAACCAGTTAAGCATGTTAAAATTCCTACATACTTCATAGGAGAAAATACTGACATGGTGTTTTAAATATGCTATAACTAAAGTGATCATATGTTCCAGTTTTCCAGGAACAGTGCCAGTTTATTCTTGTTATCCCAGCATAACTGTTAATGATTTCTCCTTTCACCTAAAAGTTATCCAAGTTTGAGCAATTTGGAATAAAGCATATGATTATCCTAGCTTTAGCACTTAATGTGAAAATCTAAACATTAAACAAAATTTAAACTTTAATTACTAACATGTGTATAACTTATACTTGAATATTCATTCTCAAAAAAAATAAAACCCTGTTTAGTTTTCCAATATAAAGTGTAATACTTGGGTGAAGAAAAAAATGAAAGGTATTCCCATCTTTTTAAACTGTTTATTCAAGACTATTCAATAGATTTAATTTATATAAATAAATTTAGACAGCTGGAGGTATAGCTCAGTAGTAGAATGCGCTGCAAACAAAACAAAACATGGTTCTAGGAAATTGATCTATCAGTATACAAAGTCTTTTTGGTTTAATATTTCAATCTTAAGATTATTTTCTTCCTGTAAACTGGTCATCTCAACATACTATTCTTGCCAATATGTTAGTATTCAAAGATCTTTGCAAAAGAAGATGCTATATGGATATAATTATTCTTCCACTAAGGTAATATTGTTTACTTTTAAATAAAACAAAGGAAAATGTTTCAAGCAATGTATTTTAAGTCACAGTGGTCATCAAGCTGGGCTCTCACTGAACTTTAGATGATTTGTCTTTAATACTGTACTTGAAGCAAGCTGAAAGAGGCTGACACAGACCATCACTGACACAGAGTCACCCTTTCTGTGTGGTTGACTTGCGATGCGAATGTGATTTTTTCAAATTTCAAGCCAAAGTTTTACCGCTTATTTCAAAAATCAGACATTGTGATATAATGAAAAGAGCAAACCCCTGGAATTTGGAGGAATGAAATAGAGCAGCACATAGGCAGATGTAAGATGTACATTTTTAGAGTTTTAGTTCTTGAGCTAGATATTATGTTTTGGGTGGTTTTTATACTATTAAAATAAACAAATGTTGAGCATGGTGGCACATGCCTGTTAGCCCAGCACTCTGGGTGGCTGAGACAGGAGGGTTGCAAGTTCCAGCCCAACCTGGGAAACTTAGTGACTTGTTGAGACCCTGTCTCAAAATAGAAAAAGGGGGCAGGTGAGCTGGCTCAGCGGCGTAAGCACCTGCCTGGCAAGCGCGAGGGCCCGAGTTCGACTCCCGGAACCCACATACGAAAAAAGGGCCAGTGATATCGCTCAGCGGCACAGGCACCTGCTGGTGCATGAGGTCCTGAGGTCGACCCCCAGTATCCACACACAAAAAAATAAAAAATAAAAAATTTTTTAAAAAATAGAAAAAGGGCTGGAGATATAGCTTATTGTGAAGGTCCTGGGTTCCATCCCCTGTACCACCACCACCCCAAATCAAAGAAATAAATAATAGATTATGCATGGCCTACTGCTAACACTGTGTCCAAAGATTGTAATTAATTAAATTCTGTGCAGCTGGGTATAGTTTTCTTAAGAAAAAATTCTGACACTGTACTTGATAGCTGTCTGACCTTGGGCAAGACACATAGTTTCTGAATATTTGTAAATGTTTAAAAAGATCAACAAACCTGTTTTACTACCTGCCTAACAGGATTATTGGACTACTATACTAAAAATACACGTGAAAAAAGCTGGGTGTGGTGGTGCATGCCTTTAATTCCAGCTACTCAGGAGGCTGAGACAGGAGAATTGCAAGTTTGAAGTCACCTTAGTAAGACCCTGTCTCAAAATTTTACAAAACATAAATTTTTAAAACAGGATAGGGATGTATCTCAGTGATCCCTGGGTTTAATCCTCAGTACAATAGAACAAAACAAAAGTGAAACAAATAAAGTACAGTGCTTCAGTCACAATATGCACAGTTTTCTTTCTTTTTCATACCATGCTTCCCAAACCAATGCCCCTGTATACATAAAAATTCTTTTCATCAATCATAAAAAGCTGTTAGTCATTTAACTGCTTTGTTCATTCTTTCATTTTTTTCTTTTTGTTGAGCTGTCACTTCGACTCCCATTCATGAGGTATACTTTGCTAAAAATCCTTTTTAACGTTCTCATATTTTGTGGTGTATACACTTAGTGGGGAGGGAGACCTGGAAAAGGAGTTGTAATGCTTGAATGGTGCCCTAGAAAAGATATGTCCAGGTCTTAGCCCCAAAATCTGTAAATGTGAAAAAGGGTCTTTGAAGATATTACTAAGCCAAGGATTTTAAGATATATTCTGGATTACCCAAGTATATCTTAAATCCAATGACGAGTGTCTTAGACGCACAAAGGAAA
Organism: Erethizon dorsatum; assembly: GCA_028451465.1. Taxonomy (NCBI): domain Eukaryota; kingdom Metazoa; phylum Chordata; class Mammalia; order Rodentia; family Erethizontidae; genus Erethizon; species Erethizon dorsatum. The sequence goes on along the minus strand of CM051829.1, from coordinate 101,955,720 downwards.
GACAGGGAGAGACGTGGCAAAGGCCTTGTGAAAATGGAAGCAGAGATTGGAGTTCGGCTGCCACAAGCCAAGAAATGCCTGGAGCTCCCAGAAGCTGGAATAGGCAAGAAAGGCATCTCCCTAGGGTCTTCAGAGGGAGCACAACCCTGGCAACATAACTTGATTTCAAATTTCTGGCTTCCGGAACTGAGAAATAATACATTTCTGTTGTAAGCCACCCAGTTTGTCATAATTTGTCATAACAGCCACAATAAAGTAATATAGGAACTAATGTTCATCGCACCCTGGCATTCTTCTAGTAGCTTCAAGTATGTCTCATGTAGTCCTCAAAAGAACCTGGTAAACACATGTTATGATGCCCATATTTAGATAGAAGACTTACCCACAGTCACATTGTGGTAGATCTGAAATTAAATCCCAATAATCTTATCATATGGTTCATACATTATCTACTGCATCACGCTACCTGCAAAGTAAGGGTGGCTCTTCCTAGAGAATGTGACACTGGATAAAAATAATCAGTGAATCTTCTTTTACCCATAAATATATAAAATAGCCTTACTGTACAATATAAGTGTTTATAATTTTTTGCTTGATAATTGAATGGACAGAAAGGTTTAACTAGAATTAAAAATAACAATATTCCTATCAAATATGTCAAAGAATGCTGTATTTCAATATTGTTATTTAGGTTTCTTTTGGGTCTTTTACACTTTCTTTTGTGGTTTTAGTCTTTTATTAATTCACTTAATAATCCATTCATCTATTATGTGCCAGGTATTGAGCTAGGTGACAGTGATATAAAAATGAATAAGATATCACACCTATCCTTATGACACTTTATAAGGAAAATTGTTGGGAAGGTTATCAGAATCAAAATGGAGTCATTTATGTCAACTCTAGCAAAATAAAGCCAGGAGGTTTTGGAGGGACATCCCTCATGTGTGATTTGCCTGGTAATAACTATCACAAGAGACTATGCCAAAACCACAACTTTGCACAAAGAGTACTTCTGCAAGGATATCTGCCCACAACTGCCTGCTCAGTCCTGGCCTGATTCCACCTTGTTATTGATCATTTTAGCCAAGGATAATTATTTCAAAACAATTTATGTAAATTTCCCCGTTTTACCTTTGAAAACCCTTGCCTTCCTTTGCCTCCTCAGATATGTTTGTGATTTGTCATAGCATGTGTATTCCAGTTTACAAGCTTTTGTCATTCCTTAATAAATTCTTCTTTTTTTTTTCAGAAGCTACTTTAATAGATTCAAGTAGAGTAAAATTCACAGCTCTTGACACTGCACCACTTCAAGTCATGCCAGCCATTCCTTTCACTTCAGCCACTGATGAACTAGTAGCTCCATGTAGACCTCAACTGAGGTTGTACAGAAGCAATTTACTAGTACCCTTGCTTCAACCCATGCAGTGTATGATGGCTGTGTTCTCTGGTGAACCCCTGGTGCTCCTGTGTTGAACACCCATAGGAACCCACTTGACATTCTGGCATATGAACCTGGAAGGGGGAAGGGAGTTGACTAATAGAGAATACAAGTCAATGGATGAATACTTACTTCACCTTTTCAACCCAGGTGAAAGTTTCTACAACACATTTCTAAAGCCATCTCAGATTCTGTGAGATTCTGTTCCAATCATCTAACCATAGAAGTAGCCAACTCCTTAATACAAACCTGGCTTGGCTTTTCCTCCATCCTTAAATTCTTTCTTCCTGGAATCACACTGTTTAATAAATGTCACTGGCATTAAGGAATACCCAGACAAGAATACCATCTTACATATCTTGGTATTAATTTTATTTGATGTGAGTTAATGTCCTGAGTGTTTGAAGAGTTATTACTGCAGGTAGGCTGGGACTAAGCCGTCTACTACAGAGTCCGGAACCCTGGGTTCTTACAGGATGTTAATACTTTGTAGAGGTGTCTTGAATGATTAGTCCTTCTATTAATTTCTGTCATGGGACTTCCAAAGCCTCATTTTGCAAAAAAGGAAAAATAAAATGATAACTATGAAACAGCATGAAAGAGGGAAGGGGGCATATCACATGGACACATTTATTTTCATAACTGCCTACTCAATGTTTACTGAAAAAAAAAGAAAATTTTGGAATGCTGATTCTTAGATCACTTTTATGATGACTTTATCATCTTGCTCACTTTGTTAAAGGAAAACGTAAAGTTTAATGAAACTTATCTTTCATTTTTAATATTCATGGTGACTATTCATGGGTAAACTGCAGTGGAAATGTGGTGGAAAGAATGCATTGGCCAGGGGTCTCGCTACAAGGAGCTATCTTGTAAAGTTAACTTGGTTTGACAAGTTCCAGATGTGCTTCTTATGACCAAAAATATTGAGACACTGGAGCCTAGAATAGATCTCAGAGATATGATTTTTTTTTTGCTACATAGAAGATGAGTGTTTAAACAATGATTGTCTGTTTCTAAAATCTAAAAATAGAATGCATTTTGTTTTTTATTTTAATATTTTAAAGATTGATGTTCAGGATGTTATGCTTTATACTTCATATATGCAAAGGCACTAATCATTCTCATTCTTGGGTCTCTATTTTCCCTTCTCTTTGACTTTTTGGTTATCACACTGTTGTTTTCTTAGCTATGTGATGGCTGCAAGAAGTAGTAGGCCTATATTCTTAAGGTATAGAGTTCACCATCTTCAGGGATGGCTAGAAGACAAGGGATCCCCATTACCTCACTATAACTATTCTCTGAAATCACAATTACTTTTTTGGAGAGAGGACCACAAGGTGGTACTTCTAGGCAGTGGGGGGTATAACTCTAGTTTTATAATAGTACTCAGAGGAGTTTCTAGCTTTCTAATGAGATGTCACAATTTGGAGTTCCAAATTTTAAGACCAATATGGTACTCTACCCTTTTCATGTGTCCAGTAGCAACATAGGACTTGAACTGTTAAGAATAAAATCATTACTAATGAAGAATTTCAAAGCAATTTTATTGACGTTACTATAACAGCTATACAAGCAGCAGCACAAAATTCTCAGTGGATCTTAGCCTTCACTTCAAATAGAGGCAATGTCTTAGTTATTGTCTCCTCGCTGAGACACAGTACCTGACAACTACAACTTAAAGGAGAAAGGGTTTATTTTGGCTCATGATTTTAGAAGCTTCAGTCCACATTCAGCAGGGTTGAACACAGAGAGAGGATGGTAGAAGGCCCTGGGGAGAAGAAAGCCGTTTATATCATGGCGGCCAGGAGTTGGACAGAGAAGAGTGGGGCCAGAGAGGGATATAAACCTTTCCGGTTATCCCCCCCCCCAGTGATCCGCTTCTTTGGACCAGATCCCACCTCCTAACAGCAAGTCAGCTATATTGACCGCCACCGCATACACATCCTATGATTATATTACCTTCCAAAAGCCCCGCTTGTGAGCACAGGAGGTCTTTGGAGGTCATTCTTGGTCCAAACCACTACAGGCACTGAGTATGCTCTGGCTTCTTTTTCACAACAAAATCAAACACAAAAGTCTGCCTCTCTATCCTCTCATGCTGCTAACAAAGACTTAAGCATATGGATTCTTATTCTATGTTTTCTATCTCTACCTGTGAAGGACCATGGGAGAAGTGTATTTTTCAAATGGAGAGGGTAAATTGGGGCTTTCTTGTCAAGAAAAACTACCATTATAAAGCACTGGTTGCTTTCTAAATTGCTGTAATTAACAAATAGTAAATATTTGTGCCCTTCCTTCTCCATATGAAGCATCTAATTTAATGTGTGGTAACAATTTATCCCCTCACACATTCTTTTAATTTGTATGTCTTTGCCATGTACAAAAACTGTAGCTATAGGCTGCAAATGTGATGTTACAGGAAATGGCAAAATTTTTCCATAAAGGGCCAGAAAATACTTTTTTTTTTTCTTGCTGGCCACACATCTCTGTGACACTTGCTCAGCTCTGCTGCACTAGGGTGATAGCAGTCATAGGCAATATCTAACCAAATGAGCATGGTTGTGTTCCAATAAACCTTTATTTATGAAATACAATTTTCATGTATTACAAAATATTCTTTCACATATGTTCTAAAATTAAAAAGGGATAATCCATTCTTAGTTTGCAGTGTGTACAAAAACAGATGGCAGGCTGGAACTGACTCATGGAGGATTTGGTCTGTAGTTCTTGGAGCCCTGTTATGATCCAACATCAAACTAAATATCACTGAGTTTAAAGCTTCAGAGCAAATTGTGCTTGTGCCTCCATTGTAGATTCTATTTTAGTATTTTGGAGGAGAGACAGGGATTTCAAGCTAACTATAAAATTCTTCTTTGAGATAAAACTTCTTATTTAAAACCTAAAACTGAGAAAATAATTGTTCTTAATCTGAAAGCCAATAGCACTAAGGTATAATCCCCAATTATAGGAGCCAAATGAAATTGTATCTTAATAAACTGACCTAAACGGTAGACATTCACATGTTTAAATTTTTAGAATAAAAGTTAACTAATTACAATCTTATTCTGGAATTTTAAATTTCACAGTAATATTAAAAAGTTTAATACAGTATTGATATATCATTTTTAAAATGTGTCATCAAACATATTTATTTTTAAGCAAAAGGGAACAAACACAAAGGGCTTGAACTTGGAATTTCTAGGGATTTTTTTCAAAACCTTAAATCATCTTCTTTAAAGATAACAAACAATTGGAAGTAAAACCACTATGACTTCATTATAGTGGTTTTTATCCCCTTAAGGACTGAACTGAAATTGTCTGCCTGTGTCAGAGTGGGACCAGATGCTAGCAAGTTTCAGTCCCTGGAGACAAAACTTAACATATCACAGTACTTGCTCCTCAACCTCCCAGTCCTAACAGCATCTTAGTATATATTGGTGCTTCCTGAATATTCAAAAATCTCAGGTTTCATAAGTTTCCATTTAAATTTTTAAAATATGAATTTGGTCTATGAGTCTCTCTGAATTTTAGTAATGATAACAAGATTTTTTTCTTTGGTGTTTGAAAGCTGTGTATTTCAGGGGAAGAAATACAGATATACATATAGTTTTCCTTGTATGTTACAATGAACTTCAAATACAGCCTATTTAATCCTATAAAATGTTTTTCTCCCATAGTAGATTTTTAGATATTTCTTGCAGATCTTATCATTCCTCATGTTTTTAATTTTTGAAATCGGATTATAACTACCCACAGGTACCACAAAAAGAGTAGATAAACAAACTATATAGATAATTATTATAAATAACTTGGCTTCCTTTTTAAAAATTGTTTTAAACTTAGTCCTGAGAGAGGTGTACCTCTTTAATCCTATATTATAAAACAGCTAGACAAAAATTAGTATTTTTTCCAATACTAAAGCATGAGGTTATTTGTATATTCAAATTAAACCTAGGTTGAACAATTTATTTGCCAGCTATGTTTAAAAAACTGTTTAAAAATATAGAGATGGAGTCTCCTGGGAAAACTGGATATCCACATGTGAAAGAGTGAAAGTTAGACCCATATCTAACACCATATACAAAAATTAACTCAAAATGGGTCAAAGATCTGAACATAACACATAAAACTACAAAACTCTGAGAAAAAAACAAAGGGAAAGTTTCTCAACATTAAATTTTGCAATGTTTTCTTGGTTATGACACCAGAGGCTTCAACAAAAGAAAAATAAATAAAATGACTTTGTGAAAATTAAAAACATTTGTGCATTAAAAGATACTATTAAAGTAAAAAGGCAACCCAACTAATAGAAAAAATATTAGCAAGTTATGTATGTGGCAAGGGATTAACACTCAAAATATATAGAGAAATCCTAAAACTCAACATTTGTTTTTCTTTCTTTCTTTTTTTTTTTAGCACATGTTTGCAGTACATGCATTATACAACATCTTGGGGAGTGGGTACATGTACACAATACGACTTCTTCCTTTTTCTTTTTAATTCCTTTCCCCATCCCTCCCCACTCCTTCCTTCCCTCAACAATGTGTTAAAAATACATTTCAAAATGTTGGCCAAAGACCTGATCACCCAGTTCTCCAAAGATATACAAAATGGTCAAAAAGTACATATGAAGATGTTCCACATCACTAATCATTAGGGAAATGAAAATCATTCTGGGAATAGTGCTCAAGAAGTTTCATAGGTAGTTCTTGTTTATTCTTTAACTCAACTTCTATCAATCTCTCTCTCACTGCTATGCTGAAGTAATACTGAAAAATTTAATGTGTCCTCTCAACATATTTGTCTGCTTCAGTCCTCTTACAATGCCTGAGTGCTGTTTTTTTCCTATTTACTTGGTGAACTCCAGCTTGGACTTCAATTTCCCCAGACAAAGTTCCCTGACCTGGAGTTAATTACTCCCTCTTTTGGGCACTTATTTCATTATACTCATTAATTTATTCAACAAATTCAATTACATTTGACAAATAGTTGCTGACCACTTACTATGTGTCAAGTATAGTGAAGAAATCTCATCACTGTTGTCATCATGAACTCACACAGAGTTCAACATATGCCAGGCACTCTCCCAAACAATACACATTTATTAATTCATTAACCTGAGCAACATCTCTATGAAGTAGATATTCTTACTATACCATTAGGGAAATGAGGAAACTGAATCCCAAAGAGGTTAAGGAATTTGCCTGTGGTCCCCTACGCAGTCCAGTTTTAGAATGCATACACAAGACAGGCTTTGTCCCTACTCTAACAGAGGTAACTAACAACTGATTCAAGACAAAGTAGGAATTTTTAAAGCAACTGAATAAACATACGATTTGGTGCTGTATGGTACCTGGGTCCAAGTCCAAAGTGGAGGATAGCTAATTGCCCCTGCAACTGTCCTGCAATGCACACTTTGGTACATACAGACTAGAATTAAGGGTTGCAATGTATCTTAGCAGTTGAGCTCTTGCTTTACTTGTAGAAGGCCCTAGGTTCTACCCCCAGCACTGCAAAACAAAACTAAAACTAGGTTCCTATTTGTCTATTGTTGGGTGAACTTGCCAGGCGAGTTCATTTAAAAAAAAAAAAAAAACACATTTCTTTATTTATCTGAATGAAATTTAATTTACCTCTGAGCCACCATTCTGCTGAGATGGTAGAAAATACATTCTCTTCATCCCCTCCAGCTTTTTCAGAAAGTTTCAAGGAGTTATGTACCACCAAAACAGTAAGGAGGCTACTTGTTACCATGAGGTGCCCATGGTCCATCCCACCAGTCCCTGCTCCTGGGCTGATAGGGTGGGGCATCTTTCTAGGCCTGGGAGCAGCCTTCCAATATGTGCTGTCAGTTATTTTCCACTCAAGTCTTCCACCTCTGGCTCTCTTGTGCACAGGACCTACAAACCTGTCTTCATCCCTGTTTGAAGCAGCCCTATTCCTTCCCCCATCTTATTCTCTTTCTACAGAACATTTAAAATAATCTAAGATTAAAGCAGCACAATAATCTTTTCACTTATTAATTACTTCTTCTTCCACTTTCTTCCTTCTCTCACTCTTTTCCCTTTCTACTCCCTAGCCATTCCCTATACCTTAACTTTGAAAATGGATAATTCAAAACCATTAGTTTTACTTATTCATTGTCTTTTCTCTGACATAGTTTGGAGATATAAAAGGGTATTATATAGCTCTGCTCTGAAATAAATTGCCTAAAATTGCAAAGATTTCTCATTCTTTTGAAATAAGATTACTTTCAGCTTCCAGCTCCAAATAGTTCTGTTTCTCCTTCCTGGACTTTTTAACTGTCTCCTTTGGAAGTGGAGGAAAGAGAGAGGGAAAAACAGAAAAAAAAAAAAAAAAACTATTCTAGAATTCAAGAGTTTGGAGAGACCTTGGGAGAAACAAGAGGATTCATTTAGGTGTACCCCCGACTCAGCAGTTTCATGTCTAAAAAGGGCTGGGCCACTAACAAAGGAAGGGCTCCAGTTTTATATATGTTGCCAAGGGGCTTGGTCTTTGTCGTGGAACTTGTAGGTGAGCAAGGAAGTTTATAGAAGCAGACAGTTTTGGAACTTAGCGTATCTTGGAGGCTTTGCTTGGGCAAAACAGGATGTTATGAGAACAGGAGGTTATGAATCTTTACTGACAGGGACAAGTTACTAACTCTATTTGTAATAGAGCGAAGATCAACAGTCATAGGGAGTGGAAAATTTGAAGGGAATTGTTAAGGTTGGGGAAACTTGTTTTTCCTCCTTTTCAAGTCATGATTCACTACTCGATAAAAAACTTTTTCCTCAAGAAGTGAGTTCAGGGCCGGTTAGATGGCTCAGCGGCATAAGCCTGCCTGTCTGGCAAGCGCAAGGGCCCGAGCTCGACTCCCGGAACCCACATACGAAAAGAGGGCCAGTGATGTCGCTCAGCGGCACAAGCGCTTGCTGGCAAGCATGAGGTCCTGAGGTTGACTCCCGGTACCCACATGAAAAAAAAAAAAAAAAAGATGCCAAGCATTAGTAAAACACCTATTCTGTGGCTAACAAGAAAATAGAGTTAAATCTTTAAAAGACAAGGTCTTTCATGTAAGATTATAGTCTAATTGGAATGTGAAATGCTCAGAAAAGCAATGTAAGTCAGAGAATATGACAAAATATTTAATAAGAAACTGAATTATTCAATACAGTAAATTAGAAAACAAAACAGCATGTGATAAAATTACTTGTGATCACTATAAGGCTCAACCATGAGTTATGGAAGGGGTAGATCTTGGGCTGGGAGATCTAGAGAAATGAAAAATTCACGAATTTTGGAGGAGGCAGAGGTAGAAACAAAAGATAAAACAAGAAACATACACACAAAAACCTGGAGGCAGAATGCACATGCTGGGCCGGTGATATGGCTCACTGGCATAAGCACCTGCTGGCAAGCATGAGGTCCTGAGTTCGACTCCCGGTACCCACATTAAAAAAAAAAATGAACATGCTGTGCAGGAAAATTGGTGAAGGCACTGGCCTGACTCTAAGGAAGACTGTGTGTATGTCATTATCAATATCCACAAATAATAATTATTAAAATGCAACAATCAGGACACCTCTAATGTGCTCACTCCTAGCCATAAGTACAACTGTAACATTGGGGTATGGATGGCAAGCTGGTCCTCTGCTGGAAAACCAAACTCTCTTAGATCATAAAGTCAGCATGAATGAAGAACTCAAGAAGCGAGTTTAAACTAAATGAAGACAGTTTATTTGAAGGTGGAGAAAAAGGGGAAAAGAGAGAGACACAATAGATAGCTACTCCACTGGTAGGGAGCATTGCAAAGCAAAGTACTTGTGGATTCTGGTTTGGGGCTCCTTTTTATTAAGATCCTTGTCCCATGTAGGCTGCTGGAATCTGATTGGCTCCATGGCTATCTTTGGTCTTCACTTTGGATTTCTCTTTTTTTTTTTAAATAAAAAAATGTAAAATTAACAATAAAACAGTTTCAAAACAGGCTAGTAATAGAGTAACAATAATTAATACATTGCCTATTATCATATTCACAGTAGTTGTTCAGAGTACAAGATATAGGCATGAAATAGTGTCCAAAAAGTATTAGCACAAAACTTTCTTTTCAATAAACTAGGAGAAACTAGCTGTTAACTATCTTAACTATCTTAACTACCTTGTGTATATGTATTCTTTTCTTTTCCCTTCCTCCCTTTCCCCTTTCTCCCATCACAGTTTTTCTTTTCTTTTGAACAGCTTCTTCCCTATTTGCAGTATCTATTGTTCATTTTGGATCTTATTTACTCTTTCAGTTTCTCACACTAATGAGACAACACAATGTTTATACATGTGGGTCTGATTTATTTCACTTATGAGTATGGTCTAAAGTTGCATCCGTTTACCTATAGAAGTCTCAAGTTTTTCTTTATGGCTGAGTAGTATTCCATTATATAAAAAAAAACCACATCTTTTTTATCCATTTCTCAGTTGATAGGTGTTAGGGTTGTTTCCAAGATTTCGCTATTACAAATTGTGCTGCTATAAACATGGGTTCACATACATCACTGTGGTATGATGTTTTTAACTCTTCTGGGAATATAGCTGGGTCGAATGGGACCTCTAATCCTAGTTGTTTTTTTGTGTGTGTGTGTGGGTACTGGGGGTCAAACTCAGGACCTCACGCGCCAGTAGGCGCCCGTGCTGCTGAGCAATATCACCAGCCCTTTTTTCGTATGTGGGTTCCAGGAGTCGAACTCGGGCCCTTGCGCTTGCCAGGCAGGCACTTAAGCCGCTGAACCATCTCACCGGCCCTAATCCTAGTTTTTTAAGGAATCTCCACACTGATTTCCATAGTAGTTGCACCAGTCTACACTCCCACCAACAGTGGAGAAGTGTTCCTTTTTCCCCACAGCCCCGCCAGTATTTGTTATTGGTTCTTTTCTTTTTTTTTTTTTTCTTTTTTTTTTTTTTGTGGGTACCGGGGGGTCGACCTCAGGACCTCGCGCGCCAACAGGCACCCGTGCCACTGAGCGATATCACCGGCCCCTTTTTCGTATGTGGGATCCGGGAGTCGAACTCGGGCCCTCGCGCTTGCAAGGCAGGCGCTTACACCGCTGAGCCATCTCACCGGCCCAAGGTTCTTTTCTTGATGATAGCCATTATTTCTGAAGTGAGATGGAATCTCAGTGCTGTTTTAATTTGCATCTCTCGAAGGACCAATGACATTGAACATTGTGTGTGTGTGTGTGTGTGTGTGTGTGTGTGTGTGGGTACCGGGGGTCGACCTCAGGACCTCGTGCACCAGCAGGCGCCTGTGCTGCTGAGCGATATCACTGGCCCTTTTTTCCTATGTGGGTTCCAGGAGTCGAACTTGGGCCCTTGTGCTTGCCAGGCAGGCACTTAGGCCGCTGAGCCATCTCACTGGCCCTGAACATTTTTTCATATATGTGTTTGCCATTTGTATTTCATCTGAGAATTGTGTATTCATCTCAGATGCCCATTTTTGGATTGGGTCTTTGAATTTGGGGGGCCTAATTTTTTTTCAATTCTTTATATGTTCTAGATATAACTCCTTTGTCTGAGGGACAACTGGCTATAATTTTTTCCAACTTTGTGGGTTGTCTTTTCACTTTGTTGGTGATTTCTTTTGTCGTGCAGAAGATTGAGATCCCATTTGTTGATTCTTTGTAGAATTTCCCATGTGGTCTGGGTTTTGTTCATGAAGTCTCTGCCTACACCTATGTCTTCAAGATTTCTACCTATTTTCTCTTCCAGTAGATTTAGTGTTTCTATTTTAATATTTAGATCTTTGATCCATTTTGACTTTAGTTTAGTGCATGGTGATAGACATGGGTCTAATTTTAGTCTTTGGCACGTGGAAAGCCAGTTTTTCCAGCACCAGTTATTAAAGAGGTTATCTTTAATGTTTGGCTCCTTTGTCAAAGATAAGCTGGTTTAGTGTGCTTGGAGTTACATCTGCATCTTCTATTTGGTTCCACTGATCCTCAGGTCTTTTTTTTTTTTTTTTTTTTAAACCAATACCATGCGGGTTTTATCACAGTAGCTTTGTAGTATAATTTCAAGTCAGGGATTATGATGCCCCCTGCCTTGCCTTTGTTTCCCAGAACTGCTTTTGCTATTCCAAGTCTCTTCTGGTTCCAAATGAATTTTAGGAAAGTTTTCTCTAGTTCTGTGAGGTATGCTAGTGGTATTTTGATTGGGATTGCATTAAATCTGTATAACAGTTTTGGGTGTATGACCATTTTCACTATGTTGGTTCTTCCTATCCATGAGCAAGGGATATCTTTCCATTTTCTGATATTTCTTTGATCTCCTTTTTCAGAGTACTGTAGTTTTCAATGTATAGATCTTTTACTTCCTTTGTTAGATTGATTCCTAAGTATTTCATTTTTTTGGATGCTAATGTAAAAGATGTGGATTCCCTCATTTCCCTCTCAGTGAGTTTGTTGCTTGTGTACAGGAATGCTATTGATTTTTGAATGTTGACTTTGTATCCAGCTACACTACTGAATTTGGTTATTAAATCGACAAGTCTCTTGGTAGAGCTTTTGGGGTCTTCTATGTAGAGTATCATGTCATCTGCAAATAATGATAATTTAACTTCTTCCTTTCCTATCCTTATTCATTTTATTTCTTTCTGTTGTCTAATTTCTCTGGCTAATGTTTCCAGAACTATATTGGTCCTAACATCCTTGTCTTTTTCTTGATTTTAGAATGAAAGCTTTCAGTTTTTGGCCATTTAGTATGATGTTAGCTGTTGGTTTGTCATAAATGACTTTTGTCAGATTAAGATAAAAACCCTCTATTCCAATTTTCTTTAGGGTTTTTATCATGAATGAGTGTTGGACTTTGTCAAATGCTTTTTCTGCCTCTATTGAGATGATCATGTGATTTTTGTCTTTGTTATGGTATATTACACCATAATAATATGGTGTACCACCTTTATTGATTTGCATATGTTGAACCATCCCTGCATTCCTGGGATGAATCCTACTTGGTCATGGTGTATAATTTTCTTGATGATTTGCTGCATTCTGTTTGCCAGGATCTTATTGAGGATTTTTGCATCTAAGTTCATTAGGGAGATTGACCTGTAGTTTTCTTTTTTGGTTGGGTTCTTCTCTGTTTTTGGAATGAGGGTAATACTTGCCACCAGAAATGATTTTGGAAGTATTGCTTCCCTTTCAATTTCCTTAAAGAGTTTTAGCATTAGTGGCATTAGTGTTTCTCTAAATTTCTTGTAGACTTCAACAGTGAATCTATTAGGGCCTGGGCTTTTCTTTATTGGTAAATTTTTAATTACATTTTCAATTTCATTGGCTGATATCAGCTTATTTAGAATTTTTGTATCTTCTTGATTTAGTTTTGGCAATTTGATTGTGTTTAGGGATCTGTCCATTTCTTCTGTGTTTTCCATCTTATTAGAATATAGGTTCTTGTAGTAGGTATTGATGATCTTCTGAATTTCTGTATGATCTGTTTTGATTTCCCCCTTTTCATTCCTAATTGCTTGAATTTGTGGGGGGGTTTTTTCCTCTTTTTGATGAGGTTGGCTAATGGTTTATCAATTTTATTAATTCTTTCAAGGAACCAACTTTTCAATTCATTGATTCTTTGTATTGTTTTCTTAGTCTCAATTGCATTAATTTCTGCTCTTTATAATTTCCTCCCTTGTATGAGCTTTGGGTTTGACATGTTTTTCTTTTTTCTAGAAGTTTGAGGTTCAACATTAGGTTGTTTATCTGAGCTCATTCTGTTTTCCTGATATGAGAGTTTATTGCTATAAATTTCCCTCTTAGGACTGTTTTCATTGTGTCCCATAAGTTTCAGTATGTTGTATCAGCACTATCGTTTATTTGTATATACCTTTTATTTATTTATTTACTTATATATTTTTGTTGGTACCGCGAGTCAAACTCAGGACCTCATGCTTTCTAGCAGGCACTTGTGCCACTGAGCGATATCACCGGCCCTTTTTTTCCTTTATGTGGGTACCAGGAGTCTAACTCAGGACCTTGCGCTTGCCAGGCAGGCGCTTATGCCACTGAGCCGTCTCACCGGCCCTGTATATACCTTTTAATTTTGTCCTCAATTTAGTCTGTGACCCAATTGTTGTTCAGAAGTATGTTGTTTAATTTCCATGTGTTTATGTAGTTTTTGTGATTTCTTTTGTTGGTGATTTCCAGTTTCATTGAGCTATGGTCAGATAATATGCATGGAATGATTTCAATTCCTCTACATTTACTTAAACATGTTTTGTGGGCTAGCACGTGGTCTATTTTGGAGAACATCCCATGTGCAGCTGAGAAGAATGTGTATTGTGATGTTTTGGGGTGGAACATTCTGTAGACATCTAAAAAGTCCATTTGCTCACAGGCTTCATTTAATTCTGATATTTCTTTGTTGATTTTTTTGTTTAGTTGATCTATCTATTTGTGAGAGTGGGGTATTAAGGTCCCCCACTACAATTGTGTTAGTGCTTATTTGGTTTTTAATGTCTGTTAATATTTGTTTTATGTAGTTGTGTGCACCAGTGTTTGGTGCATGTATTTATGATTGTTATCTCTTCTTCTTGGAGTTTTCCCTTAACAAGTATGTAATGACTTTCCTTGTCTCTTTTGATCAGTTTTGGCTTGAGGTTTACATTGTCTGCAAATAGAATAGCAACCCCTGCTTTTTTCTGGGTTCTTGTTGCATGGAGAATTGTTTTCCATCCTTTGACTTTTAGTCTATGAATTTCTTTTTGGGTTAAAAGTGTTTCTTGAATGCAGCATATTGTTGGATCTTGTTTCTTGATCCATTCTGCCAATCTGTTTCTTTTGACTGGTGAATTGAGGCCATTTACATTGATGGTTATAGCTGATATGTATTGGCTTATCTTTTTCATGTCATTTTCCTGTTGTTGGCTCCCTTTCTTTCTCTGCTTAATTGCTTGCCCTTCTTGGAGGTTTTTTTCTATTGGTGTTTGTGTGTTTGTTGTCTTCATTATCTCTTTCTAATATATCCTCCAGAGCATTTTGTAGAGCTGGTTTGGTGGTCATGAATTTCTTCTGTTGTATTTTGTCATGGAAGTGTCTTATTTCTCCTTTGAGTTTGAAAGATAGTTTTGTGGGGTACATCAATCTGGGTTGAAGATTGTTTGCTTTTAGGGCTTGAAATATCTCATTCTGGGCTCTCCTTGATTTGAGGTTTTGTGTTGAGAAGTCTGCTGTGATTCTGATAGGCTTTCCTTTATAGGTGATTTGTTTCTGTTCTTTAGTTGCTTTCAATATTTTGTTCTTGTGTTAAATTTCTGGAATCTTGATTATTATATGCCTTGGTATGGATTTATTTTGGTCATGGCTGTTTGGAGTTCTATATGCTTCATTTATTTGTATGTCAAATTCTTTATCCATGTTTGGGAAGTTTTCTGCCATTGTTTCTGTGAAGGGGCTTTTAATGGCTTTTGTGGTGTCTCCAGCTTTCTCACTGACTCCAATCAATATTTTGTTGTTCTTCTTTGCTTCATCTTATAGCTGTTGGATTGATTTTTCATGGTGCCTTGCTATTTTTAAGATATCTTTCTTTTCTTGGTTGCTAGTCACATTCCTGTCTTCTAGGTCTGATATTCTGTCCTTGCCTTCATTCAATCTATTGTGTATATTTTCAATGCAGTTTTTAATCTCCTGGATTTTTGTTTGGATCTGTTTCATTGATTCCATTTCTTGTCTATGTTGGGAATTCATGGTTTCAATAGTTTTTCTAAGCTCCTCTATTTTTTAAATCTGTGTCTGCTTTAATGTCTTTCACTTTGTCATTTCTTTTTGCATCTCATATATTATTTTTTTCTATGGCCTCTTCATTTGTTTATTCGTTTCTGCTTCTATCATTTCAGAGAGTTCCAGCGGTTGGCTTCTGATTTCCTCTATCTCTTTGTACTCTGGACTTGCCCTGGGTGGGCTGTGTGTTTGGGGTTGTATTTTGCTTCTTCCTCTTGTCATTTTTTTATTTTTTATTTTATTTTGTTTTCTATGTTGATGCTTGTAGATTTCTTATGTTAGATAGTTTTATCCCTGGTGTCTAGGTTTTCCTAGGAGATGTCTGTTCCTCAGGTTGTCTTCTAGATATAGGTAGTTCTTGGTCTTTATGTCTATCCCATGAACCTACCCTCCCAATATATTAAGAATGTGGAGTTGCTATTCAATTTGACTCAAGGCCTGTTCCTTTGGTACTGGACTAT
Organism: Erethizon dorsatum; assembly: GCA_028451465.1. NCBI lineage: Eukaryota > Metazoa > Chordata > Mammalia > Rodentia > Erethizontidae > Erethizon > Erethizon dorsatum. The sequence continues at coordinate 101,940,058 of CM051829.1, read as the reverse complement.
GGTGCCTGTTATGACCCCTTGTAATCACAGTGTTGTCATACAGGGGAGAAAGACTGATTATAACAAGTATGGCATCCTGGTTAAAATAGTACAGTTAGCAATAACAATAGACTCAAGCACAGTGTAGCTACTGACAGTCTGTGGTAACTATTAGCCTGATTTCTTTAATTGTAGGAGCAATTTCTATAGTTCTATAATATAATCCAACTTATATCAGGAACTTGTATGCAACATTTTTATACTTAGTAGAGTGATTTTACCCTGTTATGGGGGGTTTAAGAGGGGTAGGGGGTAGGATGGAGAGGTGGATGAGGTTAAATATAGTAGGAACAAGCATGAGTTGCATAGGATGATCATCCAAGTTTTGGGTAATTGTAGGATACAAGAGGGAGGGATTGGAAGAGAAAGCCTAGGAGTACTGAAGTGAACCAGGAAGAGAAGAGACAGTGTTTACTCACATGAAAGACTCATAAAATCAAGTGAGATAGTTGACAAAATAGAGGAAGAGGATGAGTAGAATAATACAAAGTTTAGAGATTTAAATCATGAATAAGAGAGAAAAGAAGGTAGAAAAGAGAACTAAAAGAAAGAAAAAAGGGAGGAAAAAGAAAAAAAGAAGAAACAAAAATAACCACACACATAATAAAACAACAAACATACAGAAAGAAAAACAAAATGGCGGAAGAGAACAGGGAGAAAAAGAGACTAGAAAAGGGAAATAGAACAAAAACAAACAACAACAACAAAAAAAAAAATCCCAAAAACAAGAAACAAAACACTCTAACCTGGTTGACTACCAAGAAGAAAACCCATCAGAGGGAGAAAAATAAAAATATTGAGATTCCTCTAGTGTGTACGGATCTGTGGTAGGTTCAAGTCCAATTCCAGAATGTGTACTCTAGCTAAGATTGCAGGTGATTTGTGCCGGCTCGGGTCTGATCTTTGTCTCTGGATTTGGGGGATGGGATTAGTTTTCTGTGGCTGGAGTTCTCCTCAGCCATTTAAAGGAGAAAAAAAAAGGAAAAAAAGGGGGGTAAGGAAAAGAAAAGGGGTGGTCCTACCCACCCCCTTCTATTCCTTGTGTCTTTGTCCCCAAGCACAAAGCTGGTTCACCTAACTTAGCACCTGCTGTCTCGTATTGTTACCATTGCTTCAGACTTTTCCACACCACTAGTCCCGCCTGTCCGTCCTGTGCGCTCCAGCCAGGGTCCTACTGTGTCTCTGGCTTTCCCACTGGTCTCCGGTCCTTGCGTCCTGTCAATGGAGGGAGTGGGAGCCTGTCTCGAACTCTCCTCCTGCCAGTTGCTGCAGCTCCAGGTTAACGGCATGCGTGGGAACCCGTTTGGGACCATCCTCCTGCCAGTAGCCGCAGCTGTGGGTCAATGGCCTTCCCCTTGGATTTCTTCCAGTCATAGGACCTTCCCTGTTGTTTGGTGGAGGCTAGGATGATGGGTGAGGGGTTTGGGGACAAGTAGTTTAAATTTAAGTATTAAGTAAAGGGGCTTATGCTGATCACACTACTTGGGACCTCCCTGAGTTAGTTTCTTTGCCTTTGTTTTTCTGATTACCTAATTGGCAGAGGCAGAAGCCGCAGCCCTTAGTAAGTCTCTCCATTAACTTCTAACAAACGTCAAGGAGGCCTTCATCCTATCCTTTCCCTACCTAGGCCCCTCCTACTCTGTCCCTACAAATCCAACCATTTGAAACCTGCATTCTCATTTCATTAACTCCACAGTCATTTATTAAGTTCCTACTATGTGGACAGCAATGTGCTAGGCATTAAGGATATGATCATAGAGAAAGGGGGAGAAAATACCTACTATAGATTAAATGAGCTAGTAACATCAGAGGATAAGCACTTTATGTATCTTTTATACTTTATCTAATTTAACCTATATAGCAAAACCAAGCATTTTATCCACTTTACATTTTTTTTTTTTGTGGGTACCGGGGGTCGAACTCAGGACCTCACATGCCAGCAGGCGCCTGTGCTGCTGAGCGATATCACCAGCCCTTTTTTTCGTATGTGGGTAGCGGGAGTCGAACTCAGGACCTCGCGCCTGCCAGGCAGGCACCTATGCCGCTGAGCTATCTCACAGGCCCCACTTTACATTTTTAAAATAAAGAGACTGTCAGAAATATTGAGTAACATGCCCATCCTATAAAAAATTGAAGACACAAGATGTGATCATTCAAATTAGTAGTACTGTGCACTTAATATAAAAGTCATGAAGGGCCGGTGAGATGGCTCAGCGGCTTAAGCGCCTGCCCGGCAAGCGTGGAGGGCCCGAGTTCGACTCCCGGAACCCACATACGAAAAAGGGGCCGGTGATATCGCTCAGCGGCACGGGCGCCTGCTGGCGCGCAAGGTCCTGAGGTCGACCCCCCGGTACCCACCAAAAAAAAAAAAAAAAAAAAAAAAAGTCATAAAGAAGTTTAAAAAGTTAAAGACACAAAGAGGAAGTTAAACACTATAATCAATTACATGATTAATGGAGGAAATAACTGGAGGATTAATGAATGATTATAATCAGAGGCTTTGTAGATTAATGTGACCAACTTCTAAGTCAGTGGTTCCCCCCCTTGGTTGTACATTAGAATCAAATGAGGGAGGTGCTGATGCTCAGATCACACCCACCAAAATCCTGATGCAATTAATCTGGGGTGCAGCCTGACCTTCAACAATCCCTCATGCGGTTCTAACATCCAGGCGTGAATGAGAACCACTGTTATCCAGTTGTGCTTCTGAGATTTTACAGTTTATTCAAATTATTTAGGAATTCTGTCATATTGTAGATTCTGATTCAGTGATTTTGGGGTTGACAGAGATTTTGCACTTCTTTCCTGTGCTTGTGTGCTGAAATGGAGGCCTGCAAAATGTGCTAATGGACCGCAGAGGAGGTGATACTACTTACAGCCTGGGAGGAAAGCACATTAGGCAAAATAACTGACATCTCTTTGGCCTGATCATGGGTTGTAGAACCAGAATAATCTGATCTTTTCACATCAAAACAGATCTTTTCCTGGAACATCTTCTCTCCCTCCAGTGGCCTTATCTCTGGAATCCCAACTTTCACCACTTCATGCACCACCTACATTGGACAATTGGTTTACTGGTTTCCAATTAATATTACATTTGCTAACAGAGCACAAGTTGACAAGCACAGGAACTGTACACAGGAACAAAGCAGAGATTCCAAATGAAATATTGCAATTTCAAAACAGAGAATTGTATAGTACAGTCTTTGAATTTCAGAAGGATATAACATTGGCCTCATATTTGGCAAAGAAAAGCAAACTGGTACTGCTGATGTCAATATTTCACCATGATGGAAATATTGATAGGGAAACCTCGACAAAACTTAAGTCTGAGATGGAAACTTTCAACAACAAAACCAAATGTGGAGTAGATGTTGTTGATGAGTTATGCAGCAACTGTGATATCACTTGAAACACAAAGCACTGGCCAATGGTTGTGTTTTACTCAAAACTAAACATGTGTGGCATAAATAATTTGATAGTTTACGAAGAAAATAACAAGTACAAAATATCACAGAGAAATTTTCTTAGAGGATTGGGACTGGAGCTCATAAGAGATCATTTATAGCAGAGGAAAAACTAAATGTTTTTGCCCAGGGAACTACGCAAAAAAATTGCGGAACACACTGGTGAGCTGACAGGTGAACAGGCAGGCACAGCATCACAAAGACCTACTATGACAACAGGAAACAAAAAAGATGTCAACTGTGACTTACAAGAAAGTACAGGAAAACAAAACATACATACTGTTACAGTATGCATCTAGATGTCCCCCCAAGGCCTCATATAGTCATGGGTGCAGGTTTCCAGAGTTTGTGATTGATTCATGGTCCAGTGCTGGGATCAAGGGTATGAGTGCTACGCTCGCCCTGACAGGTAAACTGTATACAGTATAAGAGATGGAAAGAGGATCATCTCTCTTGCCTTCTCTCTCTCTCTTTCTATTGTTGTTTGTGTTTACGTTGTAATTTACATAGGTTTTTATTTCTGATGTTGTCTGTTAGGTTTTATAAGCAAGTAAACAGCTGATATGAAAATGTTGATGTCTCTTCTAAGCACTTATTACATATTTGGTATTTTATTTCATTGACATCTTAGTGCATCTGCTAAGTGCATAATATACAATAGAGTAAGAAGCTCCTGACAAAACAGGAAGAGAAGAGAGGTGACAAGAATGACCTACCGGGCCGGTGAGATGCCTCAGCGGCGTAAGCGCCTGCCTTGCAAGCGCGAGGGCCCGAGTTCAACTCCCGGATCCCACATACGAAAAAGGGGCCGGTGATATCGCTCAGAGGCACGGGTGCCTGTTGGCGCGCGAGGTCCTGAGGTCGACCCCCCGGTACCCACAAAAAAAAAAAAAAAAAAAGAATGACCTACCACATAGGAAAGGCAAGCTAAGCACACTTGCTGTCATTGTAAGCAAGACTTGTGCATGGAACATACAGTTGTCATGTGCAAAGACAGCCTTGGGTGTGACGGTCAAAGAAAAGCTTATTTTTGTGGTAGAGTTCTATTGGTATTTTCATTGTAGTTCATAGAGGAACTTATTTCTGATGTTATCTTTTAGGTTTCATAAGGAAGTACACAGCCGATGTGAAAATGTTGATGTCTATTCTAAATTCACAATACATATTAAGAATTTAATAATTTATTTCATCAATATTTTATGTTCTGTTAACTACACACTGTATAATATAATAAGCACTTCCTGACAAAACAGCAAGACCACTGAGATGTCAAATATGTCCTACAAAAAGGCCAGGAAGGGGGCCGATGAGATGGCTCAGCGGCGTAAGCGCCTGCCTGGCAAGCACGAGGGCCTGAGTTCAACTCCCAGAACCCACATATGAAAAAGGGCTGGTGATATCGCTCAGCGGCACGGGCGCCTATTGGAGCGCGAAGTCCTGAGGTCGACCCCCCGGTACCCACAAAAAAAAAAAAAAAGGCCAGGAAAACAAAAGACCTGTGTTGTCGGCATAAGTGATGCGTGTGTATAGAACGTGCTGTTGTCATGTGTGCAGACTGCCGTAGGTATGATAATTGAAGTAAAGATGTTTTTGTAAAGTACTATTGGTATTTTCATTGTAGTTCATACGGGAATTTATTTTTGATGTTCTTTTTTAGACTTTGTACACCAAAAACTAGTCGATGTTGAAAATTTTGATACTTTTTAAATAAGAAATAAATATTAAAAATGCAATACTTCATTTTTGTGATTTTTTTCCTGTTAACTACTCATGGCTTAATATAATATAACTCATAAAATTAAAATTCATAATTCATCAATAGAAATATTCTAAAGAATAAACGTGAGTCTGGCAGATAAAATTCTGCCTTGATTACCGAATGTCTTATGCTCCAAGGGCTACTCTATGATTGGATGGGTTAATCTATGTATAACTATTTGCCACTTTCCTAATTAATTTTCTTCCTTGACTCTCAAAGATCCCACAGTGAATCATAATCACTTCCTTGTAAACAGTCTAATTTGCCCTCTGTGTGACAGTCATCCTTAAACTTAACTACCCTCTTTCATGTCTGCATTCTTTTAACTAACATGTACTTGAGAAAATCATATCATAGGGCTGCCTGGGCTTACTGATACAAATTGCAAATGGGCACTCAACCCTGCTGGCAATATCACAATCTTTCTACAGTTTACGGTGTCACTGTCATATCTCTGACCTTCTTCTGAATGGTCCAACCTCTGACATCCTCTTCTTGCCTCCTTTTCAGATGGAGGACTAACCTCAGATTGCATTAAGAAAGTTGACGTGATCACGTAGAACCTACCTTATCCTCCCGCACATACACACACTATTTGCATCCGAATTTATCTTCTATCTTTCTTCCTATTAAAAGGATGGGAATTTTTCTTTTCAAATGTCCATCTCCCCTCCTGTGCTTTGAATCCATTCCTTCATCCTCCTCTCTAACTTTATTCCTTCACAACAGATATAAATGAGATAATATTCCTTTGCTTTAAAACCGCTTCCCTTTGTATTTACAATAAAAGCCAACTTCTTGCCCTACAAATCCTACAAAGCCTACATGGTTGGCTTCCTCTTAAGTCTTCACCTTCAGACCATATTTCCTTTCTCTTACTGTTCTTCCCCCACACTGGCTTTTGACACCTCAACCATACCCGGTTCATTTCTATCTCTGTACTTGCTCTGTCCTTTTCCTGGGTAGTCTCTTTTCCCTATTGGCTCCTTCTTACCCAGATCTCTTCCCCGAGGGGCCTTCCTTGAGGCCTCATCAAAGCACCCTTTCTAGTCCCTAAGGCATCCTCCAATTTTACCTCCTTAGGAGAGCTAATCAATATCTGGAAGTACGTGGCTCATTTTTGCTTGCTTTACTGTCACTGCCTAACTGGAATTTTATTACTTATTTTTGAGACAGGGTCTCGCTATGTAGTCCAGGCTGGCCTTGAGCTCACTATGCAGTCCAGGCTGCCCTCAGCTCCCTGCAATACTCCTGCCTCTGCCTCCGGAGTGCTGGGATTATGGGCATGCGCTACCACGCCCAGCTAACTGGAATTTTATTCCGGGAAGGATGACGTTTGTTTGCAGCTCTAAACTCAGGCTCTAGAAATCTGCCTATCCCGTAGCTAAGGGTCTAATACATATACGCTGCCGGCCTGAGTGCCACCCTGGTCATGGGTACTATAACGAAGCCATAAATGAGCAAGTTTTGTTTGTTTGTTTGATTGGGATGGGGTAGGGCACTTAATGAGAAAAGCAGGGAGCCCAGAAATTCCTTTTATCCGCAGCATGCCCAATGTTTTATATTGCATAGTATACAGGTATGACAGAACTCCAGGGCCGGAGGCTTTCTTGAAAATAGGCTCGGCCTCTTTATCCGGAGATTCACTTCTGTAACCGTTTTTGTTTGTTTTGTTTCTTAACCAGCCCCAGCCCCGGGAAGACGCCGAAGCTCTTTGCGCAGGCGCCCTGGAGCTGATTTGGTGGCGCCGAGGGCTTTCTAGCGCGCATGAGCAACTCGAAACAGCAAGGCGCGAAGCGTTGCGCAGGCGCATTTGTCAGACTCGCTAGGTGGCGATCTCTTGGAGGCGGGGACCCAGGCATCTGGGGAGCCACGGAAGTCGTACTCCCTTAAACTGTGAGTTTCTGACGGTTCGTTCCATGGCGCGGGATTGTGAGGTATTAGGAACGAAGTTTGAATCGAGACTTCAGTTTTGTCGCAATGGAGTTTATCCCTTTCGCCTTCCCTCCCCTTCAGATCATTCCACCTCCGGCGGGAAAGTCGCGCGCCTGCGCACTAAGCCCCCCGTTCAGGCTCGGGTCAGAGGCGGAAGGTCCCGTCCTCTTGGACTCAGGACCCGCGCTCTCTGAAGGGTGACCATCCGTTTCCCTTCTCTTCTCCCGCCTCGCGCTCGTGGCCAGAACTGTATTAATTTTCCATCAGTTTGTGTGGGGCTTTGGACGAGTGTCCTGGCTTTGAGCCTCCTGGCTCTTTGGGTAATCAGTGGGCAAAGGATTTCCTTATTCAGCCTTTTCCCCAGGGCAAACCACCCTCCCGCTTTTGCCACCCCGCCCCACACCCTCCAGCTGGCAGGCGCCCAGGCTCGCTGCCTCCGGTGGCCCCAGACCCAGTCCCTTTCCACTGCCGCCGGCTGCATCCAAGGCTTCCCCACTGGGAAATGCGCCCTGTGGCCTCCTGCTGCTTTTTCTGGGAGGTGAAAGAAATTCAAACGGAGTTCCTTAGGGCAGGTTTCTCTGGGGATTTGGGCGTATGGTGCATTTTTAAACGTGTGCCTTTTTGAGAGCAATGGCATTGTTTAGTGCTTGGCTGAGTGAGTGATTAAACTTAACCTTCTCCAGTATTCTAATTTTGACAGCTGCTTTGCTCCCTCTGTGGACATAACCCCTTCTTGACATTTTGCATCCCAGTTTTTTTGTGATGGAGGCGTCTTTGGGGATTCAGATGGACGAGCCAATGGCTTTTTCTCCACTGTGCGACCAGTTTCAGGCCGATGATTCTTTAAAAAAATATGAGCAGAATTTTAAGCTTTCAGGTATGTGTTTACTTCCCAGCATGTGCAGTTTTAAAGATGCACAGGCAGCCATTCTGTATTTTCGACTGCTTTAAAAAATAGCATTGAAAAGGGGAACTGTATGTTTATATAGGAAGGAGCATTTTACAGATATGTAAAGATCTAGATTTAAGATTGAGATTACATTTTAAGAGGACTGTAAGCCAGTCTTATCATTTTACGGATGAAGATACTAATATGTAAGTATTAGTGGCTAAGAAAAAACACGTTTTTTGATGCCCAAACTAGAATTCGTCTTTTCCTAGAGCTGCTCTTACCTCTCCTCACCATACTATGCTAAGTGTGGTTTTAGAAATTGACACTAGAAGGATCTCAATTTAATTATTCAAAAGCAGAATTCAGTAACAAAAATGAAATGTTTGTAGCAGTGATAAAGCATGGTAATATACCGTATAAGTGTAATTCATCAAGTGTATGACCATAACACAGACCTTGGGTTGAGAAGATGATTTAATACCAGATCTTCAACACTAAAAGGTGTACCTTCATCCCTCCTCTATCACAGTGCTGGGACATAGGGGGCATTTAATAAATATGTTTTAATTAGAAGATTTCCAGTTGACTGCTTTCTTTTCCCCTAAAAGGTAGCTAAATCTTTTCCACCTTTGTCCTAGGCAAATTTAATGCTTCTCCAAAAGATCCTAGCTTTGACCTTTGTTCATAATCTGTACTTTATATGTACACTACAAAAGACCTGAACTCCACCCTAAAAAGTATGACATCACATGCTTTTGCTTTCTGAATAAAACTAAATTCATTTGGGGTCAAATTGGGTACTCTTCTCAGTGTCCCTATTTTTGGTGATGAAAGCCACTGTTATTTCAGTAACCACATTTAAAATTTTCGATTTCTGGGCCGGTGAGATGGCTCAGCGGCATAAGCGCCTGCCTTGCAAGCGCGAGGGCCCGAGTTCGACTCCCGGATCCCACATACGAAAAAGGGGCCGGTGATATCGCTCAGAGGCACGGGCGCCTGCTGGTGCGCGAGGTCCTGAGGTCGACCCCCCGGTACCCACAAAAAAAAAAAAAAAAAACAACAAAATTTTCGATTTCTTTGACCTATGCTTTGTATTTGCTCTCTGTATCCAATCACCCAACTTATCTTCTTTTTTACTAGGTATGCTGTTGCTTCTTTACATTCCCTTTCTACCTTATTGATTCCCATACACTTTGTTCTTGAATTACAATCAAGTCTTTTACCTTTCACTTCTGTTGCAGTCTCCATTTCATTTACAATGCTGCTACTAAATTAACCTTAAAATGTCAATTTCGGGCCTGTGAGATGGCTCAGCAGCGTAAGCGCCTGCCTGGCAAGTTCGACTCCTGAGTTCGACTCCCGGTCCCCACATTAAAAAAAATAAATAAAAGTCAATTTCATCCAGTTTCATGGATGCTGCCTCTTTTCCCTTCCATTCTTCTTGCAATTACCTGTTTTACACTGGTTAGCTTTCCCATATTAGTCACTGGACAACAGTCTAATAATGTAGTTATTATTCTTGTATTGTTTAGCACTCTGTATTTTGTCTCTCTCGTTTGGCTTGTGATATATGTAGTGCATTATTAACTAGAGTGTGTAAATGGATCAATCTGATTTGGTTTTAGCATTATGTTCAGGACAATGCTGTTTTTCTAATATTCTGAAAATCCACTGGGAAATAAAGAGTTGAGTGAATTTTATTTTCAGTTTTGAAAGTTTTGTAGCCTTTCACATAACCCAGCATTGGACAACATTATAAATAATGCCTGCAATAATATATAAAACATGCTGAAACTTTACCCATATGGTTCTTTTATTATGTGACCCTTAATAAAAGCTATAGCTATATCAAAAACATAACTTCAATAAAGAATAAAGCTGACGAGGTCCAGGCGCTTAACTGTCTCTTGATCTAATTGAGAAGGTAAATGGACTAGATCATGAGGCAGTTATGTGTCTGGACCTCGTCAGCTTTACTCCTTATTGAAGTTATGTGTTTGATCAGATAGTGGGACTTTTTACATATCTTTGCAGTCCCAGAACCATACAGGGTCCAGCACATAGTAGGTGCTTGAAATATTTTTTTTTTTTTTTTTTTTCCGTGGGTACCGGGGGGTCGACCTCAGGACCTCGTGCGCCAACAGGCGCCCGTGCCGCTGAGCGATATCACCGGCCCCTTTTCCGTATGTGGGATCCGGGAGTCGAACTCGGGCCTTCGCGCTTGCAAGGCAGGCGCTTACGCCACTGAGCCATCTCACCGGCCCGCTTGAAATATTTGAATGAAAGACTTAATGCAAGGATATAAAGTACTTATATAATGGATGAATAGCAAAGCCCTTTGTTTTGGGAAAGACTCGATCCTAGCCTGTTATTTGGTCTCCAGCTCTCCATGTTCACCTTCCCTTCAAGTCCATGTTCTACTTGTCATTTTTGTGCCTAGTAACTTTCCATAGCTTTCACCTGTGTTCTGCTTTCCCCTTCCTCAGCTACATTGTATTTTCTTATGTCCCCTCCCTCCCCTTTCCCCACTCTTCTTTTTCAATGCTTTTACATGTGTACTTCCTTCTTCCTAAATGTTTTCTTCCATTTTTGCTGCTTGATGAATGCTTCAGAACTTGGTTGTCTTCTGAGGGCTTCCTGGCACCTTCAGAAGTATTTATCCAACTCCATGTCTCTTCTAGCTAGTACTATATGCATTCCTTGCTGACAGTTATCAGTGTATTAAGAATAATAATGTCTGTCTCCTTTACTAGACTATATCCTAGAGAATAGTAGCTGTACCTGTTTTTCATTTTTCAAATACACCCATGGCCAAGCATTTATAAAAACTGTTGAATGAAGAACTCCATAGACATCACTTATACCTCTGTGAAATGGGGCAAGTGATTTAACTTCTCTGAATAAGGTATCCATGTCTGGAAAATAAGGATTTTAATTCCTGTTCTGCCAGTATCACAGTGCTGTTACTAAGATCTGAAAAGATAATGCATGTGAAAGTGTTCTTAAAATGTCTTAAACGGTTACACTATGCAGAGTATTATGGTAACTTCAAGTAGCTTATACTTGACTTAGATATAATTGATAAAATCTCACGATTTGTGTAGCTTCTTTTTGTATCCAGTTGTTACTAGATTTTATATTATTGCCTGTACTTATTTTAACCATGTATGTTTTCATAAAGAGTTTAAATATATTTAAAAGTAGCAATCTATCTGATATCCAAGACAGAAGATGCTACTGTTATTTGGGACAAATCTTTTAAAATATTTTTTACATGGCCAGAGCTTTAGTAGTCCTTCCCTTGGGGGATATATTGTGAATATTCAATGCATAATACTTTTCCAAACTTCAAGATTGTGTATATTTGAAGAAGAAAGTAGTTTTGATGAACATTGCACTGTGTCCTTATTATGCCATCTAGTGACCACAGCATAAATTTATTTGCTTTTAATTTTTATTTTGAGTTTTGTTTGTTTTATGTTTAGTTTTTTGTGTTTTTATTTTTGAGAGATAGGGTGTCACTATGTTGCCCAGCGTGGCCTTGAATTCCTGGTTTCAAGTAATCTTCCCGCCTCAGCCTCCCAAGTAGCTGGGACTACAGGTGGGGACCACCATATCTAGCTTTAGTTACTTCTTAATTTTAGCTTCTTCATTTTAAAAGCCAAATATGCAATAATAGTAGAGTTATTATTAGTCTATTATTCCAGTGTAGTAGATATTTTGTATGTGTAATTCTGGGACTGTCATCTTTGTTAGTTAAAATAGGTAATGTGAGTCAGAGTACCTTGATGAGGTTTTAATAATTCTTGTAACTTTTGTTAAAACTTTTTTACTTATGATTACTTGTGTTAGAATTTATTTCACTGAATTTTTTTAACTTTAGAAACTGTGAAGTATATCTTATTGACTGTAACTGTAAATTTTTATTTCCTTGATAGGTGTTAAAAAAGACATTGAGAAACTTTATGAAGCTGTACCACAGCTTGGTAATGTGTTTAAAATTAAGGACAAAATTGGAGAAGGTAATTTGGGAATATACTTTTATTATCTTTATGAGTTTTTCACTTATATTTTCCTTATATAATCTTGATTTTCATTATTTCTTGGTCCCCCTTTTAAAACTATTAAGACCATGAGAATACTATAAAGTATTGTAACACTTCTTTCCCCCTGGAAAGAAGGAAAGTATAAATAATAAATATTTATAGTAAAATGAATGGTTCTATTTTAATCTATTGTGCCATTAAAATAGTTTGTTGATCTATTTTAGCATTGTTTCATTAAAAACTTTAAAAGTCAAATATTGAAAAATCTAATAAATTATTTTATAGGCACTTTCAGCTCAGTCTATTTGGCCACTGCACAGTTACAAGTAGGACCTGAAGAAAAAATTGCTCTCAAACACTTAATTCCAACAAGTCATCCTGCAAGAATTGCAGCTGAGCTACAGTGTCTCACAGTGGCTGGGTAGGAGATTTAAAGATATTTTAATTGAACTGGCTACTTATACTGTATACTATTTTAAGGTAGATGCTTAATAGAAATGATCAGATCATATATAAACAATGTATTTCTTAGTTATTTGCACTTTGATAGTACTTTGCCTCTAACCTTGCAGTAGTTAATTTATATTAATTTTTTTAGAGGGCATTTCCCTTGAGGCCCAGCTTGATTTCCTGTTCTTGTGTCACTTTTTTTGTAACCTTCCTGCTCAGTCATAAACCTGGCTTCCATGGCCTGGATTTTTTTTATATGTGAAGAACTCAATTTTAACGTCTCCATAACTATTGACAGCCTTAGCTCATTTTTTTTAGACAACAGTATCATTTGGTTATTTGTTCTCCTTTTCTCTGTGCTAAGTCATTCCTTTCAACATAGGGACATGATGTATTATCTTCCTCAATTGTCTTTCCTCTTCCAGTTCCTCCATCACTTCTTTGCTTCCTTTCACAGCCAAACTTCTAAAAAATTATCTACATACACTATTTTCTTTTTTTTTTTTTTTTTTAATGTGGGTACTGGGAGTCCAACTCAGGACCTCACGCTTGCCAGGCAGGCGCTTGTGCCGCTGAGCCATATCACTGCCCTACATACACTATTTTCATTTCCATGCTTTCTTTTCACTACATACTCACTGTGCTGCTTTCTTTTGGCTACACTGAAACTGATTTTGTTATACTGTAGAGTCAGCCATGACTCTAGCCATAATTTAACATAATTGACTTTTTTAAAGTATATGTGCTGGGCCAGTGAGATAGCTCAGCGGCATAAACACCTGCCTGGCAAGTGCGAGGTCCTGAGTTCGACTCCTGGTACCCACATAAAGGAAAAAAGGGCCAGTGATATCGCTCAGCGGCACGGGCGCCTGCTGGCACGCAAGGTCCTGAGTTCGACCACTGGTACCCACACACACAAAAAAATAAAGTATATGTGCTGCCAAAGCAAGCAGTAATTGACAAAAAATAATTAATATATTTATGACTTGATGCATGTATACAACGTGTAATGATCAAATCAGGGTAAATAGCATTTCCATCTCCTTAAACATTTATCATTTCTTTGTGTTGGGAATCTTCACACTTCTACTAGTTCTTTATAAATTGTTGGAAACTGTAGTCACCTTTCTGTGCTATGGGACACTAGAGCTTTTTCCTCCTACCCAACTGTATTTGATAATTGTTAACCAGCCTCCATCTCCCCTGCTCTCTAACATTCCTAGCCTCTACTAATTAGTATCTTCTTCTGTATACTTTTGTGAGATCAACTTTATTAGCTTTCATATGTGAGGGAAGCGTGCAGTATTTGTCTTTCTGTACCTGGCTTATTTTGCTTAACGTAATGTCTTCTAGTTCCATCCATGTTACTGCAAAGGACAGTATTTCATTTTTTTATGACCAAATAATATTCCATTGGTTATATATATATGTCACATTTTCTTTATCCATTTACCTATTGGACACCTTGGTTAATTCCACATCTTGGCTAATACGAATACTGCTGCAATATTTTTGAGAGTGCAGGTATGATTTTGATACACAGATTTCATTTCCTTTGGATATGTGTCCAGTAATGAGATTACTGAATCATGTGGTAGTTCTATTTTTAGTGTTTTTTGAGGAATCTGAATGTTGTTTTCCATAATGGCTATATTAATGTAGGTTCTGGTCAACACTGTGTAAGTATTTGTTATTTCTTTTAGTTTTGATTATAGCTATTTTGACTGGAGTTAAATGGTATTTTCTTATGGTTTTGATTTGCATTTCCCTGATTGAGAATGTTGAACATTTTTCATATATTGTTGGCCATTTGTATACAGTATCTTCTTTTGAGAAATGTCTATTCAGATTATTTGCCAATTTTTTTTTTTTTTTTGGTACCGGGAATCAAATTCAGGACCTTGTGCTTGCCAGGCAGGCGCTGCACCGCTGAGCTATACCCCTGGCCTATTTGCCTATTTTTAATCAGAGTATTTGGTTTCTTTTGCTGTTTTCTGATTTTCTTATGTATTTATGGAACCTAATTCCTTATTGGATTAATAGTTTGCAAATATTTTATTCCACTCTTCAGATTGCCTCTTCACTCTTCAGTTTGATATAACCTCATTTGTCTATTTTTATTTTCATTGCCTGCACTCAATCCAATTTGAGTTTGTTTTTGTGTATTTTCTTTCTTCTGTGTGTAGAATCCAGTTTTTCCAGCCCCGTTTATTGAAGAGAGTGTTCTTTCTCTAGAGTATATCTTTCTCCAGAGTATGTATGTCCGTTGTCTAGAGTATATTTTGTTGAAGACCAGTTGACTGTGGACGGATGGATTTATTGCTGGGTTCCCTCTTCTGTCTTACTGGTTCTGAGTCAGTTACCAGCACCACTCTGTTTTGTTGGCTATACAGCATTATAATATGTTTTCAGGGCAGATATTCTGATGCCTCTAGATTTGTTCTTTTTGCTCAAGATTGCTTTGGCTATTCAGAGTCTCTTGTTTTTGTAAGAATTTTAGGATTGTTTTTTCTTGTTCTGTGGAGAATATCATTGGTATTTTGCTATGGATTGCATTGAATCTGTAGGTCATTTAGGATAGTATCAACATTTTAACAATATTAATTTGTCCAAACCATGAAAATGGGATCCACCCTTCCTGGGCATGATGGCACACTCCTAATCTCAGCTACTCAGAAGGCTGAAGCAGGGGATTGTAAGGTCAAAACCAGCCTAGCCAGTTAGTGAGACCCCGCTGAAAAATTTAAAAAGGGGCATGGAAGTTGTAGCTCAGCACTCCCTGGGTTCAATCCCCTGTACTAAAAAAAATAAATAAATAAAACTCAACCTTATCTCATGCCAGTCTTCTCACTTCCTGTGTTCTAATTTCTTTAGCTTCTCTAATTTGTCTGAAGAGCTTTCTTTCTTCAGGGTACTGCTCAAACTTTTTCTCCCTTCAGGAAGATTTCTGCTAGTTTTCACATGGTGACTCCTTATCATTTTGATATGAGGAAGAGTGGCACTGCTTCAAAAAGTCTTCTGTGAATTAAGTTGGACTCTTAGATTTTTTTTAAATTGTCACACACCTTTTGATTTCTTTCAAAACCCTTACCTTATCTGTGTCTTAGTTACTTTTCTCATTGCTGAGACAAAATACCTGACTCCTAGAGTTAAAGAAGGAAAGGTTTATTTGGCTCATAGTTTGTAGAGATTTCAGTCCATATGTCTTAGTTACTATTCTCGTTGCTGAGATAGAATACCTGACACCCAAAGTTAAAGAGGGAAAGGTTTATTTAGCTCACAGTTTGTAGAGGTTTCAGTCCATAATTGGCTGGCTCCATGGCAGGGTGGCACACAGCAGAGGGACAACAGTTCATGGTGGTGGAAAACAGCAAAAGCAAGCAAGAAAGCACGAGAAAAGCCTCTTTCTGTCCCTTATATTAATTATATCCAGTCTACCGGGATTAGAGTAGTGCCAATCCAATCAGTGGACTGATTCAGCAATCACCCACGCTTTATCCCAGCATTCCACTACAAACCAATTACATGCTCTACAGCCACCTCCAAAAATACTCTGACTGCATGAGGCTTTGGGGGGACATCTAGATACAAGTCAGAGCATAGTCGGCTGGCTCCAAGGCAGTGTGGCATGGCAGAGAGGCATCGCAGAGGAGAAATAGTCCATGGCAAGCAAGCAGGGGAGAGCAAGCAAGGGACCTTAGCAACTTCTTTCTGCCCCTTTTATGTTCTATCTGGGCTAGCAGGATTAGGATGGTGCCAAACCAATCAGTGGACTGATTTCTAGATTCAGCTACCTCTGAAAAACCCCTACCTATAATTGCATGAGGTTTTGGGGGGATGTCTAGACACAAGTCATAACGGTCTGTCATTGTTACCTTGTTTATCTGTATTGTTCACTAAATGATAAATTCACAGAAAAAAGGACAGAAATTGTGTTAATTTTATTCACTGTTGAATTCATAATACTTAACGTTGTGTCTAGCAAACACTGCCCATGGAATATTTATTGAATGAATAAATGAGCTTATTTCTTTGTTTCACTCCTCGTTATTATAAAAGACAAGAAGAAGAGATGGCCTAAGACATGATTACATGCATTCTAGTCCCCTAATTAAGATCATTTCTTTTTTCTGTACTACTTTGCATCCGCTTACCACTTTCTCTTTCTTTGAATTTTAAAAAATACATGCTAAAAATGTCTTCATGTGATCTTACAGTGCAGTGAGGTAAATTGTCTTTGTGCTCTGCTTCCATTCTATCCTGTTTTCCTTCCTTAACTGTTTTCCCTCTTCCTTTCCATCTATATTGCTTTCTGAAAAATTACCACTTAATTTTTCATTGTAAAACTAAAAGCCTTCCCTCAGTTCTTATTATCATGCTTGATAATCCCTTCCTCCAAAACTCCTTTTTGTTGTCCCTTCCTTATTTTGCTCTCCAATTTAGAGACTTTATTCTGAGCCTCAATTTTCTTTATATTCATTTCCACAGAGTTAGATGTCACTTCTTTGTAAGTACTGTGCTCTCATTAATTTCTTCACTTCCACTGTCATATCTATATTTATCAAAATGATAAGCTCTTGGTTTTAGATGATGCTTTGCTTGATTTTTCAACTTAGATTGTTGATACCCACATTGTTTACTCAGGCTCCAAATCATGGGAATCAACTTTCCCCTTTGTCCTCAACTTTTATGAAGTAGCATAGCATAGTAGTTAAGAACGTAAATCTGGAGCAAACTGCCGGGATTCGGAGATGGCTTCCTGACTTATTAGTTTGGTGATCTGGGGAAGGAAGTTCCTTAACCTCCCCATCCTTCATTTTCCTTATCTATTAAAAAAACAGGGAAGGAATAACAACGCTTTCCTTTGATGATTGTTATGCAGTGGTACCTCGGTTCACCAACTTCGTTTGTTTTATGATTTTGGAAAAGATGGCCTCATTTGTGTTTGTGTGGGAAAGATGGCCATGGTTGTGTTTGTCCCCCGTTGCAGAGTTTGCAAACAAAAACAAAATTTTGCCAAATGCTTCTGTTTGTGAACCAATTCTTTTGTAAACATAAAAGCATTCCTACACCAAGCCAGCACTGTAAAAATGAAGTTTATTAATAGGTATGAAATCCTTAGATCACAGCCTGGTATATAGTGAATATTCAGTAAATGTTACTATTATTTTAAAAATTCATTTATTACCCTTACTAAATCTGCTACTAAGTCCGTTAACTCTGTCTTGTATATCTTTTTCATTCTGCCACTTCCCAGTTAAAACTATAATTGTCTCATATTGGAATTATTGTAGTAACTTTGTAACTGTTACTACTTTTTACTTAAAACTTTATCTTTTATACAAGTCAGTTAAATGTTTACACTGTCTTACATGATGATTTTAAGTCAGTTTTCTAGCAGTATGTATACATTGCTAAAAGTACACTTTTTAAAAAAATACAGTATAAAGTTCTAGTCTGTTTGACCTTTCCTCTAAAGTTCATTGTGCATTTTTCCACTAGGGGGCAAGACAATGTCATGGGAGTTAAATACTGCTTTAGGAAAAATGACCATGTGGTTATTGCTATGCCATATCTGGAGCATGAATCTTTTTTGGTAGGTTTTAATATTTCTTGAATTTTAATTAGCTAAATATTTGATTAAAAATTTTTATGACCTCATTCATAACTTTATTTTAGGACATTTTGAATTCTCTTTCCTTTCAAGAAGTACGGGAATACATGTTTAATCTTTTCAAAGCTTTGAAACGCATTCATCAGTTTGGTATTGTCCACCGTGACGTTAAGCCCAGTAACTTTTTATATAATAGACGCCTAAAAAAGTAAGTATGAGGAATTCCCAGAAGATACTTACACTTGTGTATTTGTGCTGTGGGATCTCTCTCTGCAACAGCTTTGTACAGATTGTTTTTGTTTAAAAATTTTATTGTGGTTGCGGGAAAGAAATGAAGGAAAAAATAAAATTGCATTAGTAGAGTAACATACATCATAGATGTAATGAGATTCAACAGAAATAGCACTTCGCTAAAAGAAAACTGGGAAGAATTCAATTCTTTTTGACCTTACACATGTGTCTGATCTCTGGGCTTCATTTTTCTGTTTTAGTAAATGAAGGGATTGTATGACATGATAGCTAATTTCCTGTTTCTACACCAGAGTTCTAATTTTATGTAAATTTTTTGGGCTCAGTATATCCATAAAAGCATTATAAGCTGAAAATAAAATACTGCTACTATATAACAGATTATATTGAATATGGTAAGCAGATTAAATTTTATTTGCGAGTACTACAGCATTACTAAGCTTTAATTGTTAAAGAAAAGTAAAGATTAATTTTGTGTCCTAGGTATGCCTTGGTAGACTTTGGTTTGGCCCAAGGAACCCATGATACAAAAATAGAGCTTCTCAAATTGGTCCAGTCTGAAGCTGAGCAAGAAAGTTGTTCACAAAACAAGTCTCCCATAATCATTGGAAACAAGATCTCATTGAGTGGCCCAACATCTAAGGAGCTGGATCATCAGTACACCAGAAAAACTTCTGTGAAAAGACCCTACACAAATGCACAAATTCAGATTAAACAAGGAAAAGATGGAAAGGTTCTACCTTTTATTTTTTTTAAGAACTACTATTTAATGTTTTAGAAATGCACTCCTTCATCCAACAGGAGATTGGATGAAGATAGTACTAAGGTAGTACTAAATACTATCTGGTATATACTAAGATAGTACCTGTAATTAAGCTTTTTAATATTTGTTGTGGCCTGGTGAGATAGCTCAGTGGCATAAACGCCTGGCTGGTAAGCATGAGGTCCTGAGTTCGACTCCTGGAACCCACATAAAGGAAAAAAAGGGCCGGGGATATCGTTCAGCGGCACAAGCGCTTGCTGGCAAGCGTGAGGTCCAGAGGTCAACTCCCGGTACCCACATAAAAAAATAAAATAAAATAAAATATTTGTTGTATGTATTCATTCGATTAGATTTTTACTAAGATTTGAACTGAGCTGTTTTATTATTTCAAAATGAAAACTTTTTACTTTGATTGATAATCATTGTCATTATATATTCTAAAATTACATAATAAAAATGGAAAATAATAAATTTTCCCTGCATGTTATAAAGTTCAGATTATCATTTTTAAAAGAAATCATTAGTTATAGGGGCAAAATTCTGAAGTGTCTATCTCCATTTTAGCTGCACAGCAAAATGTAGCATCTATGCAGGTGGTTTTTTAATTTTTCTGGTTACATGTATCTGTGGCATATGATAGCATTGTATGGGTGTTAAGAGTTCTGTCTAGACTATTTTCTTCTTTCACAGAAGTGTTTTGGTGCCTGAGAATGTCTTGGATGCAGCTGTTTTTGTTGCATATTACTTAACTCTTTTAAAACTATGGCAGAGTACAGCTGGCAGAAAGTGTTACAGATGTAATCCTTATTTTCCTTGTTTTTGTTGGTATTGTAGGAGGGATCTGTAGGCCTTTCTGCCCAGCGCTCTGTTTTTGGAGAAAGAAATTTCAATATACACAGCTCCATTTCACATGAGAGCCCTGCAGTGAAAGTAAGTAATGTAGCTTAATAGTCCAATGGTCAGTCAGTCATACACTGAAGAGAATTTAGGTAATGACTAGATTAGTATTTATTAAGTAGAGTATAGCTTTGCCAGTATAATTGCTGTGAACATTTAATCAAAACTTTTATTTTCTCTAATTTTTTTCGTGAACTTTTCTGGTAAAATGTTTCATCATTTTTGGTTAGCTATTTTTCTTTCCCTACAGGACTGTTTAGAACATTAAGTAAGACCTTTTCTGTCAAGATTGCCAGGATTGTGAGCTCCCACACCTCGCATAGTTCTGACACATATGATGGAATAAAGATGTTTAGAAAGTCAACAAAATTGTCAATATTAGGTGATTATAAATTGACTTATGATATCTTGTGACAGGTAGACAACTTAAACAACAAAACTGATTTTAGGCAATGTAATTGTGCAATTTACAGTTCTGAAATGGAGTTAGACACTAGAACGTAACTTATACCTTTGTAATACATCAGCAAAACTTCTATTAAAATGTAAGTCAAATATTTACCAAATTAATTAGTAAATTTTAATACAAGGTTGTTTAAAAAACCCGGAAAGATCTTAAACATTTTAGTAGATAGCTGTTTGTTTATAATCCAATAGCACATTCAGCAGTTTTAAAGATTCTTCTGCTACTGCTTTTTACCATACTAGCATTTGAAGGCATCATATTATAACATGGAAATAGAAAATGTGATTTTTCTTTTATAGCTCGTAAAGCAGTCAAAGACTATGGATGTAATATCAAGAAAGTTAGCAACGAAAAAGAAGGCTGTTTCTACAAAAGTTATGAGTAGTGGTGTGCTAAAGAAAACTGTCAGCTCTTGCCCAGCCAGCCTGACCTGTGACTGCTATGCAACAGATAAAGTTTGCAGTATTTGCCTTTCAAGGTAACCTGTTTTATTGGTGTTATAAATCACCAGCATGCTGCCAGACGAGATTATAAATTGAACTAATTGTGGTGGGCAGTTTGTTTAGCGAGTAAAAGAGAATAACAATGACTGTGTATATATGTGAACTACACAGGCATTGATACAGAGCAAAGCCTTGAAGAGCACGTAACTCTTGTCATACATTGTTTGTTTAACATGCATATGTTCTTTAGAAAATACATTCGCACTAATATGCAAATAATTTGGGGGGGTGGAAAATAGATGTTTTTAGAAACTTAGAATTGACATTTTTCTTGCTGATTTAATCTTTTCTGTTTTCTCTATTTCTGCCTATGTGGAATAACCAGAACCAAGTAATAGAGCTCCTTTCTTACTCCCATCTTTAACTCTTTGCCTCAAAAATTTTTCCCTTTCCTTCAAGACTTGGCTTTCTTAAAGCTTTCCCTGATTAACTCAAGTATATGAGAGATGAAGTATATCAATCATTAATTACCCCAAAACAAATGAATTTTTATATAAATTCCTATTCTATTTTTCTATTATGGCTTTTATCATTTGCCATCTCTTTTTGCACTTAGAAATTACCTTAAGACCATTTTAGAATAAAGCCAGGAATCTAGTAGAGGAGGAGGAAACCAGTAGAGTAAAATCTAGGTAGTTCGTCACACTAAATTATCATTTGTTTTATAATAACATTTATATCTATATCAAGGCAAAATTTACTGTGAACTAAATTGATAAATATACTTGCTTGGACTTAAATAGTTCAACTTTAACATAACTAGAGAAATCTTATTTCTTCATTATAAGGTATCAGCAAGTTGCCCCTAGGGCGGGTACGCCAGGATTCAGAGCACCAGAGGTCTTGACAAAATGCCCAAATCAAACTACAGGTATGTTGCACTGGAAATACAGAATCCAATTCAAATGATTTGTCCAAACACTTTTTTTTTGGTTTTATTTTTGAGACAGGGTCTCACTATGTAGTCCAGGCTGGCCTTGAACTCACTATGTAGCCCAGCTGGCCTCAAACTTGTGGCGATCTGATCCTCCTGCTTCGGTACTGGAATTACAGGTGTGCATCACCACTTCTGGGCCAAGTATATTTTATTTTATGATCTTTAGCTATTTATGAATAATATTTGAGTTCTTGCTTTTAAATTACATAAGCAGTCCTAGCAGTGTAGCATTCCCGTTTTTGAGATAATGCTATTTTTTATGAAAATTTCTGATCCTAATGTTGCTTCTTGTTTTTAAATAATTTTTTTGTAAGAGTATTTTGCTTACAAGGTGATTTTGTTAGTACTACTATCACTTTTATAGAGAAAAAATTGTGTTTAGTAGTTTTTACCGACTTGAAGTACTTTATCTGTTTACTTAATTAATACTTCAGTTTTTTTTGTGGTACAGATATAATTGTGTTTGGTTAGAATTATCTTTTGTTAGTGTGAAAACAGTACGATAGCAATTAAAAGATCTTGGAAAAGAAGAAAGTATTCTGTAATCTAAAAGTTGTCATGGAGCTAGAACCCAAGGAACACCTTGTTGAATGAATAGATGAATCCTGCTGTTCACTCGGATTATAGGCTTTGAAGAAATACATTCATTCATTGTGTATCTGTTCTGTGCATGCTAACGATGCAGAAATGAATGAGACCATCTGCTCGCACTCTAGTTAGGGTATGTTCTCAGATAGTAATTATAGAATAACCTACTGAGTATGGTAAAACCTTATGTAAGGGATTTAAGAGATATCTGCTCTAACTCAAAGAGCTTATGAAAGGAAGGTCATGGAAAAGATCTCTGAGATAAGACTGTAAATTGTGGTGGTGGGATTAACAGTAAGGCATGAGCTGAGGGACTCGAACAACATAGTCTAGGCATATAGGAAACCAAAAGGTTAATGTTTCTAGAATTTAAGGTCCAACTTCAATGCTTAGAAATAAACATGTAAAAGAAGTATACAAGGTAAAATCATATTTGTTAAACAGTTGGGACTGTATACTATAGAAAGCTTTTCAAGGGGAAAAGATAGTGACTGTTTTCAGGTAAGTCATTCTGGCAGGCATGCAGAGAGGATAGATTTTGGAGGATGGTAACCTGCAGTGGTCCAGGTGAGAGATGATGAAGACATGAACGGGGACATTGGCGAAAGGAATGAATAGAAAGGTGAAAGGATTAGAGAGATTACAGAGCTTGTTAGGTAATTGGTTATTGAGTTTGGGTATGATGAGGTGGTGAGGGAAAAAGGCATCTATGATGTTTACCAGATTCCTGGCTTGAGGAATTTCAATGTATATAGTATCCACAGTGGAGAATAAGGGAGAGGTAACTGGTTTATAGGGATAGGTGAAATTGGGGTGGGACATAATTGGATTGAGATATTTGTGACACATCCAAATAGAGATGCCCGGCACAATAAAAGGTAACTCTGAAGCTCAGGGAAGAAGCTGGACTAGAAATACAGTTGAGTGTTATCATTATATAAAAGGTAGCTGAAGCTGTGAAGTGAATGGAATAATCAGAGAGAGTACACAGGAGGAAAGTTTTGAACTCTGAGGCACCTCAGCACTTAAGGCTTGGAAAAAACATTGAAGGAACAGACTAAGGTACAAATGGATCTAAGAAAGGCAGGTAATCAGTGGCCAAGAGAATAGAGAACAGTGACTTGGTAATACTAGTTCAACAATTAGGAAAAGCTGTCCCTAAAAGGGGGAATAAGCTTTTTAATATGAAGCTGAGCTAGTCTGTTTTTCTGGTTTGGGTGGTGGTGTTGATTTTGGCACTGCTAGTATTGAACTCAGGACCAAAGCTTAAGCTAAGCTTAATTTTAACTTCCAGAATTCAGGAGATTATTAAAGCTTCTATAGTAATAGTTGATGTTAGCATCTGACTGAAGTAGAGCTTCTAATTTTCAGTACTTTACACTAAAATGAAAATACTTCAACCTCTGACTGTAGATCTTAAGGAGTATCCAGATTTTTTTTCCCACAGTTATTTTTGGTTTCTTTTGCTCTTATAATTTACTCAAGTTTTCTAATGGTGAAGTATCCTTTTAAATTTACCAAAGTGTTCAAGAAAGAAAATACTGTGTTTTGTAAGAATGTTGAGTCACTAGTCCTGACTACAGTAAAATCACCCGAGGAGCTTTTAAAATACGTACTCCAGAACTGTTTGATTATAATCTCTGAGAGATCAAGCCTGGGTATCTGAATTTTTTCAGACTCCCAAGATGATGTTAATGCACAGCAAAAGTCAAGAACTACTTATTTAGATGGTGAAATTATATATCTGGAATTTATTTTAAAGTTTGTTTTCTGTTACAGCAATTGACATGTGGTCTGCAGGTGTCATATTCCTTTCTCTGCTTAGTGGACGATACCCATTTTATAAAGCAAGTGATGATTTAACTGCTTTGGCTCAAATAATGACAATTCGAGGATCCAGGGAAACTATCCAGGCTGCTAAAAGTTTTGGTAAGCAGTTTTATGTTACAGAACAAAACAAATGCCTCTGATTATCTCCAACAAATCACTTAATAAATTATTTAAAAATTCTCTTCACAAAGAAGTACTCATAAAGTTCTAATTTTAGGAAATTTCTCAGTTGCTTAAAAATAAATTTTATTCAGGGAAGAAAATATTATCTCATATATATATATATGTATATATGTATATTTGTATCATCTTACCAAATCCAAAATACTAAACTACTCCAGTATTTAAAGTTCAATTTTATAATCTTAAAAGAGTAAAAATAAAAATCTTAATTCTCTTTACTGTGGTTTGACTTATTATATAAATGTTTTTAGTAATAAATTTTAATTTTTCATTGTATATTAAACATCAGATTGTCTGCCTGATACTGAGAAAGTCTTTGCCTTAATTGATTTCAGTTTAACAAGTAAAGTTAATTTTAATACAGTGTAATAAGGTGTACAGTGGGGAAGAGAACAGAAATGTGTGTTGTCAGATTCTTTAGGGTTAGGGTAGCAGAGAAGTGAAAGGACTAGATGGAGTATTATTTTAAATATATATTATATATTATTTTAAATATATATCAGATATGGCAAGTCTTCTCCTTAGCCACGCAGGTTCTTCTACTTTATAGGGCACCTAAGAATTACCTCAGCCTTGCTCTGTCCAACAACCTGAGCTCAAATGCACACCTTTTGTTTAAGATAATTGCAGTTAATGTTTTCCAAGGAGTGTATCTGACTGTCAGCTCGTATACATAAGATAAACAAACTTTCAATCAGCCTATTTCAAGGGTAACTGGGCCCTGCTCCAGGATCAACGGTCTTAACCAGAAGTACACATCAGAATTATCTGAGAAATTTCAAGAAATACACATGCCTGCCCAACCCCACCCATTTCTGGAAAATATGATTCAGAAAAATATACTTAGGAAGGCTCCAGCTTGTTAGTTTGATGACAGAAGTGATTTTGACTAAAGAACTCTTCAGTAAGCACTGCTGCAAAAATGATTTTGTCCCTTGCTTAGGTACCAATGCCATGATCTAATTCACAAGAAAAACTTAGTGGTAGTTGTTAGGAAAGTCTCATAATAGAGTCTTGCCAAAAAATATTTCTGCAGTAAAGTCAATCCACAGCTTTTATCTGTCTTCCTACTACAAAAAAATTTCGAGAAGAGTAGGGCAAAATAATACATACAAGGGAAGTGATCATGAATGTAAAACAAGATTGTTATATTAAAACTGATATTACATTGATTATAATAAATGAGGATATTTATTCTCAATTAATTGAGAAAACTTTTATTTACTATTAAACAACTTTGAAAGAAGTTTATGAACTTAAAGTTTATCAGCCAGCACCAAAATATTTTGTTGAAGAGCTTGAATCTTCCCCATTGAAGGTAATAGTTACAATGAAGGTCAACAATGGAAGTACAAAATCTGACAAAGCAAGTGTCATGGTAGTGGGCAAGGGCGTCTACCACTATAATGCTTGTTTTCATATTTTTAAAATAATCGTGCTATATAGCACTCATATTGGTTTTTTAGTACTATATAGCTTTGTGTAGAGACTAAAGACTGAAAATTTTGACACATACAGCTGTGTTCCCCTTTATAACATAAGGAAATAACTTGCCTGGGATTAGCAGCGAGAGTACTTCTACTTCTCCTGTCCTTACCCCTAGACCTTGCCCCATTGTGGATCATTAAATACTCTGCGAATTGTATTGAATAAATTCAAAAGAAAACCATGAACTAAAAAAAAAAAAAGCTGACACAGTAGTCTATAATAAAATATGCTTTGATCAATTGTATTAGTGTAAATTCTTTTCCCTAAATATTTTGAATATATCCTCTTCTTTGATCATGTATAAAAATAATGTAGGCGTGTTATATAGCTTGGGACATACTATAACACATATGGTTAATTATTTCATGACTTCAGAACAACCTAATAAATTAAAGAATAAAACTATATGACTCCTCTTCTCTGGCTGGACTTTCCTAGAGAAAATAATAATGATAGATTTAAAAGTGAAAAAGAGGGGGCCGGTGAGATAACTCAGCGGCATAAGCGCCTGCCTGGCAGGCTCAAGGCCCTGAGTTCGACTCCCGGTACCCACATACGAAAAAAGGGCCGGTGATACTGCTCAGTGGCACAGGCGCCTGCTGGCACGTGAGGTCCTGAGTTCGACCCCCAGTACCCACAAAAAAAAAATAAAATCAAATAAATAAAAGTGAAAAAGAATTTGCATGCTGTATCCTCAACAAATTAGATTGTGGTAATTTGTTTCCTTTGTTTTCACCCTGCCTGCTTCCCCCGCCTTTTTCCTGCCTCAATATACCAGTCCAGTGGTTAGATCAGAATATGTAAAGGTAACTTTATTACCTAGATCATTCTGTTGATAATCTGAATATTCTAAAAAGGAATCTAAATATTCTGCTACTCCTTGCTTAGAGACATATTTCTATTAAATAAGGAAGTACAAGGCAAAAATAGTACATATTTGCCTAGTTGTATGTTTGTAGGCTTTTTTCCCACTATGTCTGATAATTAGCTCATGGGGAGGTTTAAAAAACAGGTCTGGTTTGAATGTTAACTCATTCAGAAACATTGTTAGGGCTTTATATGTGCTAGCTACTATTGTGAGTCTCTGCTTTGGTAGAACTCAAATTCTAATGAGGTAAAGAAAGTAAATACAGTAAGTCCCTGACTTACGAACATTTGAGTTGTAAACTTTCACAGGTGTGCTGTATAAACTCAGTTTGCTTACGAATGAATCCAACTTACAAACAATTCTGGAATGGAACTTGTTCATAAGTGGGAGACTTACTGTATTTACTATCAGAAATGAATGCTGTTGAGAAAGACAAGAGGAAAAAGGGAATGAAGAGGGCACAGCTATTTAGGATAGATTGATCAAGAACAGCATCTCGGGGCTGGTGAGATGGCTCAGCGGCGTAAGTGCCTGCCTGGCAAGCGCGAGGGCCGGAGTTCGACTCCTGGAACCCACATACGAAAAAAGGGCCGGTGATATCACTCAGCGGCACGGGCACCTGCTGGCGCGCAAGGTCCTGAGGTCAACCCCCGGTACCCACCAAAAAAAAAGAACAGCATCTCTAAAAAGGTGACATTTAAACAGAGTCGCTCAAATGAATAATGCTTTTTTCTTCAGTCCAACAGACATTAACTGAGAACCTAATATGTGCCAGGCATTGTATGTTTTGGGGGTTCAAAGATAAATAAAACCGTCCCTACCTTCAAAGAGCTCAGTCTCAGTGCCAGTGAGATGGCTCAGCAGCATAAGCGCCTGCCTGATAAGCGCGAGGTCCTGAGTTTGACTCCCAGTACCCACATTAAAAAAAAAAAAGCTAATTCTCAGGAGATGGACATATATTTATCAGTTAACAATACAGGACAGCAAAAGTAATAGAACTCTCCCAAGGGTATGACAGAAGCTTGACATTCAATTCTCTGAGTGTCAGACCTAAGTGGTGATAAGTCTTAGGCACATGAGGGGTGTAGAGCATCCTAGACCTTGTAGTCGAAGGCATAGAGGTTTGGAAGTGGGGTGAAGGGTGGTGGCTACAGCTGGTTAAAGATTACAGAAGGTTAAAGTGAAGCTGAAAAAGTTGACCGTCAAGTGAGTGTGTCTGGTTGCTGCTTTCTGCTTATTATCTCCCACTTTATGATTTGGCCTTCAACTGTGTAGTTCAGATACAATTTAAAAATAGTGTGTGGTTTATCGAATGCTCTGTATGTCTCCATAAAAGTATATGACTTGCCTTGCATGATTCTCATGAAGGATGTTTCTGATATATTTAAATAACATAATGTGGGTTTTTTTTCTTTTAGGCAAATCAATATTATGTAGCAAAGAAGTTCCAGCTCAAGACTTGAGGAAACTCTGTGAGAGACTCAGGAGTCTAGATTCTAACACTCCCAAATTAGCAAGTGATATCCAAAGATGTCCTCATGATTCAGTTTTTTCAGAGAAGAATGACCATAAAGCTTCTTGCATCATACAAAGATCTCAAGCACAGCCCTCAAGAGATTCATTATATAAAGGGGATAATAATGGGTGTGAGAATCATTTTGATGAGAATAAGACCAATTTAGAAGGCTGGGATGAGGTACCTGATGAAGCTTATGATCTTCTTGATAAACTTCTAGACCTAAATCCAGCTTCAAGAATAACAGCAGAAGAAGCCTTGTTGCATCCATTTTTTAAAGATTGAGTTTATGATGATGGTTCTTCATTTAATGTTATTGTTGTGTATTGTGAGATGGAGTGAAAGAGTCCTTTGTAATACCCATAAGTTCTTATTTAAAGAATAGGGAAGGGTGAATAATTCATTTTAAAATTTTAGTATTTGTTCTGGTGGCAGATTGTAAAACATAGATTAAAATTACTTTAAATGCCTCGAAGAGTTCTTTGGACTACCTACCTGATCTTTGAGTTGCACCCAACCAAGTAGAATCAGATCTTTAGTTTCCTCTCACTGCCACAGGCAAAAGAGGGAACAGTTTTACCCTAGGCCATGGGTTCAAGGTATGAGATTAATGGATGTGATAGGGGTTAAATGAGCCAGAAAACTTAGTTTCCTGCTGTCTTAACAGTATGAGCTACGTGTCCTTTTGGAAAACTCATCCTGGTGCTAGTGCTCTCGAAATATTTTTTAGGTAAAGAAATAATATCTTCTTCTGGAGATATACATTATACCTTTTATAAACTGAGGAAAATGTTCATGGGGCGAAATATCACTTAAAATTGTATTTAATTTATCCATTAAAAAAATATTTCATGAATTCCTTTTTACATTAATTGTCATGGTTTCTTGTTTTTTCTTCCTTCTCTGCCCCTACGTAACATATTCTCCTTGGAAATGATATGGTACCACAAAATTTCTGGCTGCTTTCCTAAGTGTAATGTGTTTACAGTTGGGAATTTAAAATAATACCATGCACACTGGTTGATAAGGGGAAGCTTTCAGGACCAAGGTGAATATTGATAGTCCAAAGTGCTTATCATTTTCTATTTTATTATTTATGTTTCCCCACAGCATCTTAGTTATAAATAGATAACTGCTAAAGGAAAAGTGAATGTAGAATTAAAAATTTTGCTGTTGATATTTTTCTGTACCTAGAGCCATTCAGATTTCTACAGCTGTTTTGACTTAAGTGGGTTGGGAAGACATAAATGAAGGATGCAAAGTAGAAAAGGACATAGTATAGAGGTTTGTTATTCACATTCCAAAATGATCCATGACAGTATATCACACTTCCTGTGGAAAGTAAGTCTGGGAGAAGTTTCCCATTTAGTAGTTACAGATTTTAGATACAGCTTAGGGATGAACATTCCCTTGGCTGTTTTGAGCTTTGGTGTGTCAGTGTGCCTACCTAACGTTTGGTGAATGTAGTATAATGATACGTGTGTGTGCCTGTGCGCCATTGCCATTGATTTGATGTCTTATGTCTTATGCTGTAATTTTTTTTAAACTCAAATGTTCTTGAATTTGTATGTTTAATAAAATTATACCTTTTGGGCCGGTGAGGTGGCTCAATGGCATAAGCACCTGCCCGGCAAGTGTGAGGGCCCGAGTTCGACTCCCGGAACCCACATACGAAAAAAGGGCTGGGGATATCGCTCAGCGGCACGGGCGCCTGCTGGCGCGCGATGTCCTGAGGTCGACCCCCGGTACCCGCAAAAAAAAAAAAAAAAAAAGGGCTGAGGAATTGAGCTCAATGATCATGGCTCTGGGTTTGATCCCCAGTATGTGTTGGCATGTGCCTGTAGTCCCAGCTACTGAGAAGGCTAACACAAGAGAATCACTCGAGCCCAGAAGTTTGGGTCCAGTCTGGACAACACAGTGAGACACCCCCCATCTATTTTTGTTAAAAGAAAAAAATAACTTTAAAATTTGCCCACTTCTTCAGATTAATGAATACTTCTTTTCAGCAAACAGTGATAATAGGTTAATAAATATTAAGTGTTTTAGTAATAACAATAAATGTAAATGTTTTGGTTACAATGTATTGTCCAAGTAACATATAAAAGATTTGGCTATAGAAGAGATGGTCGTTGACTTAATTTATAGGATATTTGTCCCAAATAGAGTAAATCATCTCTGTAACCAAAGTGAAAGCTTTATAATCATTTGGAAGTTTTGATTCACAAGTTAACATAAATTAAGAGGAAGAAAATTTTACCAGTAGGATGGGGGAGGGAGACATTCTCTCAGGAACTTCAGAATTCAAACCTGTCCATGTTAACTTTCTGTTAGGATGGAACTTGGTTGATAGGCGAGAAGGGAGGCAGATGGAGCTGGTGTTTGAAAAGGTAGTGCTATATATTACAAGTTAGTTCCTGGGGAGTTGTAATCCCACTGGAGAACGTTGCTATAATTTTGGGGGAAGTTTCCCAATGTGCTTCATCAAAATTAGCAAGAATGCATATTTTTGAGATTTTTAGGCCTTTGGAATACAATTTTATAATGGCAGATACCTCCCTAAAATATTTTATTCAGCCAAAATAGTCACTTCTAGAGAAAGACTAAGAAGGTAACTAGTTAGTGCTATTTCCAATTATGATGGGAAATTCCTGGAATATTGAGCTATTTTTCATTGTCAGCCTTTTAAAATTCTTATTGCTCAGGCTCTTGAGATAAAATTGTTAAGGGTATTTTCATTAAATATGCCTTAGACATTTAGAACTATTAATATAACAAGCTACAAGTGTCGGTTTTCAAAAAAGGCTGCAGCTCTAGCATTTTTAATGAAACTTTTCCTTAAAAGGAGATGATTATGGTTGTCTTAATGACCTAAATACAAATGTGGCTCAAGAATGGTTATTCCAAAGAATTAGACTTGAGTTTATTTCGAAATCAGAACAAAAGTCATCAAGTAATGTTAATTGTTTCATTTCTGGCATCACCATTTTAGGCACAAAAACTGTTACAGATGTCAGAATATTGATTGCATAAAATCTTGAAACCCACAAAAGTTGTAGGCTTAGGTCTTAGTAATTTCTGTTGTTTATGTAATTTCAGCCCTACACGTCACTGAAAAGTTATTTACTTAAGAAACTGGCCAAATTTGGCGGGTAATGCTGTCTGCCAATGTCTGCAGATGTATTGTTTCCGCCTATGTTTGTGCACGCTGTCTGTGGTCTTTAGAGAACACTATCTTGACCCCAGACAGTAATGTCAACTCACTCTTCAGACTTTTTTCCTATATTCTTAGAACTGATGTGGCTGTTTCCTAATTTTGTCAAATTACGTGTCTGAACTGTCTTCCTTCCTTGAAAGGTAGACATTATCCACCATATACCAGATAAGTGTTCAGAAGTAATGCTATGTCAGATTAAGGCAAGATTTTCAACAAAGTAACCACAAAAAGTGCTAACATAAATGTTTAGTAAATAATATTTTAGATATGTAAAGTGAAAAAGCATGATCTTAGGAAAGTCATAGTAAATTGGGTGAAAAAATTAAAGAAGTTCAGAAAAGAATTGCAATTTAATTTTTGAGG
Organism: Erethizon dorsatum; assembly: GCA_028451465.1. NCBI lineage: Eukaryota > Metazoa > Chordata > Mammalia > Rodentia > Erethizontidae > Erethizon > Erethizon dorsatum. The sequence continues at coordinate 101,907,991 of CM051829.1, read as the reverse complement.
TTAATTTGATCTAATTTTTTTCCTCAGAAAATGAATTAAAAGGACAAAACTGGCTTTTAATCTTTGTTTTTATTGCTTTAGAAAAAACAATTTATGGAAAAGAATTTAAAAGGATGAGTAAACAATTTTTTGAAGGGTATATACATAGCTTTTATAAGGAAAGAAAGATTAGAAAACAGATGTAAATGGTTTAGATTTCTATTCAAGCATACCCGATGTGCAGAATATTCTTTTGAATTGAATACTTCATGTCCTAACGTTTAAGCAGATGCCATGTTAGACCTGATTGTAGCAACTGTTAAAGAAAATTTTGCACTAAAAATTTAATCAACATATGAAGGAAAACAGGAAGTCAGTAGCTTTAGATTTGTCTCTAGTTGCAGATTTAGAGAATGCCAGTGCCCTCTAGTCAGAAGCCAAGAAGATGGATCAAGGGAAGAGCTTCTGATATCCTTCAATCAAGGGTAAAAACAACACTTAACCAATTTTGGGGTGAGTGGCGCAATTGTAGGATGAGTTTTGTATATGTCTTTATATTACCGATGGTGTATTTTTGTAAGTATATTTAATTATATATTTGCCCTCTGTGTAAATTCCTTCTGTAACTTTGTTGAAGACTAGCATATGATCTAAAAGTGACTCCAACTAGGACAAGACCAAGAAAATAAATCAGAAACAGATGCATGGCTCTGTAGCCTCACACTGTTATTTTAGCTCTGTCTTTAAGAAAAAGGAACTGGGGGCTGGGGAATCCATCCACGTCCAAATTTCTCGACACTCATCTTAATGCTTTTTTTAATGGCGTAGAAATTTTTGCATTTTTTTCTGGCATGTTGCTGATTGTTATCTTCCTATACCCAAATCCTCTGATTAAAAACAAAACCAGTCACCCTGTATGTGTAGGTAGGTCTGTGAGTAATCTTTAGGCATGTATTACCAAAGCTCCTTTAAAATACACGTTTCCCCAGGGTGGGGAAGATTAATGCCTTGTGCTCAGTGAGTACCTTTCTTTCATCTTATTTTAAAATTCCATAGGTAATGGCAATATCAAATGTTTACTCCTCAAGAAAAGGAAACTTATAATTTTTATGTCTAAAAAGTTAATACCAGCATCTTACATCTCTTTGTATATTATGAGGAAGTATTTTCTTGCTCATCCTTATGTATTTTGTCTAGACTAGGGCCTGCCATTTATTGAGTTGGGGCTCCATAAATATCAGTTGTGTGAATGTATTTAAGTTACATTTAACTAATTTGGTGTCTTCGCAAAATAGTAAGCCAAAACCTCTCTTAATAAGTATGCCTATATTTTTAAGTTTGGTACAATTTGATTAGGAAATGACAACAAATGGTAAAAACATAACCAAAAACCTCATTTCTTCTATGTAATTTCTTTCCAGTAGACCTGTTCCTTCCCTCCCTCAGTCCATAAAAATGTAAATTAAATAAAGGCAAGTCCCTCATGCCATGCTTTAGATTCAGAGTAGATCAAAGTGGTCTTTCCCTCCAATCTGTGCGTCCTAAATGTGTTCATTTTTATTAGGCCATCAGAAGTTCCACTTCTCCCCCTACAAAGACTTCCCTGATCACTCCAGTCCAAATAATCATTCCTGGATTTCCTATACACAGATTGTAAGTTCCTTGAAGGTGAAGATTTTTTATTCCCTCACATTTCCTACCCCCGCTGTAGAGACTCAAGCACTCAGTCAAAACTTTGGAATTGACCAGGAACCTGACACCATGGGATATTTCCAAGCCCCACCAGAACAATCCTGGTGTATTTTAATAATCCCAGATAGGTCCTTTCATTCTAGAACATCTACTGTTTTCCCTTGGTGATCTGTCCTGAGGCTTCTCAGCTCCCCAGCCCCCCTCCTATCCTTCTCTACTAATTTCTCTACTTCAATTTGCTGGTGCTCTATTTCCATTGTGTTGACCTCAGTGGAGACAAAGGACAGCTGGTGGACATTTTGTGTGTAATAACCCTTCACGTCCTTGTGTAAGTGGCTGGTGAGCAAAAATTTCATACTTATAGTCATGCTTTTAGCTCCTACTTGTGTGCCCAATACTACAGTAATCAAAAAAATTGTTCTAAGGCCATGGGAAAGCATAACATACACATTGATTATGCCTTGCTAACACAAGTCATCCTTATACATGTAGGACCCTATTCATCCTGAATTTTTCTGAGATAATTTCAATTGTAAAAACTCATTGTGTTTTAAGAACAAGTTCCAAAATTGCTGCATCCAAATTGAATTTTTAAGACTTCCTCTCAACTAGAAGTACAGTACTATGAAACTGTTAGAAACTGCTTTTTACCTCTGAAAATGCATCCATTATAACATGGCATCTAAGGCTCTCTCTGCTTTGCATATACTGACGTGTATATGATTTAGACTGTTTCAATGTCTTTTGAGTACCAAATGGAATCTTAAGCATTTTCACTGAGGTCTTAGTTCGAAGTATCAGCGTCACAACTGGGGAATATTTTATGCTTCCTGCTTACCCCTTGTTGACCAAAAGATAAACCCTGACTGGTGGCAGTATAACATAGAGTTAGCCAGAGCTAGCTCTTCCCTGAACTGAGTCTCAGTTTCCCCAGCTGAAAAATGGGTTTAATGTGCCTAGTGTTTGGAAGAATAGGTGAGAGTATGCTCCTTAAGTATTGGGTTGGCACACATACATAATTGTTTCCCTCCCTTCCTCCCTGTCTCCCCTCTCTTTCTTCCTTTCTTTTCCTAGCTTTCCTTCACGTTTTCATACAAGAAAGCATCGCCTGAGAATATTCCTACATATTTCTTCCTTTTCTTTTTAAGTACATCAGGACTTTTAAACCACTGAGTGGAAATGCCACAATGTGGGATGCTGTGAGCCTGAAACTATAGTAATGCCAATTTTTTTTTTTTTTTGGTGGGTACCGGGGGTCGACCTCGGGACCTCGCGCGCCAGCAGGCGCCCGTGCCGCTGAGCGATATCACCGGCCCTTTTTTCGTATGTGGGTTCCGGGAGTCGAATTCGAGCCCTCGTGCTTGCTAGGCAGGTGCTTACGCCACTGAGCCATCTCACCGGCCCAGTAATGCCAATTTTCTACATGTTGTGATGTCACTTCTCTGTCCACCAGATGGCAGGAATTCCTTTGGCATATTCTGAGAGGAAGCAGCCTGAACATGTCTGGACCCTTGTATCAGTCTTCAAAAAAGAGAAAAACAGATACACACACACACACACACACACACACACACACACACACAGCTCTTACACAGTTAAAGCTATCAGGCAAAGGGGGAGCTAGTGATATTACCTGTTCATCTTTCCAGCTACAGACTTGTTCTGTTCCTTCTCTTCTGGACTTTTGCTTATCCTGTTTGTCCTGCCTAGAACACTTCCCCACCAAACCCAGCTTCCTTCACCTGGCTACATCCTCTTCATTCTTCAGGTCTTAGAGTATTCATCACTGCCATTAGGAAGACTACTTGACCTCTCATTCTGCGTTCAGGATACTGTACCCTTCCCTACTCAGTCCCCCATCCTGCTCATAAGCATCTTTCTCATTATTCTGTATGCTACTCAAATGTTGCGTCAAACAGGCCTCCTAGTTTACTTATTTATCATCTCTTCTTCTGGCACCTAAGCAGTGCTTGGCACCAATAGACCTCAAACTCTATGCTAAGGATGACTGCTCCTGCAGCACTTGGTAGCCTGTACTCCTTACCATTACGGTGCTTGCAGCACAATATTATCAGTCCCTCTTGCCTGTATCATCTACTAGAGTATGAGCTCCATAATAATAAGAATAGGTGAGAGTATTATGCACTTGTGTCTAGTTCATGTACGTACAAAGGTACCTGCACACAATCAGATCTCAATAATTATTTGTTGAAAATGAGCATTCATATAACTGTATACTAGAAGCATACACACAGCGTGTCTGTAGTGAAGCATATTTTCTGTTTATTTTTTGAGATTATTGAAGCAGAGGTGGAGTTATGGTAGCAGGACTCTATACCAGCCTTCCTTTGCTACAGAAGCATCCATGTTCAGAGTAAGCCAGGTAAGATTTACTACTAGTTACACTAAATAGGTTTTATGATGGTCAGACTTTTCAGTGAGCAAATTTAAAACTCATGTCAACTCTGTAGGAAGTTAAATACGGTTTGTAGAGCAACAGTTTGAGAGGCCACAAAAAGTTTAAAGAGCTACAATAGATGTCTATGAACACCTGTTTGGTGACAAAACAGATATGATGACATAAAAATATGCAACAGGAGAACCTCTGTTCATCTAGAGATGAGAAATGAGGCCGAGGTGCAACACTTAGGGGAAAAAAGGACTCAGCCTTGATCATGAGACATACTTGGAGAGACGTTTTCTGGGTCTTGAGCAGCAAATGATGCTCATATTTGAGGCCTCCTGAACTCTGTGAAGGCTCCATGATAAAGATCAAACTTGGTTTCAGCCAGAGTCAGAATGAGGAAGAGGCTAGCTCACTTCCATTTTTTTCAAGAGTCCCAATACGTTACTTCTTTTAAATAACAGGATGACAAAACAGGTTTACAAAAATAGTTTTTAAATATTTTTGTTTAACAAATTAAAACATTTTTAACACAGTTTATAATGAGTTTATGTGTTGAGTTAAGCCACACGAAACTTGCTATTCAACCTTTTTTTTTTTTTTGCCTAGAAAATGAACAGTTCTTCAGTCTAATACAACCTCATCTGGAGATAAATTTCAGAGGTCTGTATTTGAGGCCTAGCCTTGGTGACTGTGAGGACATGACTAAGTGTATCCCTGTCCTACCCTACTCCTTCAATACTGAGCATGTCCTGAAGGTTGAGGGCGTACTATCTGAGGAAGTGCGAGTGCTCAACTTCTAAGCAGACGTTCTAAGCTCTGACCCAGAAGCGGAGGCTGAATACTAGGCTAAAAGAAAGCGACATTTGAGAGTGAAGTCTGTGTATGTATTCAGGATGAGGGGATGTCATATCTGACCTATCTTTGTCTTTCCAAGTACAAATGCTGGAGGCTTCCTTGCACCTACATTCACAAGTTGAAGAGAATGCAGCAATTCCTGAAGCATAGTAGGTCTACCGAAATATCGGTCAACTGGCTCATTTTCTCCCTTACTCAACTGATCATCTCCCTATTGCTGAAAGTGAGATGGTTCTGTTGTACTCATGATCCCCACTTCAACAGTGGAAACAATGCTAGACTCTAACAACAATGTTGCTAAGCAACTCCAGGGCCTCTCCTTTTCCTTTACCTTTTCTGTTCTCCCAGATATATACACCTGCTCCCTCCCTAATTTTCTTCTTTAGCCTTCCCTTCCTCTGTAAACTCTTTGCCCCTACCCCTTCTGTGCCTCTGGGAGCTACTGGGTAGTACGTGAAGAAATCATTGCATTTCTTGACTCCTATATCAGATCCTAACTTGAGCAGTCATGAGACACACCTTGGTGCGCTCAGTAAAACAAGTTGTTTTGATAATCCTAATGAGATCGAGATGTTTAAATTCTTCCCCCTCTGTCATCACCACAATGTGAGATGGATCCAAATATGTTGCAACAGCGTGGCCTCAGGCCTGGACTCTTGAGTTATGAAATGTTTCAGCAAACTCTCCTTGTATAGCAATGTTATCAGCCAAGAACTCTACCCTTTACCCTATCATCAGCAATTCTAGAGTACTTTCTCCTTGGTGTGCTCACAGACTTTCAGAAATTTTTTCCTGATGGAACATGTGAAATGTTCATAGGAGTAAAAGCAAGACTCCTCTGGTAATTTCATTTTCCTCCGCAGACACCAGGTTTACAGTCCATCCAAGTAGGGGCTTAGCAGTGGCACATGAGCCCCCAAACCCAGTGCTTCCCTAATTGCACTTTTAAAGGGTGGCAGATGTTTGAATTGGCAGCTGGGCCACAGTAGGTGGAAATAAGAACATTGTGTTCCCTTCCACATGGAGTCATGTATAGTTTTTCCAGCATACGATGAAGTTGCAGTAAGAAGGAAAATCTAGACTCTAGATTTTTTAGATTTTCCTCTGGATATAAATCTTAGCAAATCCGTTCACATCATAAAGCCTCATAGCACTTTGTACCACTTTTAGGAGCATCACTTCCTTTATCCTGCCTTGCACTGTCACAATTCATAGGTCTATTTTATCCTTGAGCAGTTGCCAGGTCTTACTAATTTTCAGATCCGAACTTCATCTCTTTCTCCACCCAGTATCCAGCATGGTTCTTTAGACAGAGTTAGTGTTCAGTGACTGTTGAACTGTTAAAGTTGCTTTACTTTGGAGCTGTATTTATCCAACCCTCTCACTGCCAAATTTTGGCAGGGGAAGGGGGATAACGTAAGTACTTAATTCATTGGAAAGATGGCTGTAGGAGACTTAAATGGGGTGTATGCCCAGCATCAACAGCTTCATTTTCATTGGGAAAGTCTGTACACACCAGCGGTACTCCCGTTGTCACGTCAGTGTTCTGTGATGCCAGATCTTCCAGACACACACTACTACAGTTCATTAGCCTAGGGATTATACCTAAGAAGCTGGTTTCTTCAAAACGTCACTTCCAGATACTTGAACCTTCTAGGGAGTGGGACTTGAACTGAGTCCTATTAAAGACTGAGATTTTGAAGGAAAATTTAGACTTTTCACTAGGGCTGCCCTTGTTCTCACTTCACCTGGGGTCTGTTCCTTCAGCTCATTCTTGAATTCTGTGAGCTACTCCAGCATCCTTCTGGGAAATCCCTTTTGTGCTTAAATTGAATAAGTTTCATTTTTGATGCTAGCTATGTACCTAGTCGATCAGAGATGATGCTGTTTTCAATATAACTTTCGGCAAGCCTCTTCATCTTGACTTCTACTGGGCCTTGTTAAACTTGGTCTCCCTTTGTGCCTGGGGTGAGGACCCCTGCCTGTGAAACTGGCCCATCTGTTGGAAAGAGCGGGTTCCAATTTATGCTTCAAATACATTTATTTATTTATTTATTTATTTTTACAAGGAATCGAACTCAGGACCTTGCACTTGCCAAGCAAGCACTTGTGCCCCTGAGCTATATCCCCTGCCCTATGCTTCAAATACAATATGAGGTGTCAGTCAGCTACTGAAGGAGTCTTTGACATATCCTAATATGCCTACAGGAACAGGGTATAAGTGCATCATCAGTAATGAAGAAGAAAATATGCATGCAAAATGGCATGATGAAGAAAACAACCAGGAGAAAAGAGGAGAGTAAGTCATATTTATTGAAGGTCTTACATACATGGCCCTCTCCTGGATTCCTTGAGTCCTCTTGTTAACCACTCCCATGGTGCCTTGACCTTCTCTCATAACATCATCAGACTTGTAAACCTATATTCAATATCTTTTCTTCCCATTAGGGTATATATGCTCCATGAAGCTTGGAACTATACAACAATTGTTTTGTTCATATATCAATACTCTTTCCTCACAGAGTTCCAGAAAGATGGCGGCTGCTGGGCAAATATTACATGAATGAATAAATGCATTTAATTTTGATAGTGCTGCAAACTAATAATATTTCCATCTTATAGAAGAATTTGAGGCACAGAGAGACTTAGTGATTACATAGATAGAAAGCTGAGGAATCTAAAGACTGAAGGTAGATGCCTAAAGTTAGGTTCTTTCTACTCCCTTGCATGTTCCTCATGAAAACCACCCCAAGCAAGTGCTACAGCCATGTTCTATGTCTGTTCTTTGCAAAAGAAATGGACTACAGTCTATTTGAGCAAAGCATCTTAATAGAAAAATACCAGGGGTTCACAAAATGGAAGACAGTTAAGAAAATTGAGCCAACTGGGATTCAGGTAGTAGGAGTGAAGGTTTAGTGAAGGCCATGGAGTCAGGCCTTCAGTAAGTTTTGTTCCTATTCTTACCTATAACTCACCTCAGTTCAGAGTCCAAAGGAGAATTTAACTGGCCAGAAAAGAGGGCAGTATGCTTACACTGACAGCCCCATCAAGACTGTACATAATGGGGAAGAAGGAATTTCCCCCAAAATAATACAAGTGATTTCACAAGAAAAAAAGTAGGATCATGAACTAGGTGTCCAAAAACTAGCAGGTATCCATACAAACTGCCAGTATACATAGAGGACTACCGGCATCCTGAGCCAGTCATAAGCAGCCTCCTTAAGAGGTTACTTCCCTTCTCCTCCCCCAGGAGGTGTTAGTGGTGGAGGGGAGGCGGGTAGAGGAATCTATCATAGTGCCGTCTTTCAATGCCAGCTGGGATCCTCCCTAGGAAGTTTCTAAAATGTTGACAAAAGTGAGAACTTAAAAGTCTCTATCTCACTCTACAGCCTCCCCAAAAAGACTTGGCCTGGCTGTTTTTCTGCTGCTTCTGTTGTTGTTCACACCTTCCTGTGGGATCCTTTCAAATCTCTATTTCCTGATGACCCAACATCCTTCTGTAATCAACTGGCAGGGGGTAAAGCCTGCCAAAACCTCAGGTAGCAGCCCTGCCCAGCACCATTTTCAGCAACATCCTGTGTTCACAACTTTCCAGTTGGCTCCAAATGCCAATTTTGGTTTGTGAAAATTTCCATGGCCTCCTGCGAGGCCACTCTTCACATATTCCGGCCCATAGGCACAGTGACCTTGTCCAAATTATGTCCCTCCCATGCTGGGCCCCAACCCCTAGCCTGTTCTCAGTGCCGTCATTACTTACACAGGACACATTTAATGCTGGCGATGAGCTCTGACTTCTGACACATCGTAACAACCCTGTTTGAGAGGAAAGGGACATCTAAGGAACTCTGTTATAGTCATAAACTGCAATCATAGCAGAACCAATACTGGAGACCAAGGCTTTGGATCCATTTTCCCAGTTGCCCTCATTAACAAAGCTGCTAGGGCCGGTGAGATGGCTCAGTGGCGTAAGCGCCTGCCTTGCAAGCGCGAGGGCCCGAGTTCGACTCCCGGATCCCACATACGAAAAAGGGGCCGGTGATATCGCTCAGCGGCACGGGTGCCTGTTGGTGCGCGAGGTCCTGAGGTCGACCCCCCGGTACCCACAAAAAAAAAAAAAAAAAAAAACAAAGCTGCTAAATCAGGTCAGTGAGAGTCTTATAATTCTGCTACAATATACCCAGAGAACCCACAATTCTGCAGTTACAAAAAAGCCTAAATTTTGTGTTAAAGTAATTGGTTCAGAATATTCCCACAGCGAGCACTTTCTATGTTGTAAGGCTCTAGGCTAAGCACTTTACATACATTAACTTAAATGCTCACTACTGCTTTGAGGTTTATTATTAGGCCCACTACACAGAGAGCAAAGCTGAGGCTTGAAGATGTTATATAATTTATCTCAAGTTCATACATTCAGTAAGTGGTAGAACCAAGATTCAGACCAGTCTGATTTGAGAATCCCTGTGTTTTTCTACTACACTTAAGTTCTCCCATAGGTATTTTTCATTCCACTTGCAAACACACACACACACACACACACACACACAGCTTCTCCCCAAAGACTTCTCTCGGGGCTTCCCTGTCTTTTCCTTTAACAGCTTTCTTGAAATATAATATATATACAAAGAAATTCACCTATTATAAGGGTATAACTTGATTTTAAATAAATTTGTACAGTTGTAGAATCATCATAATTATTGTAATAATCCAAGTTTAGAATACGTCAACCCACCATAAAGTTTTCTTCTATGCTTTTGCAGTCCATCTCCATGCCACCTCCACTGATCTTTCTCTCTATACTTTTGCATTTTCTAGAGCTTTCATGTAAATAAAATCATACAAAACATCTTTTTGTGTCTGACATTTTCTACTTTTCATGTGTTTGAAGTCTGTTCATGTTGTTGCATCTATCAGCAGTTCATCCCTTTATTATTGTTGAACAGCACTCCATCGCGTGGATATGTTATGTACATTTGTTTATCTATATACTCATTGATGGATATTTGGATTAATTTCAGTTTGGGGTATAATGAGTAATGTGGTTATGAATATTTGCATGTAAGTCTTCATACAATTCTATGTCTTTATATCTCTTGGGTGTGTACTTAGGAGTAGAATTGCTTGATTATATGACAAATATATATGTAACATTTTGAGAAGTTGCCAGTTATCTAACTCAACTGTTCCATTTTATGGTTTCAATTTCTCCACATCCTTGCCAAAATTTGATTTTGTTATAGCCACTTTAGTGGTAGGTAGTAGTGGTTTGTCATGCTTTTGGTTTATTTTATTTTATTTTTTATTTCTTTTATTTTAAAAAATTTATATGTTTGCAGTACATAATGACTACATTCATTGTGAGGAGGTGGTACATGGACATAACACATCTTAATTCCTTTTATGTTATCTTTCCCTTCCTTCCCTCCTGGCTGCCTTCTTTCCCTATCCTTCTTCCCCCTTCCCTCCACCTCCTTTTTTTTCTTATTATCTACTTTTATTTTGCTCTTTATTTATATTTTGGTTTTTTCGTAGAAGAGAAACTATGTAATATTTTATCTTATGGGTCTGATTTATTTCACTTAATATTATTGTCTCAAGGTGCACCCATTTTCCTACAAATGACTCAAGTTTATTCTTCTTTATGGCAGAGTAGTATTCTATTATGTATAAATACCATATTTTCTTTATCCATTCATTTGTTGGCACTTGCAAGATGTAGCTATTGTGAAGTGTGCTGCTATAAACATGGGTATGTATCTGTCACTGTAATATGATTAACTCAGGAAGACATCTAGGAAGGGAATAGCTGGGTCAAATGGAAGTTCTTGTTTTAGTTTTCTGAGGAATCTGCATATTGATTTCCATAGTGGTTGTAGTTTACATTCCCACTGACAATGAAGGACAGTTCCTTCCCCAAGCCCAGCCTTGCTAGCAGTTGTTGTTATCTAATTTCTTGATGATAACCATTCTTTCTGAAGTAAGATGGAATCTCAGTGTTGTTTTAATTTGCATTTCTCTAATAGCCAGAGATATTGAACATGTTTTCCAGTATTTATGGGCCATTTGTACTACTTCTTCTGAGAAAGGTCTATTCATTTCAGTTGCCTATTTTTGGATTGGGTCTTTTATTTTGGGGGGATCTAATTTTTATGAGTTCTTCATATATTCTAGGTATTAGTCCTCTGTCTGAGGAGTAGCTGGCGAAAATATTTGGTTGCCTCTTCATTCTGCTGGTTGTTTTTTTTTTGCTGGTCAGAAGCTTTTTAATTTGATATTATCCCACTTGTTGATTCTTGGTGTTATCTCTTATGCAACTGGAGTTCTGTTCAGAAAATCCTTGCCTATGCCTATATATTCAAGAGTTTTACCCATTTTATCTCCCCGCAGATTGTTTCTGTTTTAATATTTAGATCTTTGATCCATCTTGATTTTTGTTTAGTATGGTGAGAGATATGGATTTGGATTCAGTCTTTTGCATGTAGAAAGCCAGTTTTACCAGTACCATTTGTTAAAGAGACTATTTTTCCTCCAGCATAAGTTTTTGGTCCCTTTGTCAAAGATCAGGTAGCTGAATGTGCTTGGAGTTCTTTCTCCATCCTCTATTTCTGTGATGATGAACCTATGGCATGCGTGCCACAGAGAGCATGCAGAGTCCTCTCTGTGATGACATCATGAGTTGTATGAGTTGTTTTTTCTAAACTAAGACCTCAGTATTGAGGTTTAATTGCAGTGTTGGCACTTTCCAATAAATAAATGGGTTTTGGGTTACAGTTTGGGCACTCATTGTCTAAAAGTTTCACCATCACTGCTCTATTCTATTCCATTGATCTATATGTCTGTTTTTGTTTTTGTTTTTGTTTTTGCATTTATCTTTTGCCAGTACCATGCTGTGTTTATCACTGTAGCTTTGTAGTATAATTTGAAGTCCAGAATTGTGACTCCTTCTGCCTTGTTCTTATTGCCTAGGACTGTTTTTGCTATTCTAGGTCTCTTCTGGTTCCATACAAATTTTAGGATTGTTTTCTCTAGTTCTGTGAGGAATGCTATTGGCATTTTAATTGGATTGCATTAAACCTGTATATCATTTTTGGAAGTATGGCCATTTTGATTATATTGGGTCTGCCTATCAAAAAACAGGCGATAGTGTTCCATTTTTTGATGTCCTCTTTGATCTCCTTTCTCAGAGTACTGTAGTTGCAGAAGTCATACCTTTCCTTGGTTAGGTTAATTCCAATGTATTTATTTTTTTTCTTGATGCTATTGTGAATATATTGTTTCCTTAATTTATTTCTCAGTGAGTTTATTATCAGTGTACAGGAATGCTATTAATTTTTGTGTGTTGACTTTGTATCCTGATATACTGGTTAATTTGGTTATTAATTCTAGGAGTCTTTTGGTGGAATTTTTTGGGTCTTGTAAGTAGACCATCATGTTATCTGTAAATAATGATGATTTGACTTCTTCTTTTCCTATTCATATCCCTTTTGTTTCTGTCTCTTGCCTACTTGCTTTGGCTAATGCTTTGAGAACTATGTTGAAGAGTAGTGATGATAGTGGGCATCCTTGTCTTATTCCTGATCTTAGAGGGAAAGCTTTCAGCTTCTCCCAATTTAATATGATGTTGGCCATTAGTTTGTCATAAATGGCTTTTATCAGATTGAGATACAGTGCTTCTATAGCTATTTTCTACAGGGTTTTTTTTAAAGTCCTGAATGGATGTTGGCTTTTGGCAAAGGCTTTTTCTGCATCTATTGGGATGATCATGTGATTTTTGCTACTAATAATCTTTTGGATTTTTGGCAGAGGCCATTATGATTTCAACTTTTTCATTTCTAATTGCATTAATTTAGGTCTTTTCTTCCCTTTTTTGATAAGGTTGACTAGAGGTTTATCTAAGTTGTTTATTCTTTCAAAGAACTAGCTCTTCAACTCATTGATTCTTTGTATTTATTTTAGTCTCAATTTCATTAATTTCTGCTCTGATCTTCATAGTGTCCTTCCTTGTACTAACTTTGGCTTTAGATTGTTCTTGTTTTTCTAGGACTTTGAAGTGCATTATTAGGTTATTTATTTGTGCTCACTTTTTTTCTCATGTGGGTATTCACAGCTATAAACTTCCTCTAGTACTGCTTTCATTGTGTCTCACAGGTTCTGATATGTTATAGTGGCATTGTTGTTAGTTCCAGAAACTATTTTATTTTACCCTTGATTTTTTTCTGTAAGTCATTGATTATTTAAGGGTGTCTTATTGGGTTTCTAGGCTTTTTCATTATTTGTGTTTTCTTTTGCCATTGAGTTCTAGTTTTTTTGCCCCATGATCTGATAATATGCATTTTGATTACTTTGCATTTACTTAAGGATATGGCCTATTTTGGAGAAAATTCTGTGTGCTGATGAGAAGAATGTATATTCTGTTATTTTTAGTTGGAATACTCCATAAGTATGTGTTAAATCCATGTGTTCAAACGTTTGGTTCTATTCTGATATTTTTTTTTTGATATTTTGTCTAGTTCATCTATTTGTGATAGTGGGTTATTGAGATCCCCCATTATAATTGTGTTGGTCTTTATCTGATCTTTCATGTCCAGTAGTGTTTGTTTTATGAAGTTGGGTATACCAGTGTTTGGTTCATATGTATTTGTAACTGTTATTGTTTTCTGTTGAATTGTTCTCTTAACCAATATGTAGTGACCTTATTTGCCTCATCTGATCAATTTTGGCTTGAAATCCACTTTGTCTGTAATTAAAATAGCTACTCCTGCTTTTTTCTGGGTTCTTATTGTACAGAATATTGTTTTTTATCCTTTTATTTTTAATCTGTGAATTTCTTTTTTTGATTAAATGTGTTCCTTGTATACTGCATAATTTATTTCTTGATCCACTCTCTCAACTTGTGTCTTTTGATGGTGGAACTGAGACCATTCATATTGAGAGTTATTGTCAAAAGGTATTTACTTGTTTCTGTCATTGCATTATTTTCTGTTGCTGATTTACTCCCCTACTCCCTTCTGCTTAACTGCTCATCTTGTCTTATGTATTCAATCTATTAGATATTTAGGTATTGTTGACTTCACTGTCTCTTTCTAGAGTATCTTTGAGAATCTTTTGTAGTGCTGGTTTGGATGTACATGAATTTCTTTTTTTTTTTTTTTGTGGGTACTGGGGGGTCGACCTCAGGACCTTGCGCGCCAACAGGCACCCGTGCCGCTGAGCGATATCACCGGCCCCTTTTTCGTATGTGGGATCTGGGAGTCAAACTCGGGCCCTCACGCTTGCAAGGCAGGCCCTTATGCCGCTGAGCCATCTCACCGGCCCATACATGAATTTCTTGAGGTTGTCTTTGTCATGGAATTATCTTATTTTTCTATTTTTGAAAGGTTTTGCAGGATATATAAGTCTGGGTTGGATGTTGTGAAACACTTCACTGCAAGCCCTCCTGTCCTGTAAGGTTTGTGTTAAGAAATCTGCTGTAAGACAGGTATGGAGGCGCACCCCTGTAATCCCACCACTCAGGAGACTGAGGCAGGAGGCTCACCATGAATTCAAGGTCAGCTTGGGCTACACAGTGAGTTCAAAGCTAGCCTGAACTACATAGCAATACCCTGTCTCCAAAAAAAAAAAAAAAAAAAAAAAAAAAGTCTGCTGTAATTATAATGGGTTTACCTTTATAAGTGATTCTTTGCTCTTCTCTAAGCAGATTTTAAAATTCTGTCCCTGCCAGGGGCCTGGCCAATAGCCCAAAATGCCTGTAAGAGGGGTATGACAAAGGATGAAATAAAAGACAGAGACAAATTTAGCAATGCATAAAAGGGGGGCTGGGAGGTCAGTGCCTCAGGATGGGCAAAGACAAAGACCTCTTCAGCTGGCCCACATTTTATTGAGCACGTACACACATTTAGAGGGGGTAGTGTGTGAATCCGGGAACAGCAGTGGTGATTGCTATGGGCTAGTAAAAAGAACAAAGCATACTTGCAAGGATGAGACAGGGGTTAATAAGAAAACTGTTTTTTCTCCAAGTGAAAATTTTGCTACTGCTATTGCATTGCTCTAAAGATCCTTGTCACCCTCAGTAGGTCTTATCTTGTCCTGTGAGTGCCATAGCATCATGAGCCATTGAGGCTTCAGCTGTGGCTGGGAGAAAGTGGGAGTTTCTGAGGTCCAGTCTGGCCCACAGGGCAGGGCAAGAATGGCCTTGGACAGATCCTAGCCTCAATTTATAATTTGTGGTCCCCAACATGTCCCTGTGTTGGATTTTTGTTATTTTGTCTATGTGACATGGAGAGGTTCTCTTTTGATTGTGGTTATTTGGGGTTAGATGTGCCTCACTTTTCTGTGTGTTTAATTCTTTCCCAATATTTGGAAATTTTTCTGCTATTATTTCTATGAACAGGTGTTGTTATGCCCTTTGTTCTGTCTTCTGATTTTTCACTTATTCCAATTGATCTCTGATTAGTCTTCCTCGCATTATATAGCACCTGTTGAATCCATTTTTAAAATGTTTTCTTGTTTTTAAGGTATCTCTGAGTAATTGCTCTTTGAAAGCATCCCTGTCTTCTAATTATGATATTCTGTCCTCATATTGGTTACTTCTGCTGCCAATGCTTTTAATATAATTTTTAATTTCCTGGACTTCTGTTTTGAACTTTTTCATGTACTCTAGTTTTTTGCTAAACTAGGCATTCATGTTTTGTATCATTTTCTTTAGTTTAGCTAACTTTTTACTAGTGTCTTCTCTAAGCTCCCTGATTATTTTATTTATTACCTCCATTAGTTCATGAATTACATCTGTGAGCCTATCAAGTGCCCCACTGATCTGTTTTTTAATTGCCTCTACTACCCTTTGGAATAATTTGGCTGTGTAGCTTTTGCTCCCCCCACCCCAGTGCCTCATGGATTAGCTTTGGGGGAGTTGGGAGTTTTGAGAGGTATTTTATTGCCTTGACTTTTCATGTTTCTATTGTTTTTTATTTGTTTGTTTTATTCTGTGCTTATGTGTGCAGTTGCTTACAGTGGAAAGATTTTGTTGCTAGTATGGATCTTTAGTCTGCTTTTCAGTGATGCAGACAAGCATGGCTAACTATAGTCCTTTGCCTCTGTTCCAAGATCTGATCACTTCTGTTAATATGGTGGGGGGCAAGGTAAGCAGCTTAGCACCCAGTTCTCCAGGAGTGTACCACACACAGTATTATTAATGTCACAAAGTTAATCCAGGTATTGTCATACGGAGAATTCCTAATAGCAACAACTCCGTGAGCCTGATAATATCAAGCAAAACAACAACAGTAATACTGTCCAAGACAAACTGGTATTGACATACCTTAAGAACCTTAGAAAAGATATCCTTAAGCTTAGAAGAGATATCTAGAATTATAGTATAAACCCCAAGACAAACAAAATATTGACATACAGCGAATATCTACTAAATGTGATAACTCTACTTCCACTAATGATGGAAAATAATTCATCAGTGGTAATATAGAATTAACTAACCAGGGCCGGTGAGATGGCTCAGCAGAGTAAGCGCCTGCCTGGCAAGTGCGAGGTCCTGAGTTCCACTCCTGGTACCCACATAAAAAAAAAAAAAAAGAATTAGCTAACCAAAAATTAATAAAGCCTAATTGTTGTACTATTAAAGATATAGGTGGTTGAGAATAGGAGCATACAAAAAGAAAACTTTGAAAAATTAATCAATGGGAGATGTGAAGGAGGAGAGAAAAATGAGATAAAGGACCCTATTATGGAGTAGAAGGACACTCACAGGATTAAATAAAGGTAACAGAAAAAAAAAAGCAGAAATAGAAGAAGAAAGAAGAAAAAACAAAATAATATAGAGGAGAAAAATATATAAAATTACAAGGAAAAAAGAAAAAAGAAAGAAAAAGAAAAGAAAAAAATGAGTCAAAAACCAAAAATTTTTCTCTGTATTTTTGAATAAGTTGTTTCCTTCTAGGATCTGCAGTGTTGGAGTCCAGCAAGTTTTGCTTTTCTCCAGCCTAGCCTTATGGCCTGTGGATTTGTGAGCTGTGCCTCCTAATCTAGAGACCGCTCTGTTTACCCCAGGCTGTTGTAATGTCCATGTTGAAAAATGTCTTTGCCTACACTGGTGGATAGGAAAGGCAGTCAGACCTCAGATCTGTGCTGGATATAGGCATCTGGGTACAAGTTCAAGTACTTAAAGCCAGCAGGGACTTTCAGACTCAGCTGTGTCTGAGTGCAACTCAACTGGGCCTGGCTTCTCACCACAGGGGACAGGGTCCATGTCCTTCCCAATCTGAGTTTAAACTTCTCAGGGGATCTCATTCTAGCTCACTCTCTATCTGTGTCAGTCTCCCATGGCTTTTTCTCACCCAGTCACTGTGGGAGGTTAACACAGGGAGCCCTGAGGAGAAGTTTTTAGTTGTTCTGAGTCTCAGATTTAAATAATCAACCCCTTCTAGAAATGGTGCCTAATCAAGCACGCTCTGGTGATGTGGCAGGTGCCAGCACTTGAATCCCTCCTCTGCTGTTGCCTGCCATGTGGAAGGAGTCCCCTTGGAGCAAAACCCCATGCTGTTTTTGCAGTTCACAAATGCCTTGGGATCTGCTGCCATTTCTCCCAGAATCTTTCAGCCCTGGGCATTCACCTTGCTTCTAGGGAGCCTGGTTCTCCTCCCTGTGTTCCTCAAGAGTTGGAGAGAGTCCAAATTGTTTCCTTCTTTTCTCTGGGGTGTGGACAATCTTTCCAATTTCTCTGTAGCTTCTAATTTTTTCTGTCGGTGATCTCCATCTCTCTCTGCGTCTGTGTCTCTCTGTCTGTCTGTCTGTCTCTATCTTTTCCAGCTCTGGATTCTGATATCAGAGAGACTGAATTTTACTACCAATCAGCTCTCTGCCATTTTTTTTTCAGTTTGTTACAGTTTTAGTTTGCATTTCCCTAATGAATAATAATGTTGAGCATCATTTTATATGCTTTTTGATCATTCGTAAGTCTGTTTTGGTGAAATGTCTATTGAAATGTTGGTAATTGTATTTTTAATCAATAGATTTGTCTTCTTGTTGAGTTGTTAGAATCTTTATATATTCTAGAAAAAGTCCCTTATCAGACATATGATTTGCAAGTATTTTCTCCCAGTCTGTGGTTTCTCTTTTCATTTTCTGTTATCTTCCAAAGAGCAAAGGGTTTTAATTTTAATGAAGCTGAAATTATCAATGTTTTTCTCTTAATGATCATGTTTTTTGTGTCACATCTCAGAAATCCTTTCCTAGTCTGTGTTACCATAGGCCTTCTCCTGTTTTCTTCTAGTTTTATTGTGCTAGCTCTTACATTTAAACCTATGGTTCAGTTTTATTTAATTTTTGAATATGTTTGGTGTGAGGTGAGGGTATGAGCTGTTTATTTATTTTTATGTTTCCAGTGTCATTTATTGAAAAGATTACTGAATTATCTTGGTACTTTTGTAAAAAGTCAGTTTACCATAAATGTAAAGGTTTATTTCTGTTGTCTATTCTGTTTCAGTGATCTGTACATCAATTATTTAGCCAGTACTATACTGTCCTGAATATTGTAACTTTATATAAAATTCTCCAACTTTCTTCTTTTTCAGAGTTGTTTGAATTTTTCTGTATCCTTTACATTTTCATATAAATTTTAGGATCAGCTTGCCAAAAAAATGCTCCCTGGGATTTTAATATGGATCAAGTTGAAACTATAGATCAATTTGTGAATAATTACTATCTTAATTATATATATATAAATTATATATATATATTTTATATATATATATATATATATATATTTTTTTTTTTTTTTTTTAATGTAGGTTCCGGGAGTAGAACTCAGGACCTTGCACTTGCCCGGCAGGTGCTTATGCTGCTGAGCCATCTCACCGGCCCTATCTTAATAATATTGAATCTTCCAACTATGAACATGGCATATCATTCCATTTGTTTAGATTTTCTTCCATTTCTCTCAGTAATGCTTTGAAATTTTCAGTGTATAGGTCTTGCACTTTTGTTAAAATTATTCCTAAGCATTTTATTCTTTTTTTCTACTATTATTAATGGAATTATTTTAAGTTAGTTTTCCCATTGTTTGTTAATAGTGTATCTGACACATTATTAGGTTGATAATTCATTCTAGTAGATTTTTGTAAATTCCATAGGCTTTTCTACATACAAGATCATGTTACCTGTACATTAGGAGAGGTTTGCTTCTTCCCCTCCAATCTGTATATTTCTAATGTCTTTTTCTTGCCCTATTACACTGGTTAGGATTTCCTCTATGAAGCTGAATA